>OX454529.1:12447938-12741412 GCA_949715645.1 Portevinia maculata | reverse complement strand
CAGCTCTGAGAGAGAAACCAAGCAGCGTGAGTAATTCGGGGAGGAAATTCAGTGTGTATTCATTTTTCGTTGGGGTAGGACGTGCCACTGGACTGCGCGCGTATTTCGCGCGCCACCGGGAAATTACGCGTTTCGGTGATTAGCGCTCGGTTTTTTTTTGGAGTTTTACTGTCTCAAATTAAACTTAATTAATTAATTAGATTAAATTAAATAAAATTAAAATTTATTCATCAATTTAATGCAATTAAAATTTTTACATTTATTTTGTTATGACTGTGGAAAAAATGAAATAATTTTTTTTTTTTTTGAGTCTTAGCACCTTTTGACAATTTTTTCTTCCTGGAGGGCCGCAACTGTTTCCTTTTGTGCTCCAAGAGTATTGAAAATTGATCTTAATTAAGTCCTTGCTGAATCATTTCACCAGATCCATAGGTAGGTAGGTAGGTAGGTCCATTCTTCTCCATTAATGAAGTAAGAACTTCTGACTGTTTTTCATTATTTACGAGTATTTTTAATTTGTTTTATTTTTAGTTTATTTTTTTAACGACTTGAATTACTAAACTCATGACCGAGAGCCAAAAAACATACACGACAGACGACGCAGCCAACAGCTCGCGCGCGTGCGCATTAAAAAATGCATACACATGACGCGACACGCGAGCAGCTCTGAGAGAGAAACCAAGCAGCGTGAGTAATTCGGGGAGGAAATTCAGTGTGTATTCATTTTTCGTTGGGGTAGGACGTGCCAGTGGACTGCGCGCGTATTTCGCGCGCCACCGGGAAATTACGCGTTTCGGTGATTAGCGCTCGGTTTTTTTTTGGAGTTTTACTGTCTCAAATTAAACTTAATTAATTAATTAGATTAAATTAAATAAAATTAAAATTTATTCATCAATTTAATGCAATTAAAATTTTTACATTTATTTTGTTATGACTGTGGAAAAAATGAAATAATTTTTTTTTTATTGAGTCTTAGCACCTTTTGACAATTTTTTCTTCCTGGAGGGCCGCAACTGTTTCCTTTTGTGCTCCAAGAGTATTGAAAATTGATCTTAATTAAGTCCTTGCTGAATCATTTCACCAGATCCATAGGTAGGTAGGTAGGTAGGTCCATTCTTCTCCATTAATGAAGTAAGAACTTCTGACTGTTTTTCATTATTTACGAGTATTTTTAATTTGTTTTATTTTTAGTTTATTTTTTTAACGACTTGAATTACTAAACTCATGACCGAGAGCCAAAAAACATACACGACAGACGACGCAGCCAACAGCTCGCGCGCGTGCGCATTAAAAAATGCATACACATGACGCGACACGCGAGCAGCTCTGAGAGAGAAACCAAGCAGCGTGAGTAATTCGGGGAGGAAATTCAGTGTGTATTCATTTTTCGTTGGGGTAGGACGTGCCAGTGGACTGCGCGCGTATTTCGCGCGCCACCGGGAAATTACGCGTTTCGGTGATTAGCGCTCGGTTTTTTTTTGGAGTTTTACTGTCTCAAATTAAACTTAATTAATTAATTAGATTAAATTAAATAAAGTTAAAATTTATTCATCAATTTAATGCAATTAAAATTTTTACATTTATTTTGTTATGACTGTGGAAAAAATGAAATAATTTTTTTTTTTATTGAGTCTTAGCACCTTTTGACAATTTTTTCTTCCTGGAGGGCCGCAACTGTTTCCTTTTGTGCTCCAAGAGTATTGAAAATTGATCTTAATTAAGTCCTTGCTGAATCATTTCACCAGATCCATAGGTAGGTAGGTAGGTAGGTCCATTCTTCTCCATTAATGAAGTAAGAACTTCTGACTGTTTTTCATTATTTACGAGTATTTTTAATTTGTTTTATTTTTAGTTTATTTTTTTAACGACTTGAATTACTAAACTCATGACCGAGAGCCAAAAAACATACACGACAGATGACGCAGCCAACAGCTCGCGCGCGTGCGCATTAAAAAATGCATACACATGACGCGACACGCGAGCAGCTCTGAGAGAGAAACCAAGCAGCGTGAGTAATTCGGGGAGGAAATTCAGTGTGTATTCATTTTTCGTTGGGGTAGGACGTGCCAGTGGACTGCGCGCGTATTTCGCGCGCCACCGGGAAATTACGCGTTTCGGTGATTAGCGCTCGGTTTTTTTTTGGAGTTTTACTGTCTCAAATTAAACTTAATTAATTAATTAGATTAAATTAAATAAAATTAAAATTTATTCATCAATTTAATGCAATTAAAATTTTTACATTTATTTTGTTATGACTGTGGAAAAAATGAAATAATTTTTTTTTTTATTGAGTCTTAGCACCTTTTGACAATTTTTTCTTCCTGGAGGGCCGCAACTGTTTCCTTTTGTGCTCCAAGAGTATTGAAAATTGATCTTAATTAAGTCCTTGCTGAATCATTTCACCAGATCCATAGGTAGGTAGGTAGGTAGGTCCATTCTTCTCCATTAATGAAGTAAGAACTTCTGACTGTTTTTCATTATTTACGAGTATTTTTAATTTGTTTTATTTTTAGTTTATTTTTTTAACGACTTGAATTACTAAACTCATGACCGAGAGCCAAAAAACATACACGACAGACGACGCAGCCAACAGCTCGCGCGCGTGCGCATTAAAAAATGCATACACATGACGCGACACGCGAGCAGCTCTGAGAGAGAACCCAAGCAGCGTGAGTAATTCGGGGAGGAAATTCAGTGTGTATTCATTTTTCGTTGGGGTAGGACGTGCCAGTGGACTGCGCGCGTATTTCGCGCGCCACCGGGAAATTACGCGTTTCGGTGATTAGCGCTCGGTTTTTTTTTGGAGTTTTACTGTCTCAAATTAAACTTAATTAATTAATTAGATTAAATTAAATAAAATTAAAATTTATTCATCAATTTAATGCAATTAAAATTTTTACATTTATTTTGTTATGACTGTGGAAAAAATGAAATAATTTTTTTTTTATTTAGTCTTAGCACCTTTTGACAATTTTTTCTTCCTGGAGGGCCGCAACTGTTTCCTTTTGTGCTCCAAGAGTATTGAAAATTGATCTTAATTAAGTCCTTGCTGAATCATTTCACCAGATCCATAGGTAGGTAGGTAGGTAGGTCCATTCTTCTCCATTAATGAAGTAAGAACTTCTGACTGTTTTTCATTATTTACGAGTATTTTTAATTTGTTTTATTTTTAGTTTATTTTTTTAACGACTTGAATTACTAAACTCATGACCGAGAGCCAAAAAACATACACGACAGACGACGCAGCCAACAGCTCGCGCGCGTGCGCATTAAAAAATGCATACACATGACGCGACACGCGAGCAGCTCTGAGAGAGAAACCAAGCAGCGTGAGTAATTCGGGGAGGAAATTCAGTGTGTATTCATTTTTCGTTGGGGTAGGACGTGCCAGTGGACTGCGCGCGTATTTCGCGCGCCACCGGGAAATTACGCGTTTCGGTGATTAGCGCTCGGTTTTTTTTTGGAGTTTTACTGTCTCAAATTAAACTTAATTAATTAATTAGATTAAATTAAATAAAATTAAAATTTATTCATCAATTTAATGCAATTAAAATTTTTACATTTATTTTGTTATGACTGTGGAAAAAATGAAATAATTTTTTTTTTATTGAGTCTTAGCACCTTTTGACAATTTTTTCTTCCTGGAGGGCCGCAACTGTTTCCTTTTGTGCTCCAAGAGTATTGAAAATTGATCTTAATTAAGTCCTTGCTGAATCATTTCACCAGATCCATAGGTAGGTAGGTAGGTAGGTCCATTCTTCTCCATTAATGAAGTAAGAACTTCTGACTGTTTTTCATTATTTACGAGTATTTTTAATTTGTTTTATTTTTAGTTTATTTTTTTAACGACTTGAATTACTAAACTCATGACCGAGAGCCAAAAAACATACACGACAGACGACGCAGCCAACAGCTCGCGCGCGTGCGCATTAAAAAATGCATACACATGACGCGACACGCGAGCAGCTCTGAGAGAGAAACCAAGCAGCGTGAGTAATTCGGGGAGGAAATTCAGTGTGTATTCATTTTTCGTTGGGGTAGGACGTGCCAGTGGACTGCGCGCGTATTTCGCGCGCCATCGGGAAATTACGCGTTTCGGTGATTAGCGCTCGGTTTTTTTTGGAGTTTTACTGTCTCAAATTAAACTTAATTAATTAATTAGATTAAATTAAATAAAATTAAAATTTATTCATCAATTTAATGCAATTAAAATTTTTACATATATTTTGTTATGACTGTGGAAAAAATGAAATAATTATTTTTTTTATTTAGTCTTGGCACCTTTTGACAATTTTTTCTTCCTGGAGGGCCGCAACTGTTTCCTTTTGTGCTCCAAGAGTATTGAAAATTGATCTTAATTAAGTCCTTGCTGAATCATTTCACCAGATCCATAGGTAGGTAGGTAGGTAGGTCCATTCTTCTCCATTAATGAAGTAAGAACTTCTGACTGTTTTTCATTATTTACGAGTATTTTTAATTTGTTTTATTTTTAGTTTATTTTTTTAACGACTTGAATTACTAAACTCATGACCGAGAGCCAAAAAACATACACGACAGACGACGCAGCCAACAGCTCGCGCGCGTGCGCATTAAAAAATGCATACACATGACGCGACACGCGAGCAGCTCTGAGAGAGAAACCAAGCAGCGTGAGTAATTCGGGGAGGAAATTCAGTGTGTATTCATTTTTCGTTGGGGTAGGACGTGCCAGTGGACTGCGCGCGTATTTCGCGCGCCATCGGGAAATTACGCGTTTCGGTGATTAGCGCTCGGTTTTTTTTGGAGTTTTACTGTCTCAAATTAAACTTAATTAATTAATTAGATTAAATTAAATAAAATTAAAATTTATTCATCAATTTAATGCAATTAAATTTTTTACATTTATTTTGTTATGACTGTGGAAAAAATGAAATAATTATTTTTTTTATTTAGTCTTAGCACCTTTTGACAATTTTTTCTTCCTGGAGGGCCGCAACTGTTTCCTTTTGTGCTCCAAGAGTATTGAAAATTGATCTTAATTAAGTCCTTGCTGAATCATTTCACCAGATCCATAGGTAGGTAGGTAGGTAGGTCCATTCTTCTCCATTAATGAAGTAAGAACTTCTGACTGTTTTTCATTATTTACGAGTATTTTTAATTTGTTTTATTTTTAGTTTATTTTTTTAACGACTTGAATATTTTGGAAATAAAACAACCACCAAAAACAAATAACTAAAACAACCATTCAAAAGAAATGAATTCTGTTTCAAAATAAGAACCCAACAAACGCACAAACACAGTCTAATTGAATCACTACCTGTCGGGAGCGTAGTGAAGAATAATCAATGAAGGGTGGCAAGATAATTTAGTGTGTATTCATTACTCGGTGGGGTAGGAGGTGGAAGTGCGCGACTTTCGGAAAATTGCGCGTTTTTGTTTGATTTTCTTGTGTTTTGTTGGAAATTTTAGTGCCTCAGAGTTACCCTTTTGAATTTAACTTCCTCCTACCGCTGATATGTGACAGCCTTATATTCATGAATTGTACATTTATTTCGCAAGCATCTTTGAAAAAAATAATTAAAATGATTTTTTTGAAATATAAGAATCTGTTGCAATGGCTTTTTTTATTTTTGAAGCAATTAAGTTCCAAGAGCGTTCAATCCTTGCTGAATCCTTTCGCCAGATGAACATTTTTCTCCAATAATGAAGTAAGAACTTCTGACACTGTTTTTCATTAGTTATTTATTTTCTTTTCCATTTTTTTTAAACGTTGAACTTTGTCAATGGACTAAATATTTTTAAAAAAAATGTCCACCAAAAACGAAGGCGGGAATGGTTGTGATTTTCTACAAACGCACAAACGCCTTCCAATTGAACCACTCGACTACTTGTCGGGAGCAAAATGCAAAACCACAATAAAGGTGAAATGGTTTTTTGTGAATTTAACTTTGCATTTTAAGGATGCTTCCTTTTAATTTCCTTTTTGAGTTGCTTTGAGGGAACAACCATGCCCTACAATTGCTTCCACGGGAAGTGCATTCAGCTGGAGTAACAGCGCTGTTTCACTGTAATTGTTTAGGCCATTTGCGTGTTGACTTTTTTTAGGTTATGAAAGTGAAGTAAGCGTGTGGATTTCTGCAGTGAAAAATAAAACACAATTTAGTACATACTAACTTTCAAGTAAACAATCTTTTTTTTTGTTTTTCAAAAGATGAGTTTGAAAGTAAGTTTTTCAAAAACGATTCATAAAAATGTCTCTTTGTGAAATCCAAATCCCAGAGCACTCGGCAATGCTCCCAACGGCTCCCAGGCATCTGCCTCTTTTGGGTGTAGAGGTTGGAGACACAAGATGCCATCTCTTCATTAATGGGTGGCGTATGTTGAAGTTACCAATGGGGATACCTCCAAGTACAGCCTACACCATCGCAACCCAAGCTATCAACATAACTTGACTGAAAAATAATATAAAAGAACAGACTTCCGGGTCTTGGAACAGTTTTTAGCTTTTCGTTTTAAGTGTTGGCGTTGTTATTTGTCGAAAAAGTCTTTTGTCGTTTCGGGAGTGGTGTCGATTTTCAATCCTCATTAGACGCAGACGACCCGCCAAATTCGTAGTAGATTTGTACACGGCTAAATTGTACACATCGTAGAAAGCAGGCGAGTCGGTTCGTGAGATGCGTGCAAAATTCGAGGTGAAGAATTAATGATGGTTGTATTTCTACTAACCTAGGGGTTGTGTGGTTTCCGGTGCAAATGAATTAGCACTAAGGCAGTGCAGTGCAATAAAAGATGTGTTTTTTTTCCTCAAGCGTATATACGCTATTCACTGTGCATGTCTACGCTAACTTTACCGGGGATAACTATCGCCACTAAGTCTTTAAGCGGATATAGACCAGTGCTTCCAACCACCGTTTTCTTCGTATTCCGATAATTTTTTGTCATTCAATGTCAGAGCGATGACATTTCTCACCAACTGACCAACTGAACTGTCGCATTACACATGGGCCTACATTTTACTTGCGTGTGAAGTTTCATTTTTAACAAAAATATATTGAAGTGCTGCCATTTTCAAACCACTTGCCGTACACAGGCCAACTTTACACTTTTGAGTTGTAATTTTCTTGCCCCACACGGCGGGCGGCGGTATAATTTGATTTTTAATCAGAGAAGTGTTTTTGAATTTAATTTCATTTTCAATAAACTCTTGTTTGACTGAAGAAAATTGACAAAATGTCAAATATCAGCCAGCATAGTGCTGCCAAGTCGCAGTCGAGCGCCTCTTTACTCTTTTCATTTAAGCCTCTATACGCTTGAGTAAGAAAATACACCTTGTTTGCCGCGAGGACAACTGCTAAATTTGCAAGAAAAATAGGATCCTTTTAACTAATAAAAAAAAAACAACTTCGAATCGATCGGGAGCAACAATCAGAAAAAAAAAATGGAAGACAAATTTCAACGACTACTTTATTGTACCAAAGATCTTAAAGGGTCTGCATTGGCCACTAGTCTGACGGGCGCAGGATTCTCTTGCCCCGTCAACCCAGTAACCAAACCAAACCTATTGTACCGATGGAAGAAACCTCGTCGCCTGCTTTGGTATTTGGTCAAGGCAATGCTCATCCTTGTCATCTTGGTCATTGAACAACGCGAAACCTAGAAATGTCCACATTGCTTTTGTCCTCTCCTTTATTAATCTCTTTGCTTTACGACGAAATTTGTACCGATTTTGTCGTAATGTCTCCTGTCGCTATTTTATCAATATTTCCACCGGAAGTGCTTAAACGAAACAGCTAGCTGCATTCCACCCTTAGAGAATTTCAACCGCAATACCCGCCATGCAAGGAATGCGCATTAGTTCACCATTAAGCCTGTTTTCGGACGTATAGTGAAAAACAAGGAATGTGTCATGCGTATCTAACAACTGGCATTAATAGATTTTTGTTTTAGATACAAACAAAAAAGGTAAACTTTTTGAATTTGGGTGTCCAGATGCTGCACGGTTTCTTCGATATCTCCCAAACCAGTTGACTTACAGCAATCTACCAAATATCTCTGAATTCTAGATTCAATTATCTAACAAGTCATCGCCCATCGCCCTGATTATCGTGGGCGATGAGTCGGAACCGCAAAATGAAGCTCAGTGGATTTTCGCTAGACATGGCCCATCACCATGATTATCATGGGCGATGAGCCGGAACCGCAAAATGAAGCTTAGAAGCCATTCCCAAGTCATCGCCCATCGTCGTGTTTCTCGTGCGCGATGAGCCGGAACCGCAAAATGAAGCTCTGTAGACATTCACAAGTCATCGCCCATCGGAGTGATTATCCTGGGCGATGAGCCGGAACCGCAAAATGGTGTTCAGAAGACATACAGCAATCTAACAAATATGCTTGAATTATAGATTCAAGTATCTAACAACTGGCATTAATAGATTTTTGTTTTAGATACAAAAAAAAACCAACAACATGCTGAACGGTGTCTTCGATATCTGCCAAACCAGTTGACCTACAGCGATCAAATAAATATAAGTGAATTCTACATTAAATTATCTATAAAATAGCATTAATAGATTTTGGTTCCAGATACAAAAAAAAACCAACAACATGCTGAACGGTTTCTTCGATATCTGCCAAACCAGTTAACCTACAGCGATCAAATAAATATGAGTGAATTCTACATTAAATTATCTATAAAATAGCATTAATAGATTTTGGTTCCAGATACAAAAAAAACCAACAACATGCTGAACGGTTTCTTCGATATCTGCCAAACCAGTTGACCTACAGCGATCAAATAAGTATGAGTGAATTCTACATTAAATTATCTATAAAATAGCATTAATAGATTTTGGTTCCAGATACAAAAAAAAACCAACAACATGCTGAACGGTTTCTTCGATATCTGCCAAACCAGTTGACCTACAGCGATAAAATAAATATGACTGAATTCTAGATTAAATTATCTATAAAGTTGCATTAATAGATTTTAATTTTAGATACAAAAAAAAACCAACATTATCCTGCACTATTTCTTCGATAACTGCCAAACCAGTTGACCTACAGCGATAAAATAAATATGACTGAATTCTAGATTAAATTATCTATAAAGTTGCATTAATAGATTTTAATTTTAGATACAAAAAAAACCAACATTATCCTGCACTATTTCTTCGATATCTGCCAAACCAGTTGACCTACAGCGATAAAATAAATATGACTGAATTCTAGATTAAATTATCTATAAAATTGCATTAATAGATTTTAATTTTAGATACAAAAAAAACCAACATTATCCTGCACTATTTCTTCGATATCTGCCAAACCAGTTGACCTACAGCGATAAAATAAATATGACTGAATTCTAGATTAAATTATCTATAAAATTGCATTAATAGATTTTAATTTTAGATACAAAAAAAAACCAACATTATCCTGCACTATTTCTTCGATATCTGCCAAACCAGTTGACCTACAGCGATAAAATAAATATGACTGAATTCTAGATTAAATTATCTATAAAATTGCATTAATAGATTTTAATTTTAGATACAAAAAAAAACCAACATTATCCTGCACTGTTTCTTCGATATCTGCCAAACCAGTTGACCTACAGCGATAAAATAAATATGACTGAATTCTAGATTAAATTATCTATAAAATTGCATTAATAGATTTTAATTTTAGATACAAAAAAAACCAACATTATCCTGCACTATTTCTTCGATATCTGCCAAACCAGTTGACCTACAGCGATAAAATAAATATGACTGAATTCTAGATTAAATTATCTATAAAATTGCATTAATAGATTTTAATTTTAGATACAAAAAAAAACCAACATTATCCTGCACTATTTCTTCGATATCTGCCAAACCAGTTGACCTACAGCGATAAAATAAATATGACTGAATTCTAGATTAAATTATCTATAAAATTGCATTAATAGATTTTAATTTTAGATACAAAAAAAAACCAACATTATCCTGCACTATTTCTTCGATATCTGCCAAACCAGTTGACCTACAGCGATAAAATAAATATGACTGAATTCTAGATTAAATTATCTATAAAATTGCATTAATAGATTTTAATTTTAGATACAAAAAAAAACCAACATTATCCTGCACTATTTCTTCGATATCTGCCAAACCAGTTGACCTACAGCGATAAAATAAATATGACTGAATTCTAGATTAAATTATCTATAAAATTGCATTAATAGATTTTAATTTTAGATACAAAAAAAAACCAACATTATCCTGCACTATTTCTTCGATATCTGCCAAACCAGTTGACCTACAGCGATAAAATAAATATGACTGAATTCTAGATTAAATTATCTATAAAATTGCATTAATAGATTTTAATTTTAGATACAAAAAAAAACCAACATTATCCTGCACTATTTCTTCGATATCTGCCAAACCAGTTGACCTACAGCGATAAAATAAATATGACTGAATTCTAGATTAAATTATCTATAAAATTGCATTAATAGATTTTAATTTTAGATACAAAAAAAAACCAACATTATCCTGCACTGTTTCTTCGATATCTGCCAAACCAGTTGACCTACAGCGATAAAATAAATATGACTGAATTCTAGATTAAATTATCTATAAAATTGCATTAATAGATTTTAATTTTAGATACAAAAAAAACCAACATTATCCTGCACTATTTCTTCGATATCTGCCAAACCAGTTGACCTACAGCGATAAAATAAATATGACTGAATTCTAGATTAAATTATCTATAAAATTGCATTAATAGATTTTAATTTTAGATACAAAAAAAAACCAACATTATCCTGCACTATTTCTTCGATATCTGCCAAACCAGTTGACCTACAGCGATAAAATAAATATGACTGAATTCTAGATTAAATTATCTATAAAATTGCATTAATAGATTTTAATTTTAGATACAAAAAAAAACCAACATTATCCTGCACTGTTTCTTCGATATCTGCCAAACCAGTTGACCTACAGCGATAAAATAAATATGACTGAATTCTAGATTAAATTATCTATAAAATTGCATTAATAGATTTTAATTTTAGATACAAAAAAAAACCAACATTATCCTGCACTATTTCTTCGATATCTGCCAAACCAGTTGACCTACAGCGATAAAATAAATATGACTGAATTCTAGATTAAATTATCTATAAAATTGCATTAATAGATTTTAATTTTAGATACAAAAAAAAACCAACATTATCCTGCACTGTTTCTTCGATATCTGCCAAACCAGTTGACCTACAGCGATAAAATAAATATGACTGAATTCTAGATTAAATTATCTATAAAATTGCATTAATAGATTTTAATTTTAGATACAAAAAAAACCAACATTATCCTGCACTATTTCTTCGATATCTGCCAAACCAGTTGACCTACAGCGATAAAATAAATATGACTGAATTCTAGATTAAATTATCTATAAAATTGCATTAATAGATTTTAATTTTAGATACAAAAAAAAACCAACATTATCCTGCACTATTTCTTCGATATCTGCCAAACCAGTTGACCTACAGCGATAAAATAAATATGACTGAATTCTAGATTAAATTATCTATAAAATTGCATTAATAGATTTTAATTTTAGATACAAAAAAAAACCAACATTATCCTGCACTATTTCTTCGATATCTGCCAAACCAGTTGACCTACAGCGATAAAATAAATATGACTGAATTCTAGATTAAATTATCTATAAAATTGCATTAATAGATTTTAATTTTAGATACAAAAAAAAACCAACATTATCCTGCACTATTTCTTCGATATCTGCCAAACCAGTTGACCTACAGCGATAAAATAAATATGACTGAATTCTAGATTAAATTATCTATAAAATTGCATTAATAGATTTTAATTTTAGATACAAAAAAAACCAACATTATCCTGCACTATTTCTTCGATATCTGCCAAACCAGTTGACCTACAGCGATAAAATAAATATGACTGAATTCTAGATTAAATTATCTATAAAATTGCATTAATAGATTTTAATTTTAGATACAAAAAAAAACCAACATTATCCTGCACTATTTCTTCGATATCTGCCAAACCAGTTGACCTACAGCGATAAAATAAATATGACTGAATTCTAGATTAAATTATCTATAAAATTGCATTAATAGATTTTAATTTTAGATACAAAAAAAAAACCAACATTATCCTGCACTATTTCTTCGATATCTGCCAAACCAGTTGACCTACAGCGATAAAATAAATATGACTGAATTCTAGATTAAATTATCTATAAAATTGCATTAATAGATTTTAATTTTAGATACAAAAAAAAACCAACATTATCCTGCACTATTTCTTCGATATCTGCCAAACCAGTTGACCTACAGCGATAAAATAAATATGACTGAATTCTAGATTAAATTATCTATAAAATTGCATTAATAGATTTTAATTTTAGATACAAAAAAAAACCAACATTATCCTGCACTATTTCTTCGATATCTGCCAAACCAGTTGACCTACAGCGATAAAATAAATATGACTGAATTCTAGATTAAATTATCTATAAAATTGCATTAATAGATTTTAATTTTAGATACAAAAAAAAACCAACATTATCCTGCACTATTTCTTCGATATCTGCCAAACCAGTTGACCTACAGCGATAAAATAAATATGACTGAATTCTAGATTAAATTATCTATAAAATTGCATTAATAGATTTTAATTTTAGATACAAAAAAAAAACCAACATTATCCTGCACTATTTCTTCGATATCTGCCAAACCAGTTGACCTACAGCGATAAAATAAATATGACTGAATTCTAGATTAAATTATCTATAAAATTGCATTAATAGATTTTAATTTTAGATACAAAAAAAAACCAACATTATCCTGCACTATTTCTTCGATATCTGCCAAACCAGTTGACCTACAGCGATAAAATAAATATGACTGAATTCTAGATTAAATTATCTATAAAATTGCATTAATAGATTTTAATTTTAGATACAAAAAAAAACCAACATTATCCTGCACTATTTCTTCGATATCTGCCAAACCAGTTGACCTACAGCGATAAAATAAATATGACTGAATTCTAGATTAAATTATCTATAAAATTGCATTAATAGATTTTAATTTTAGATACAAAAAAAAACCACATTATCCTGCACTATTTCTTCGATATCTGCCAAACCAGTTGACCTACAGCGATAAAATAAATATGACTGAATTCTAGATTAAATTATCTATAAAATTGCATTAATAGATTTTAATTTTAGATACAAAAAAAAACCAACATTATCCTGCACTATTTCTTCGATATCTGCCAAACCAGTTGACCTACAGCGATAAAATAAATATGACTGAATTCTAGATTAAATTATCTATAAAATTGCATTAATAGATTTTAATTTTAGATACAAAAAAAAACCAACATTATCCTGCACTATTTCTTCGATATCTGCCAAACCAGTTGACCTACAGCGATAAAATAAATATGACTGAATTCTAGATTAAATTATCTATAAAATTGCATTAATAGATTTTAATTTTAGATACAAAAAAAAAACCAACATTATCCTGCACTATTTCTTCGATATCTGCCAAACCAGTTGACCTACAGCGATAAAATAAATATGACTGAATTCTAGATTAAATTATCTATAAAATTGCATTAATAGATTTTAATTTTAGATACAAAAAAAAACCAACATTATCCTGCACTATTTCTTCGATATCTGCCAAACCAGTTGACCTACAGCGATAAAATAAATATGACTGAATTCTAGATTAAATTATCTATAAAATTGCATTAATAGATTTTAATTTTAGATACAAAAAAAAACCAACATTATCCTGCACTATTTCTTCGATATCTGCCAAACCAGTTGACCTACAGCGATAAAATAAATATGACTGAATTCTAGATTAAATTATCTATAAAATTGCATTAATAGATTTTAATTTTAGATACAAAAAAAAACCAACATTATCCTGCACTATTTCTTCGATATCTGCCAAACCAGTTGACCTACAGCGATAAAATAAATATGACTGAATTCTAGATTAAATTATCTATAAAATTGCATTAATAGATTTTAATTTTAGATACAAAAAAAACCAACATTATCCTGCACTATTTCTTCGATATCTGCCAAACCAGTTGACCTACAGCGATAAAATAAATATGACTGAATTCTAGATTAAATTATCTATAAAATTGCATTAATAGATTTTAATTTTAGATACAAAAAAAAAACCAACATTATCCTGCACTATTTCTTCGATATCTGCCAAACCAGTTGACCTACAGCGATAAAATAAATATGACTGAATTCTAGATTAAATTATCTATAAAATTGCATTAATAGATTTTAATTTTAGATACAAAAAAAAAACCAACATTATCCTGCACTGTTTCTTCGATATCTGCCAAACCAGTTGACCTACAGCGATAAAATAAATATGACTGAATTCTAGATTAAATTATCTATAAAATTGCATTAATAGATTTTAATTGATAATACAAAAAAAAACCAACATTATCCTGCACTATTTCTTCGATATCTGCCAAACCAGTTGACCTACAGCGATAAAATAAATATGACTGAATTCTAGATTAAATTATCTATAAAATTGCATTAATAGATTTTAATTTTAGATACAAAAAAAAACCAACATTATCCTGCACTATTTCTTCGATATCTGCCAAACCAGTTGACCTACAGCGATAAAATAAATATGACTGAATTCTAGATTAAATTATCTATAAAATTGCATTAATAGATTTTAATTTTAGATACAAAAAAAAACCAACATTATCCTGCACTATTTCTTCGATATCTGCCAAACCAGTTGACCTACAGCGATAAAATAAATATGACTGAATTCTAGATTAAATTATCTATAAAATTGCATTAATAGATTTTAATTTTAGATACAAAAAAAAACCAACATTATCCTGCACTATTTCTTCGATATCTGCCAAACCAGTTGACCTACAGCGATAAAATAAATATGACTGAATTCTAGATTAAATTATCTATAAAATTGCATTAATAGATTTTAATTTTAGATACAAAAAAAAACCAACATTATCCTGCACTATTTCTTCGATATCTGCCAAACCAGTTGACCTACAGCGATAAAATAAATATGACTGAATTCTAGATTAAATTATCTATAAAATTGCATTAATAGATTTTAATTTTAGATACAAAAAAAAACCAACATTATCCTGCACTATTTCTTCGATATCTGCCAAACCAGTTGACCTACAGCGATAAAATAAATATGACTGAATTCTAGATTAAATTATCTATAAAATTGCATTAATAGATTTTAATTTTAGATACAAAAAAAAACCAACATTATCCTGCACTATTTCTTCGATATCTGCCAAACCAGTTGACCTACAGCGATAAAATAAATATGACTGAATTCTAGATTAAATTATCTATAAAATTGCATTAATAGATTTTAATTTTAGATACAAAAAAAAACCAACATTATCCTGCACTATTTCTTCGATATCTGCCAAACCAGTTGACCTACAGCGATAAAATAAATATGACTGAATTCTAGATTAAATTATCTATAAAATTGCATTAATAGATTTTAATTTTAGATACAAAAAAAAACCAACATTATCCTGCACTATTTCTTCGATATCTGCCAAACCAGTTGACCTACAGCGATAAAATAAATATGACTGAATTCTAGATTAAATTATCTATAAAATTGCATTAATAGATTTTAATTTTAGATACAAAAAAAAACCAACATTATCCTGCACTATTTCTTCGATATCTGCCAAACCAGTTGACCTACAGCGATAAAATAAATATGACTGAATTCTAGATTAAATTATCTATAAAATTGCATTAATAGATTTTAATTTTAGATACAAAAAAAAACCAACATTATCCTGCACTATTTCTTCGATATCTGCCAAACCAGTTGACCTACAGCGATAAAATAAATATGACTGAATTCTAGATTAAATTATCTATAAAATTGCATTAATAGATTTTAATTTTAGATACAAAAAAAAACCAACATTATCCTGCACTATTTCTTCGATATCTGCCAAACCAGTTGACCTACAGCGATAAAATAAATATGACTGAATTCTAGATTAAATTATCTATAAAATTGCATTAATAGATTTTAATTTTAGATACAAAAAAAAACCAACATTATCCTGCACTATTTCTTCGATATCTGCCAAACCAGTTGACCTACAGCGATAAAATAAATATGACTGAATTCTAGATTAAATTATCTATAAAATTGCATTAATAGATTTTAATTTTAGATACAAAAAAAAACCAACATTATCCTGCACTATTTCTTCGATATCTGCCAAACCAGTTGACCTACAGCGATAAAATAAATATGACTGAATTCTAGATTAAATTATCTATAAAATTGCATTAATAGATTTTAATTTTAGATACAAAAAAAAACCAACATTATCCTGCACTATTTCTTCGATATCTGCCAAACCAGTTGACCTACAGCGATAAAATAAATATGACTGAATTCTAGATTAAATTATCTATAAAATTGCATTAATAGATTTTAATTTTAGATACAAAAAAAAACCAACATTATCCTGCACTATTTCTTCGATATCTGCCAAACCAGTTGACCTACAGCGATAAAATAAATATGACTGAATTCTAGATTAAATTATCTATAAAATTGCATTAATAGATTTTAATTTTAGATACAAAAAAAAACCAACATTATCCTGCACTATTTCTTCGATATCTGCCAAACCAGTTGACCTACAGCGATAAAATAAATATGACTGAATTCTAGATTAAATTATCTATAAAATTGCATTAATAGATTTTAATTTTAGATACAAAAAAAAACCAACATTATCCTGCACTATTTCTTCGATATCTGCCAAACCAGTTGACCTACAGCGATAAAATAAATATGACTGAATTCTAGATTAAATTATCTATAAAATTGCATTAATAGATTTTAATTTTAGATACAAAAAAAAACCAACATTATCCTGCACTATTTCTTCGATATCTGCCAAACCAGTTGACCTACAGCGATAAAATAAATATGACTGAATTCTAGATTAAATTATCTATAAAATTGCATTAATAGATTTTAATTTTAGATACAAAAAAAAACCAACATTATCCTGCACTATTTCTTCGATATCTGCCAAACCAGTTGACCTACAGCGATAAAATAAATATGACTGAATTCTAGATTAAATTATCTATAAAATTGCATTAATAGATTTTAATTTTAGATACAAAAAAAAACCAACATTATCCTGCACTATTTCTTCGATATCTGCCAAACCAGTTGACCTACAGCGATAAAATAAATATGACTGAATTCTAGATTAAATTATCTATAAAATTGCATTAATAGATTTTAATTTTAGATACAAAAAAAAACCAACATTATCCTGCACTATTTCTTCGATATCTGCCAAACCAGTTGACCTACAGCGATAAAATAAATATGACTGAATTCTAGATTAAATTATCTATAAAATTGCATTAATAGATTTTAATTTTAGATACAAAAAAAAACCAACATTATCCTGCACTATTTCTTCGATATCTGCCAAACCAGTTGACCTACAGCGATAAAATAAATATGACTGAATTCTAGATTAAATTATCTATAAAATTGCATTAATAGATTTTAATTTTAGATACAAAAAAAAACCAACATTATCCTGCACTATTTCTTCGATATCTGCCAAACCAGTTGACCTACAGCGATAAAATAAATATGACTGAATTCTAGATTAAATTATCTATAAAATTGCATTAATAGATTTTAATTTTAGATACAAAAAAAAACCAACATTATCCTGCACTATTTCTTCGATATCTGCCAAACCAGTTGACCTACAGCGATAAAATAAATATGACTGAATTCTAGATTAAATTATCTATAAAATTGCATTAATAGATTTTAATTTTAGATACAAAAAAAAACCAACATTATCCTGCACTATTTCTTCGATATCTGCCAAACCAGTTGACCTACAGCGATAAAATAAATATGACTGAATTCTAGATTAAATTATCTATAAAATTGCATTAATAGATTTTAATTTTAGATACAAAAAAAAACCAACATTATCCTGCACTATTTCTTCGATATCTGCCAAACCAGTTGACCTACAGCGATAAAATAAATATGACTGAATTCTAGATTAAATTATCTATAAAATTGCATTAATAGATTTTAATTTTAGATACAAAAAAAAACCAACATTATCCTGCACTATTTCTTCGATATCTGCCAAACCAGTTGACCTACAGCGATAAAATAAATATGACTGAATTCTAGATTAAATTATCTATAAAATTGCATTAATAGATTTTAATTTTAGATACAAAAAAAAACCAACATTATCCTGCACTATTTCTTCGATATCTGCCAAACCAGTTGACCTACAGCGATAAAATAAATATGACTGAATTCTAGATTAAATTATCTATAAAATTGCATTAATAGATTTTAATTTTAGATACAAAAAAAAACCAACATTATCCTGCACTATTTCTTCGATATCTGCCAAACCAGTTGACCTACAGCGATAAAATAAATATGACTGAATTCTAGATTAAATTATCTATAAAATTGCATTAATAGATTTTAATTTTAGATACAAAAAAAAACCAACATTATCCTGCACTATTTCTTCGATATCTGCCAAACCAGTTGACCTACAGCGATAAAATAAATATGACTGAATTCTAGATTAAATTATCTATAAAATTGCATTAATAGATTTTAATTTTAGATACAAAAAAAAACCAACATTATCCTGCACTATTTCTTCGATATCTGCCAAACCAGTTGACCTACAGCGATAAAATAAATATGACTGAATTCTAGATTAAATTATCTATAAAATTGCATTAATAGATTTTAATTTTAGATACAAAAAAAAACCAACATTATCCTGCACTATTTCTTCGATATCTGCCAAACCAGTTGACCTACAGCGATAAAATAAATATGACTGAATTCTAGATTAAATTATCTATAAAATTGCATTAATAGATTTTAATTTTAGATACAAAAAAAAACCAACATTATCCTGCACTATTTCTTCGATATCTGCCAAACCAGTTGACCTACAGCGATAAAATAAATATGACTGAATTCTAGATTAAATTATCTATAAAATTGCATTAATAGATTTTAATTTTAGATACAAAAAAAAACCAACATTATCCTGCACTATTTCTTCGATATCTGCCAAACCAGTTGACCTACAGCGATAAAATAAATATGACTGAATTCTAGATTAAATTATCTATAAAATTGCATTAATAGATTTTAATTTTAGATACAAAAAAAAACCAACATTATCCTGCACTATTTCTTCGATATCTGCCAAACCAGTTGACCTACAGCGATAAAATAAATATGACTGAATTCTAGATTAAATTATCTATAAAATTGCATTAATAGATTTTAATTTTAGATACAAAAAAAAACCAACATTATCCTGCACTATTTCTTCGATATCTGCCAAACCAGTTGACCTACAGCGATAAAATAAATATGACTGAATTCTAGATTAAATTATCTATAAAATTGCATTAATAGATTTTAATTTTAGATACAAAAAAAAACCAACATTATCCTGCACTATTTCTTCGATATCTGCCAAACCAGTTGACCTACAGCGATAAAATAAATATGACTGAATTCTAGATTAAATTATCTATAAAATTGCATTAATAGATTTTAATTTTAGATACAAAAAAAAACTCAACATTATCCTGCACTATTTCTTCGATATCTGCCAAACCAGTTGACCTACAGCGATAAAATAAATATGACTGAATTCTAGATTAAATTATCTATAAAATTGCATTAATAGATTTTAATTTTAGATACAAAAAAAAACCAACATTATCCTGCACTATTTCTTCGATATCTGCCAAACCAGTTGACCTACAGCGATAAAATAAATATGACTGAATTCTAGATTAAATTATCTATAAAATTGCATTAATAGATTTTAATTTTAGATACAAAAAAAAACCAACATTATCCTGCACTATTTCTTCGATATCTGCCAAACCAGTTGACCTACAGCGATAAAATAAATATGACTGAATTCTAGATTAAATTATCTATAAAATTGCATTAATAGATTTTAATTTTAGATACAAAAAAAAACCAACATTATCCTGCACTATTTCTTCGATATCTGCCAAACCAGTTGACCTACAGCGATAAAATAAATATGACTGAATTCTAGATTAAATTATCTATAAAATTGCATTAATAGATTTTAATTTTAGATACAAAAAAAAACCAACATTATCCTGCACTATTTCTTCGATATCTGCCAAACCAGTTGACCTACAGCGATAAAATAAATATGACTGAATTCTAGATTAAATTATCTATAAAATTGCATTAATAGATTTTAATTTTAGATACAAAAAAAAACCAACATTATCCTGCACTATTTCTTCGATATCTGCCAAACCAGTTGACCTACAGCGATAAAATAAATATGACGAATTCTAGATTAAATTATCTATAAAATTGCATTAATAGATTTTAATTTTAGATACAAAAAAAAACCAACATTATCCTGCACTATTTCTTCGATATCTGCCAAACCAGTTGACCTACAGCGATAAAATAAATATGACTGAATTCTAGATTAAATTATCTATAAAATTGCATTAATAGATTTTAATTTTAGATACAAAAAAAAACCAACATTATCCTGCACTATTTCTTCGATATCTGCCAAACCAGTTGACCTACAGCGATAAAATAAATATGACTGAATTCTAGATTAAATTATCTATAAAATTGCATTAATAGATTTTAATTTTAGATACAAAAAAAAACCAACATTATCCTGCACTATTTCTTCGATATCTGCCAAACCAGTTGACCTACAGCGATAAAATAAATATGACTGAATTCTAGATTAAATTATCTATAAAATTGCATTAATAGATTTTAATTTTAGATACAAAAAAAAACCAACATTATCCTGCACTATTTCTTCGATATCTGCCAAACCAGTTGACCTACAGCGATAAAATAAATATGACTGAATTCTAGATTAAATTATCTATAAAATTGCATTAATAGATTTTAATTTTAGATACAAAAAAAAACCAACATTATCCTGCACTATTTCTTCGATATCTGCCAAACCAGTTGACCTACAGCGATAAAATAAATATGACTGAATTCTAGATTAAATTATCTATAAAATTGCATTAATAGATTTTAATTTTAGATACAAAAAAAAACCAACATTATCCTGCACTATTTCTTCGATATCTGCCAAACCAGTTGACCTACAGCGATAAAATAAATATGACTGAATTCTAGATTAAATTATCTATAAAATTGCATTAATAGATTTTAATTTTAGATACAAAAAAAAACCAACATTATCCTGCACTATTTCTTCGATATCTGCCAAACCAGTTGACCTACAGCGATAAAATAAATATGACTGAATTCTAGATTAAATTATCTATAAAATTGCATTAATAGATTTTAATTTTAGATACAAAAAAAAACCAACATTATCCTGCACTATTTCTTCGATATCTGCCAAACCAGTTGACCTACAGCGATAAAATAAATATGACTGAATTCTAGATTAAATTATCTATAAAATTGCATTAATAGATTTTAATTTTAGATACAAAAAAAAACCAACATTATCCTGCACTATTTCTTCGATATCTGCCAAACCAGTTGACCTACAGCGATAAAATAAATATGACTGAATTCTAGATTAAATTATCTATAAAATTGCATTAATAGATTTTAATTTTAGATACAAAAAAAAACCAACATTATCCTGCACTATTTCTTCGATATCTGCCAAACCAGTTGACCTACAGCGATAAAATAAATATGACTGAATTCTAGATTAAATTATCTATAAAATTGCATTAATAGATTTTAATTTTAGATACAAAAAAAAACCAACATTATCCTGCACTATTTCTTCGATATCTGCCAAACCAGTTGACCTACAGCGATAAAATAAATATGACTGAATTCTAGATTAAATTATCTATAAAATTGCATTAATAGATTTTAATTTTAGATACAAAAAAAAACCAACATTATCCTGCACTATTTCTTCGATATCTGCCAAACCAGTTGACCTACGCGATAAAATAAATATGACTGAATTCTAGATTAAATTATCTATAAAATTGCATTAATAGATTTTAATTTTAGATACAAAAAAAAACCAACATTATCCTGCACTATTTCTTCGATATCTGCCAAACCAGTTGACCTACAGCGATAAAATAAATATGACTGAATTCTAGATTAAATTATCTATAAAATTGCATTAATAGATTTTAATTTTAGATACAAAAAAAAACCAACATTATCCTGCACTATTTCTTCGATATCTGCCAAACCAGTTGACCTACAGCGATAAAATAAATATGACTGAATTCTAGATTAAATTATCTATAAAATTGCATTAATAGATTTTAATTTTAGATACAAAAAAAAACCAACATTATCCTGCACTATTTCTTCGATATCTGCCAAACCAGTTGACCTACAGCGATAAAATAAATATGACTGAATTCTAGATTAAATTATCTATAAAATTGCATTAATAGATTTTAATTTTAGATACAAAAAAAAACCAACATTATCCTGCACTATTTCTTCGATATCTGCCAAACCAGTTGACCTACAGCGATAAAATAAATATGACTGAATTCTAGATTAAATTATCTATAAAATTGCATTAATAGATTTTAATTTTAGATACAAAAAAAAACCAACATTATCCTGCACTATTTCTTCGATATCTGCCAAACCAGTTGACCTACAGCGATAAAATAAATATGACTGAATTCTAGATTAAATTATCTATAAAATTGCATTAATACATTTTAATTTTAGATACAAAAAAAAACCAACATTATCCTGCACTATTTCTTCGATATCTGCCAAACCAGTTGACCTACAGCGATAAAATAAATATGACTGAATTCTAGATTAAATTATCTATAAAATTGCATTAATAGATTTTAATTTTAGATACAAAAAAAACCAACATTATCCTGCACTATTTCTTCGATATCTGCCAAACCAGTTGAACTACAGCGATAAAATAAATATGACTGAATTCTAGATTAAATTATCTATAAAATTGCATTAATAGATTTTAATTTTAGATACAAAAAAAAACCAACATTATCCTGCACTATTTCTTCGATATCTGCCAAACCAGTTGACCTACAGCGATAAAATAAATATGACTGAATTCTAGATTAAATTATCTATAAAATTGCATTAATAGATTTTAATTTTAGATACAAAAAAAAACCAACATTATCCTGCACTATTTCTTCGATTCTGCCAAACCAGTTGACCTACAGCGATAAAATAAATATTACTGAATTCTAGATTAAATTATCTATAAAGTTGCATTAATAGATTTTAATTTTAGATACAAAAAAAAACCAACATTATCCTGCACTATTTCTTCGATATCTGCCAAACCAGTTGACCTACAGCGATAAAATAAATATGACTGAATTCTAGATTAAATTATCTATAAAATTGCATTAATAGATTTTAATTTTAGATACAAAAAAAAACCAACATTATCCTGCACTATTTCTTCGATATCTGCCAAACCAGTTGACCTACAGCGATAAATTAAATATGACTGAATTCTAGATTAAATTATCTATAAAATTGCATTAATAGATTTTAATTTTAGATACAAAAAAAACCAACATTATCCTGCACTATTTCTTCGATATCTGCCAAACCAGTTGACCGACAGCGATAAAATAAATATGACTGAATTCTAGATTAAATTATCTATAAAATTGCATTAATAGATTTTAATTTTAGATACAAAAAAACCAACATTATCCTGCACTATTTCTTCGATATCTGCCAAACCAGTTGACCTACAGCGATAAAATAAATATGACTGAATTCTAGATTAAATTATCTATAAAATTGCATTAATAGATTTTAATTTTAGATACAAAAAAAACCAACATTATCCTGCACTATTTCTTCGATATCTGCCAAACCAGTTGACCTACAGCGATAAAATAAATATGACTGAATTCTAGATTAAATTATCTATAAAATTGCATTAATAGATTTTAATTTTAGATACAAAAAAAAACCAACATTATCCTGCACTATTTCTTCGATATCTGCCAAACCAGTTGACCTACAGCGATAAAATAAATATGACTGAATTCTAGATTAAATTATCTATAAAATTGCATTAATAGATTTTAATTTTAGATACAAAAAAAAACCAACATTATCCTGCACTATTTCTTCGATATCTGCCAAACCAGTTGACCGACAGCGATAAAATAAATATGACTGAATTCTAGATTAAATTATCTATAAAATTGCATTAATAGATTTTAATTTTAGATACAAAAAAAAACCAACATTATCCTGCACTATTTCTTCGATATCTGCCAAACCAGTTGACCTACAGCGATAAAATAAATATGACTGAATTCTAGATTAAATTATCTATAAAATTGCATTAATAGATTTTAATTTTAGATACAAAAAAAACCAACATTATCCTGCACTATTTCTTCGATATCTGTCAAACCAGTTGACCTACAGCGATAAAATAAATATGACTGAATTCTAGATTAAATTATCTATAAAATTGCATTAATAGATTTTAATTTTAGATACAAAAAAAAACCAACATTATCCTGCACTATTTCTTCGATATCTGCCAAACCAGTTGACCTACAGCGATAAAATAAATATGACTGAATTCTAGATTAAATTATCTATAAAATTGCATTAATAGATTTTAATTTTAGATACAAAAAAAACCAACATTATCCTGCACTATTTCTTCGATATCTGCCAAACCAGTTGACCTACAGCGATAAAATAAATATGACTGAATTCTAGATTAAATTATCTATAAAATTGCATTAATAGATTTTAATTTTAGATACAAAAAAAAACCAACATTATCCTGCACTATTTCTTCGATATCTGCCAAACCAGTTGACCTACAGCGATAAAATAAATATGACTGAATTCTAGATTAAATTATCTATAAAATTGCATTAATAGATTTTAATTTTAGATACAAAAAAAAACCAACATTATCCTGCACTATTTCTTCGATATCTGCCAAACCAGTTGACCTACAGCGATAAAATAAATATGACTGAATTCTAGATTAAATTATCTATAAAATTGCATTAATAGATTTTAATTTTAGATACAAAAAAAAACCAACATTATCCTGCACTATTTCTTCGATATCTGCCAAACCAGTTGACCTACAGCGATAAAATAAATATGACTGAATTCTAGATTAAATTATCTATAAAATTGCATTAATAGATTTTAATTTTAGATACAAAAAAAAACCAACATTATCCTGCACTATTTCTTCGATATCTGCCAAACCAGTTGACCTACAGCGATAAAATAAAATATGACTGAATTCTAGATTAAATTATCTATAAAATTGCATTAATAGATTTTAATTTTAGATACAAAAAAAAACCAACATTATCCTGCACTATTTCTTCGATATCTGCCAAACCAGTTGACCTACAGCGATAAAATAAATATGACTGAATTCTAGATTAAATTATCTATAAAATTGCATTAATAGATTTTAATTTTAGATACAAAAAAAAACCAACATTATCCTGCACTATTTCTTCGATATCTGCCAAACCAGTTGACCTACAGCGATAAAATAAATATGACTGAATTCTAGATTAAATTATCTATAAAATTGCATTAATAGATTTTAATTTTAGATACAAAAAAAAACCAACATTATCCTGCACTATTTCTTCGATATCTGCCAAACCAGTTGACCTACAGCGATAAAATAAATATGACTGAATTCTAGATTAAATTATCTATAAAATTGCATTAATAGATTTTAATTTTAGATACAAAAAAAAACCAACATTATCCTGCACTATTTCTTCGATATCTGCCAAACCAGTTGACCTACAGCGATAAAATAAATATGACTGAATTCTAGATTAAATTATCTATAAAATTGCATTAATAGATTTTAATTTTAGATACAAAAAAAAACCAACATTATCCTGCACTATTTCTTCGATATCTGCCAAACCAGTTGACCTACAGCGATAAAATAAATATGACTGAATTCTAGATTAAATTATCTATAAAATTGCATTAATAGATTTTAATTTTAGATACAAGAAAAAACCAACATTATCCTGCACTATTTCTTCGATATCTGCCAAACCAGTTGACCTACAGCGATAAAATAAATATGACTGAATTCTAGATTAAATTATCTATAAAATTGCATTAATAGATTTTAATTTTAGATACAAAAAAAACCAACATTATCCTGCACTATTTCTTCGATATCTGCCAAACCAGTTGACCTACAGCGATAAAATAAATATGACTGAATTCTAGATTAAATTATCTATAAAATTGCATTAATAGATTTTAATTTTAGATACAAAAAAAAACCAACATTATCCTGCACTATTTCTTCGATATCTGCCAAACCAGTTGACCTACAGCGGTAAAATAAATATGACTGAATTCTAGATTAAATTATCTATAAAATTGCATTAATAGATTTTAATTTTAGATACAAAAAAAAACCAACATTATCCTGCACTATTTCTTCGATATCTGCCAAACCAGTTGACCTACAGCGATAAAATAAATATGACTGAATTCTAGATTAAATTATCTAATGGTACAATTTTGAAGGGGATTGATTTTGAGTTTTAAATTTTAAAATAAGATTACGAGGGCATTGTTGTTCGTCCTTTCTGCTTGGTGGGTATTGCCTTGCAAACTGAAAGTGCTAAATGTTACTTCAAACTTGAAGTAGGAAGGTGTAAGTTGCTATTGTAAAGGCGTTCTCCCACAATCGCTCTAAGCTACAAAATTTGTCAACCAAATCCGAAGAGCAAAAATTTTGAAAAATTCCAGTCGCGCAGAAAATATCAGCAGATATCCCACAATGAAAAAATCAACGATATGGGTGAACGGCTGGACCGATTTCAATTATTCAGACGCCATTTTAAAGATATGTTCAGCAATAATTGGTATTCATAAGTCGGCTCAGTACCTGCCATGTTCAATTAAAGATCCTAAAAAACCCTGTTGAAAACAATATCAATTAACGTTCCAATCCAAACTCCTGGATCACACAAATGCAGCAACGCCAGTATATAACAGGCCTCAGCGACGAAGTGATTCAAAATCGGTAGGCCTGTCGCTTTTTTCTGATATCGGACCGGCCGGCGAACCCCACAGGCGGACCAGTAGTGATGCAGTTAAGTGGGAGGGTTATGAACCCTTAAAACCTGAAGAACATTGAAGTTCCCTGAAAAGGTAAGGATATTATCTATGGATGTAAAAACAAAAACAGCTTTCCCATTTTTAAATAGTTCAACAATATATTTATATTTTTGAAGTTTGTTTCATTAATTTAATTTTTTTTGTTTATGTTCCATTTTTTTTATGTTTAAGATTTATTTTGCATTTTTAAAAACTTTATTTCCTATAGCTAAAGCTATAGATAAGATATTTGCTATCAGCTATGTTGAAGTAGGCCAAAAAATGTGTGTTTCAAAGATTATTTACAATAAAAATTTATATTAAGATATTTTTTTTTAATATATACCTCCTCGCTTAACTTTGGAGTATAGAAAGTTAAAAACTACATAATCTTCCCGCAAAATATGTTTTTTTGAGTAGTTTTTTTTTTATCAAGAGTTTCTATTGCTACATACCTAGTTTTTATTATATAAAATATGAGAAGTAAAAAAAAACGGAGGCCGCTTTTGGGCAAAGAAAAGCATTAGTAAGTACACAAAAAACTATTTGACATTGTCAATTTTTGTCCAGTTGAATATTGATCAAGCTATTTATGTATATGTAAAAAACAATACATAACGTAACAAAGAAGTAAAAATAATATACCAGTAGAACACAGTACAAGTCAACGAACTGGTATATGAATAACAATTAATCTCAGATAAACAGGTTTTCGTAAAAAAAATTATAGTTATAATAATAATAAAGTATTAAGAACGGTTTGGTAAGTCGTTAAGTAAATCTATTTTGGCGGGGCACTTCCATTCACAAATGACGGTATATCAGTACAATCCATTTGGGTGTCATCTTGGTTGTTGTTGCTGGACGCTGAAGCTGATGCTGCTGTTGCTGGTGCTGGTGCTGGTGTCGTTGAATTTGTACCAACTGCAGCTGATGTCGCTGTAATTGATTTTGCTACAATTGTAGACGACGACACGGATGAGGACTCTGGATTAGATGCGTTACTACTATTGCTAGCAGCGCTGCTACTTAGAGCCATACGTTGCATTTGACGAATAACAGTTGCGGCATAATATGCTTGCTAAATTAATAATGAAAAAAGGTTGTAACACTTGACCGAGTTCCATTTGGTTAAAAGACAAACCTTCCAGCGAGACTTTGCGAAGTTCTTTTTAAGTTGCTCGGATACGGTTCCATGAATGTTCTTACTACTAGCAGCGTTGCCAGATATCCTGAAAAGTAAATGTGCAATTGCTTTTAACTGCCCTTAAACAAAGTGTACATTTCATTGTCTTACCAGGCATGCGCTAGTGCTTGCTTACATGTGTATCGCTTGTCAACACTGACACACATTAAATTTTGGATAAAGTGTTTAGCAGATTCACTTATTTCATCCCAGTATGGTGAATCGAATTCAAATTCACCTACGAACACATTAAATTTTTTATTTTTTTCCTAAAAAGAATTCATAACATCAAGCACTAAAAAATGCCACTTACCTTTTAATATCTGAGCAAATAAATTGGCATCGTTCTCATCGTAAAATGGCGGATAGCCACATAATAGAATATATGATATGACACCTATGCTCCAGACATCCACTGCTTTGCCATAAGGCTTTTGTGCTAATACCTCTGGGGCCACATAGCCGGGTGTGCCGCAGGCAGTCGCCATTATCCCAGAGTCCTCCATTTTCGATAAACCAAAATCACTTATCATAATTTTACTCTCCTCTTCTGCGCTATAATATAAAAGATTTTCGGGCTGTAAGTTTTAAAATGCATGAAAATTTGTGACATTTCAATCGGAGGTTAAGTTGTTTACTTTTAGGTCTCTATGTACAACGCCTTGTTCATGCATATAATCTACAGCTTCTAAGACTTGTCTAATCAAATCGGCAGCATCTTTTTCGGTGTATGATCCTTTCTCTACGATACGATCGAAAAGTTCGCCACCGGTAACTCTGATTGGAAAATACAAATAAAAATATTATTCTTTTAAAATGAAATATGTAATTAAAAAAAAAAAACCTCCAGGTGTACTTGGGCCTGAAACTAGGCATTTATTAAAAGATTCATGCAAATACAAATTAAAGATGAACAAGAAGAGATATGCTCCCAAAAAAGAAGTGAAGCTAGTATTTTTCAGTGCGGATGATAAACATCCAGTCTGCAGTTCCCCAAGGCCATGTGTTGGACCTGCCGCTTTTTCTCATTTTTACAAAGTGGCGTAGAAGTCATCACCGCAGATGTTGTCATTTTTGGGAATTTTGACGTCCTATGTCATCGCGAATTTGGCATTTGTGAAGCAGACGAAAGAATCATGGATTGTTTTATGGTAGAAACTGATTAGCGCAGCCACGCCGCACGTTTTTAGAGCCAATTAGCAAGCACCTAAACTTCTACGTTAGACCTAAGTCCTAAATTTATTCGAAGCTGAAGTGCTGAAGCGCCGAACGCGATCGGAGAGAAAAAAATGAACTGTCAAGCTATTTCTCTGTTAAGGATTAGTGACTTTGGTTTTATTTAATTTTTTTTGTCATCAAAAGAAATATTGCATCCTCTCGAAGTCGCTGTTGGTACGGTGCGCTGGCTGGGAGGGTAGACTGTTAGGCTGGTGAACGGTACAGACAGCAATGATCAACGACTGGTTGCTGACGAGAATTGATAATAGGAGAGCATGAGGTTCCATCAGGACGGTGCAATTGCACAAACAACGCGAGCGACATTGGAAATTCTGCAGGAATTGATTGATCCTTAGGCTCTCGTTTTGATGATTTGTACTAGGCCGGAAGATCACCTGACTTCACCGTTCCATTGTTCTTATTTTTAATTTTTGTTTTTTAGTAACAGCTCTATACGGCAAAGGGCGAACAACATTTTGAGAAAAGTTTTGGCAAATGTTGTAAAATGAGTAGGACTGATGATTATGTCTGGCGGCGGCGACTTGACCGAAGAAAACAATCTTCGTGATTTAATAGAAACAATGAAAAACAAATTGAAACCCTCTAACGGCGGGGTGGGTTATGATCTGGAAAAGAGGGATCATTACCCTCGATTTTTACTGCATGTCTCCCGGCTGCAACTTAAACATTTGATTGGGACCAAAACACTAGTGCGACTAATGAAAGATGGAGCACACTCTAATCCTGTGCCACAACCAGGCAAATTTGGCCGCTCTACAACAAACTCAAACAGAGAGCTTACCGGACATGACATTCTTAAATATCATGCTAAACGATTGACACGGATTATTTTTTTTTTATAATTAGCCCGCGCTAAAGGGATTTTTCATTTCTCTGTAATTGGAAACACTTATATTGTCGCCACAGTGCAGGCATTTTCGTTGCTGCAAGCAGCACCCATCAAAAGATTCATTGCCTGTTTTTGGGTGCTGCTTACTACTAAAAGAATAGGAGATGGGGAAGAAGTTTTTTTGGTGCGATAGGGTTTTTTTCTCCACAGGTAGCGCCTTAATTGCATAAGGGAGATTTGATTTGTTGTGTGTATTCAATTTTACAAAGCATGGCTCTGGTCGGGATTCGATTACACGACCTGCCAATTACTTTGCTAATACACTACCATCGCACCATTGCATTACCACCAACTTATGTAGAGGTTGTGGCGATGAGGAAGGCAGGACGATACTCTTCACTTTCTCTACCACCGCCCAGCCTTCTGCCACATCAGAAATAAATTCTTTTTCAAAGACCTAGAAAAACTTCACGGCAGGACCGTTTTTGACTTACTCAAGTTTGTGGATGCCTCAGGATGGCTTGCTTATCCACAGGCTTTCATAGGTTTCCTATTGTTGGAATTGAAAAGCCCAAGCGCATAAGAACGGATCTACATTGATCTAAGTGTGACGGGTGCAGGTTTGCCCTGCCTCGTCAACACATTTACCTAACCTAACCACAGCACCACTAAGTAAGGATCAAAGATTTGGAAAACAAACTATACACCCTTTAGTTTTTAACAAAAATGATATTCATCTCAAATAGGATACTCACAATTCCATAACTAAATAAACTTTTGATTTATCCTCATAAGTCTCCAGTAGTTGCACTATATTTGGATGTGTCAACCTGTCAAAAAAAGTTAAAAATAATATTGCAAAGAAAATTTCATTAGTCTGGTTTTTCATATTAGGAAAATAAAAATGATCATGCGGTGCATAAAAAAAGATGTTATTTAGGTGACACAAAAGGACGAATGGTTAAGTGAAACAAAAATTACGTTAACATTCTTAAACGATTTGGATTTGAAATTTTTGAAGTCATTTACAAAATCTAAATAAATTTACAAAACATTTTCATCTGGGTTTAAAACGGTTATTCATAAATGGGTATTATTTTTCATCCAAGGAATATATTGAAGGCGTAGGATTATAGTAACGAGTTATTACTGGCATTTCTTTAATTTCTCTAAAGATAAAAATAATTTATAATGCAAATTATAACAAAAAAAACAACAACTTATAATCACATTAACAATATGACGATATAAGGGTAGGAGATCAAAATCAATCGTGTAAAATAAAATTAAAATGTAACGTCCTATTATTCATTATACATTTTTTTTTCTTTTTTTTTGTAAAGAGAAATGATCTGGTTGAGCATTTTGACGTGCAGTATTAGGTATTCACATATCTATACATTTTTTTATGTCTTTCGTTAAATGTGTGTGTATCATTAAAGAAAAATAATTATAGTTTATATTGGCGTCCAACAAAGATTTGTTTCCACCCATATCTGTCTGTTCCCATCCCATCATCTGTTTTATGTTGAAAGTTACAAACTCACCGCGGTCCATTGGGTCCATCCGATTCATTTTGATTAGCACTGAATCTATACAAGAGAGAAATGGAGTAGAAAGAAAAAGGAAAGTAGTTGGAAATAAAAGAACTGAAATTTTTTGTTGTAAATTTTAAATGGGTTAGTGTCAATTAAAAAAATGTTGTTTATTTAAAACAATCCACCAAACATAAATTTAAAAAGCTTTTTTTTAAAAAAATAGAAAATCATTAAAAAAAAAATTATACATATATGAAAAAGCATTAAACTTGAGGGAGATGGTCGAAAACACTTCTGTATGTTTTTTTTTTCTTTACAGTATCAAAGGTAATGGAACAAATTAATGACACTCTGTTGACTTACATTAGCACTAAATGGTTTGCAAAAAAATGTGGCCTTTGTATGTAAACAAAAGGTAAATTTTTTTTTCACCTGCCTTCAATATATTCCTTAAGTTAAACGTTGTTTAATTTCGGTTTCCTTTGTGTTTCTTTGTTTATTCCTAAACTACAAAAGGGAAACATAAATGTGAGATACTGAATGAACAATTCATGCATTGTTATATATTTATTTATTTTTAAGATAAAAATCAACAAATTTAAGTTAATAAAATTGTATTTCTATCGATGAAGAAGAAGAAAAGGAAGAAGACGAAATAGAAGGTGAAGAATATAAAAAGTATACTGAAACTGAAAGGGAGGAAGAGTAAAAGTAGTCACATTGAGTAAAAGAGGAGTCTACGAAAAAAAGGATGACAATTTAAATAGATGTTGTTTTTTTTATAGTGCTCGAGTCTAGTACAAAAATCAATGGGAAAATGTTTTTCTTTTAAATTTAATACACTTATGAAAATGCAGCAAGTTTGACCTCTTTAATGGGGGAGGCCTGTGTGCAGCAACAAATATAAATATTTAAATTAGCTTAGCCCTGTACTAGAAAACTACAAGTCTTCTGCAAGAGGCGGTTTTTAACTAATTGCTTGTGTACCACAACACAAAGCTACAAGTAAATTCCGTAATGGTTAAAAAAGAAACCTTTTACATGCCGCCACATATTGCGAACTTGTCCGTTCGTGTACTTTAAGTGTAGAAAAATGATAACTGTCAAATCTCCGAAATCGAGAGAGAATTCTGTCACTTCGAAGAAAAGTTCGCGAATGCTTTCGCGTAAAAATAGGAAAAACGTCAAAGTTTGGGTTGTCAAGCCGTCAAGCAACCGCTGTTTTTTATGCTGGCAAACTCATTATTTGACAGTTTTCATTTTTTTTAAAAGCTGAAATTCTGTGTGAATGCAAATGAACAAAAGTGCATTTTTCTGCCAACGAAAAATATTTTTTATTGGTTGAGAAACAATTCGTATTGAAAACTTTATACACTGCGCGTCATCAGATTAGCGCCCCCCCCCCCCCCCCTTTACTCTAATTGCTAATATCTATTTTCCTGTTGCACGCAGCTTCGTATTTTTTTTTGTTTTTGAGATTTTAGTTATCTCGTTTATTTTGGCAAGCACAGTTACAATTTGTTTCTTCTGTAATTGATTAATATTCTTTAATTTAACGCTCAATATGGGAAGAGGAACAATCTTGTCTTTGGAGGAAAGATCAAAGATTTAAAGTTTGTGTTAGTATTTTATAGGTAGGTACATAATTACTGTAGTTTTAATTGTTTTGTCCTTACTAACACCTGCACTAAATGATGAGCCTGTGAGAGCACTTTAAGTGCCGGCAAATTTCTGCTCGTGATAGTTGCTTGCTTTAAGCACTCCACGACACAGAGCTGATAGTGTATTTAAAAAAGATAGAAGCATACTTTGAGTCTGGGATATCAATACATAAAAAAACGGGCAGACATAGAAAAACGATTGCCAGTTTTCTTCGAAATGAGGAAAAGTATGGAAACAACTTCAAGGGCGGTAACAATGAAGTGGTTTCCCAAGCAGACAGAAGAGCCATACTAAGAGAAGCATCAAATTCGCACGACTCGTCCTCCAAAATCAAACAAAAAACAGGTGTTAAAGCGAGCTTATCAATGGCAAAGAGTTATTAGAGGAGCTCCACACTTACGAAGGCAAAAATTGAACAAAAAAACACCACTCAATATGGCGTGTAAAGAAATGCGGTTAAGTTTTGCTTACGTACATGTCGTGCTCTTCTGAGTGGCGACACGTTGTCTTTTCAGATGAAAAGAAATTTAATTTGGAAGGGCCCGATGGCTACAATTTTTGTTTCCATGATATCCGTAAAGAGGAGCATCAATTGAACCAGTTGCACAGCCGGGTGGGAGGCGTGATGGTGTATCTTACTATGGCACCAGCGAGTTGCAGTTTTTAACGCCAAAAATGAAGGCGGAGAACTACAAAAGCGCTTTAAAAACTGCATTTCCCCACTTTCAAAATTTGTTTGGAAATCTGCAATAGCATTTCCAGCACGATAATGCGCCAATTCACACTGCCCGAAGTGTGAAATCGTGGATTCAGAGCCAAAAAGTTGATGTTCTTGAGTGGCCACCATACTCGCCTTATCTTAATATTATCGAGAACGTGTTTGGGTGGTTAGCTAGAAAAGTGTATGACTCCAGAAAACAATAAAACACAAGAACCGAGTTAATCGAAGGCATAAAGCACGCTTGGTCAACCATTTCTTTGAACTACATTGAAAAACTTTATGATTCAATTCCCAACCGAATCTTCGAAGTTATTGTTAACAAAGGCGGAACCACACATTATTATATTTGCTAAAAAAATATTTGAAATACAAAAGAAATATATAAAGAAATACTAATGTTGCTGAAAAAATAAAAAAATATTGAAATTAGACCAATTTTATTTTCTGTTTTTTTTTTTTTGTATAATTCTACTTAAAAATTTATTAATTTCTTACAATAAATGTTACAGTAATCATTGTCGATTCCTTTTAAGTAAAATTGATAGAAGTTTAATGGATAAAAATTGTAAAATCCTAGCTCTAACAGTTTGGAAAATATTGAACATTAAACGGGAATGTAAGGGGGGCACTAATCTGATGACGCGCAGTGTAGTACATAGATAGGGGTATCGACGGTGTAGAGGTTGCGGTGCAGATTCAATCCCCATGGGGAACAACAACATACGCCACCCATTAATGAAGAGAAACAAACGACATTTTGTTTTCTCCGAACTCTACACCAAAAAGAGAATTTCTGCCTGGTAGTTCAATGGAGCGTTACCGAGTCTGAGTGCTCTGGGGTTTGGATTTCCTTTTTAAAACAAATTTAGAAAAAATAAAATAAACATGTACATTGATATATGGGGTAGTGTTGCAAAAAGGGATAAAGTACATGGAAAAGGGATTCTTTTACGAACATTCTGGGATATTTCACTATCAGCGCCTCAATATGATTAAGTACAAACTCGAGTTGTACGCGATGGATATCCCTTCTGTTCCAAAAAGCGGTGCTTTCCTGCACTTGACCTTAACGGACGCAACACTTCAACTGACGAATACAGATCAGAACACGCAGAACTGTTTGCGTGCGTTTGAGTACGCGGCCACTATGGATTTATTTTTTGTATGGATATTTCCTTTGAGTTGGTGCTTTAGTAACTGGAGAACACTCCGCGTCGACGTCATACAGTTGGTTTGATTGTTAGATATCAATTTGTGTTCGATGGTTTACATAGTTTCGGGGTAACGAGCGATTGCGACGCGCTGGTGGTTGCTTTGGACATGATGGTGCGACGCAACAGAAACAACACAAATTGAATTTAAAGTTGTATTTTTAATTGAGCAGAATTGAGTAATTTTTAATTGAAAGAATTTTTGCATTTTTGGCAAAGAAGACCGCACCTCCGTTTGGAAGACCAAGCCATCGCGAATGCTAGAACGCTTGGTCTGGACAACCGGAAGCAGCTTACCCGGGATCGCAAAGGATGGAGGACTGCAGTGTCTCAGGCAGAGACCCTTCACGAGTCGGGAGTCCGTTAAGTAAAGTAAGTAAATCAGACACGGTTATATTCGACAGCTCGGCTACACAATAGAGCACATGTCAATCCAAGCAAATCTGACTTGAAGAAGCTTCGACATAATTTTTATGAGAAATCTTCTTTCAGATAACAAACTAATTCTTAACCTCTAACCATAAACTTGTGGGTTATGCGCAATTCTAGATAAACATAGGTTTTTTTTCTTGTAGTGTTTTCCTTAGAGATATATTTTTGTTAAAGTTTAGTTAAAGGCGTCATAAACGTTTTATATTGTAGGTGTAAAGAATTAGGTTCTATAACTCCTAAACTATTATTTTTAAATTAACACTCTCTCTATACTACAAATAAATCTATCTATCTATCTGAATCTTTTGCACTCGATTGATTATCTTGGCATTTCTTTTGTTAACTACACAGAGGAAACGCATTTTAGGCTTAATTGTGTGCCTTCATTTTAAGATGACTTTCTAGCCAGTGACGAAAGTCTTGTTAAATGTTTAAGTCAATCATCTTGTTTTTGCCTGCTCTGATTTGGTTGTTTATAAAAACTTGTTTTAGTCTACCCAATATCGTGATTTCTGCATTTTTAATGTTGAAAATGTTTTTAGTGATTGTATTTCTAGCCCACATCTGACGTTAATAAACAAATCGAATTCCTGACCTCTACAACTGACTACTTTTTTAACAAACATGTTCCTGTTAAAAATCTTCCTATAAAATCGTCCAGCTGACGTTGGGTTTCAAGTGGCATTCTAAAATGCAATCAAAATGAGAGATTTTGGAAACGTTTCGGTTGTGCAGAAATGCTAAGGAGTTTTATAGCATCCCATAGGTTAGTAAGTTCAATCGAATACTCCCTTCACCATAAAGAATACGCTATGGTTGCATTCCTGGACATTGAAGGCGCTTTTAACAACGTCAATACATCCGCGATCGCAAATGCACTGTCAGACCTGAAGGTAGATGACTCACTTGGCGAGCTTAGTAATCTACTACTCACAAGCCGGATTAAACTGGGTGTGACATCTGCCACAAGATCTGTCAGTAGAGGTACGCCACAGGGCGGAGTCCTATCCCCCCTCCTCTGGAACTTAGTGGTGAACAAGCAGCTGATGTGCCTGGAAAGGGAGGGCTGCAGGGTGATTGCCTATGCAGGGAATCACCTAAACACCCTGAAAAAACTTCTCCAAAATGCTCTTAACAAGCTAACAACATGGGCAGATCGTTGTGGGTTAGGTGTTAACCCCCACAAAACCGAACTTTTTCATTCACTAGGAAACATAAAATTCCACACATTGATCCCCCTTCAATCAGGGGCACAAGTTTAGTCTTATCTGACGAAGCCAAATACTTGGGTCTCATTCTGGATAAAAAGAGTTCGTAGAGCTACGGTAGCACTCTTCTCTTGCAAAAACGCCATCGGTAATAAATGGGGGCTTCAACACCGCATCACCAACTGGCTATACATCTTGGTAATAAGACCGATACTTATGTACGGGCTGGTTATCTGGTGGACTGCCTTAGACAAAGCGATAAATCGCGATAAGCTAAGCAAAGTCTAACGAACAGCGTGTCTCTGCATGAGAGGTGCACTGCGCACTACTCCCTCTGATGCGATGAACGTTCTATTTCACCTGACACCCCTGGACATCATTAGTAAGCAAGCGGCTGCTAGTGCGGCTGTCCGCCTCAAAACAACGATCCAATGGTCCGAGAATGAAATCGGCCACGCATCTATTCTAAAAAAAATTACAATCCTCCCTAGCAACATAGACTACAACACCAATCAGACCCGTCGAAAATAAATCGATCCACTTTCGCCTCCCTGATTACTGCAGCGTGTTCCAGGTGGAAATCATGGCGATTAAAGAAGTCCTATCGTGGCTGAAGAGGAACGTGATATCCGCTATGGACATCCGGATCTTCTCAGATAGTCAAGTCGCGCTAAAATCTCTGTATTCTGTCTCCACAAACTCCATCATAGTCCGTGACTGTCGATCATTTGGAGATGGCGGAGCAATTTAACATTCACCTATGCTGGGTGCCAGGACACACAAACATTCCAGGGAACTGTAGGGCGGATGAACTCGCCAGGAAAGGAACCACACTGCCCCTTCTACCTGATAAAGGTAGCTTAGGCATACCTATTGCTGCAAACTCATGTTTATGAGGGAGACCATTGAGAAAACTAACCTTAGGTGGACAAGTGGCAACACTTGTCTAGCGACAAAACAGATTTGGCCTAAGCTGGATCTGAAACGCTCTAAGTGTTTGATATCTCTGAACAGACTGCACATTGGTGCTACAATTGGTGTAATCACCGGACACTGTATCATAGGCAATCATGCAACAAGGCTTGGCGTCTATACTAATGATTTCTGCAGAAGCTGAATGGAAGAGGAGGAGGAGGAGACAATTCTCCACCTTCTCTGTACATGCACTGCTCTCTCTCAAAGACGAAAACTCAATTTGGATCGTTCTTTTACAATGATCTTAGCGATCTCATTAACACCGACATCAAAAGTCTGTCAAGCTTAATCAAAAGCTCCAACTGGTTTTAACGAGTAGGAAGATGATATATCCGTGTAATACTCGTATCACAATGGACATTTCATTGGACTAAGTGTGTCGGCCTCTGCCGACTGCCACTATAACCTAACCTAACCTTTACAGCATCCCTTAATCTTGTTACTTAGCTTATAAAATCTACTTAACTCAACTACTATAGAAATAGATTAAATTCAGATCGTTCCTTTAAGTTTCTGTTGAATAAAGTTCGTAACGTTGGATTGAATAAAAAAATATCTCAGTCTTGGACGACAACATTAATATATGAGATGAGTTATGCTAAGTTCTCTACACTGATACGTCACTATTTACACGTCTAAACACAGGCCAACATGATAGCGTTGGCTTCAGTTGACGAATACAACATAGGAATCGCAGTCTTCTTTATCAAATGCAACCCTGTCGGACTAGATAACACTCATCCTGACTTTCAAAAAAATCCTTCTTCCTCTTTTACTTTCCTACATCAGCCAGATATTTAACACCATTATTATGGTATTCGCCCCAAAATTAGACGTATAGCTATTGCTTCCCTTCTTATCTAAAATCTTTGAATCTACTTTAAGTAATCAAAGCAAAGAGTTCATTATCTTCATCCTCTGCAGTCAGGTTTTCGGTCTGGACACAGCCGCACATCTTTATTGTAAAATGTTTCGGACTATATCTGTGGCAATAAGACAGAGTAGCTTATGTAGACATACGCGATTTTTCAGTTTTCCCATTGGCAGAATTTAACAGTTTGAGATATACATTTTTATCTTACTCCCATTTAAAAAAACATTTTTCGTTACAGAAATTTAAAAATATTCCCAGCCGCTTATGTCTAAACAGCATGCTATGCTTGCGACAGAGTAGCTTATGTCAAGCAAATTTCTCAAGTCTTAATAGCCAAAATTTCAAATTTTAACAGAATCTCTTATGTCGAAGTAAGTCATGCAAAGTTTTAGATTTGTTAGTTATATTTAAATTTTTCAAAAAAAAACTTATATCGACTTAAGATGTTCTTTTAAAATTTTGTTTGAATTTTACGGACACGTAATGCTAACATATGTTCTTCTGTCAAAACTAAGAAAATATAAATTGAAAATTTTAAGTTTATCATAACCACTTATGTCTACATAAGATATTCTTTTGAAAAGCATTTTTTTAAATAACCGTAACTTACTCGTATATCAACATAGGATAGTTTTATTGAGTGCACATCAGCTCGAAACACTGGGCCATATGCATAAAACTGAAGTACTTACTAGTAGTTAAAAGTAAAAGTAAATACTAGTATTACTAGTAAAATAGAAGATTTATAGTATATACTTCATTTGGTATGCATAAAATAAAATATATACTGATAAGCATATACTGGTAGTAAATACTGGATTCATTCAAGTAAATACTACCAATTCATCCAAAATCACTAGTAAATACTGTATGAAAAATATGTTTACGTACATTGGAATCTGTAGTTTTAAATTCTTTCATATTATTTACCGTTCTATCAAATTCTTCTTTTGTAAAGACTTTAGTACACAAAGTAAATGTGTTTATGTGATTAGCAGCTGTAGTTTTGATTTCTATTGTAATTTACCGTTGTAATCATTCTTCTTTTGTAAACACTTTTGTTTTTGACTAGTCATTCTGTACGTTGGGCTTTAAACAAAGGTCTTATAAAATAAAGTTCTTAAAGTGAGTGTTAAAATAAACGACATGTCAAAAAAGGAAGTTTCGACAGCTTTAGAGTTTATTAAATACTCGAAACTAATAACGCGCTTATGAGCAAGTTCCAACAGCCTCACATAAAAATAGCGAAGGCGCAGGCTTTAAAGCTATTCATTAGCGATTTTAGTGCCAAAACCGGTATTTTAATGACAGAGGATCAAATAAAGAAGAGAATTAATAACATTAAGACTGATGTGAAAAAAAAGTCGGACCTTAAAACCACAGGAAATAAGCCAATAAAGCTAAAAGAATGGGAAATCATTTTACTAAATTTAATGGGTGCGGAGCAGAACCCATCAATTTCGAGAATACCTGGTACGTAAATTGTATAGTAAGATACTTAAACTTAATATTCAAATTTTTTACAGGCTGTCTATCTGTAGGATCAGATACACATACTAAGGAAAGAAAAATATGTCTCGAAGAAGAAAAGGAGGAAGAGTCAGAGCTTATAGGCTCTCCATCCCATCCATCGGCACCAAAACAAAAAAGGTGTTTGGAACAGGAAACAAAAGAAACGTTATCTATCACTACAAGTGAGCTTCAACGTTTGGTGCTTCTAGACCAGCTGAAACTTCTGAGGATGCAACAGGAAGAAATAAAAAAAAGGATAATAAACGGTAGCAACGATCGCTCAACTACCTCTCAAAATAAATGTCCTGAATATGGACAAACATTTTATAATTTGTAAAATGGCTGATAATTTTTTTTGATTTTTACTGAAGAATATTTTTTGTTACACTCTGCGTTTTTTTATTTTTTAATATTTAATAAAATAACAATAAAGTCATTAATGTGAACTATATATAATTTCTGCATACTCAATTCTCCACATTTGTCCCAATCTTCGGATTTCAAGTACACTGGCATTATTTTCTGAACTATAAACTGCACTTTCATTTTCTCTGCCTTCCAATATCTCAACGTCGTCGATATCGTTTAGATGCTTTGCAATGTTATGTAAAACAAAACAAGCGGCAGTTAAAGTTGGTACGTTTTTCAATTCAAGTCGTATACAGTTTTGTAGAATTGGAAACCGGCTCTTCAGTTGACCAAAACAACGTTCTATTATGACCCTTTCTTTGATATGCAATCTGTTGTATGATTTTTTGACGTTGCTTGTTGGATTTCTGAAAGGGGTCATTAACCATGGTGCAATTCCATATCCCTCGTCTGCCAATAAAATTGTATTGGCTGAACTTCTCATAATTGGTTCAAGAAAACTATTTTTCCAAATTCTTGAATCATGAACTGAACCCGGCCATTCGCAAACAACACTTGAATATTGATGGAGGCATATCCTTTACGATTAATATATTCCTCAGAATGTAAGTGAGGCTTTTTTATTTCTATATGAGTACAATCCAAAGCTCCTATACATGAAGGAAAGCTGTATTTCAAAAGCCAATCTTGTTTAGCTATTAACTGTTCTTCGTAATTTAATTTAAATCAGACTCACGACTGTGAATGTTGATATAAAACCTACAAAAGTATTTACTAGCAAATGTTCAAGTTGGTTTTAACAAACTTGAAAAAATTCAGTAAATACTACAAAAAAATAGTTCTTACTAGTTTTTATGCATACCAATAAAAGTACTTACTAGTTTAATTCATCCGAAACCAGTAAATACTATTTCTTCCAGTAAATACTAGTTTTTCAGTATTTACTGTGATTTTATGCATATGACAAATAGTAAATACTATGGAAATTTACCAGTAAAAGCATTTAATACCGTTTATGCATATGGCCCATTGACTTGAGTGGTTAAGAAGTGCTGTAAGGTGATTAAGTGTTTTTTATTTGCAAGTTGTATAAAGTTAATATTGTTCTACATTGTTTCACGGATAGTTTTATTTAAATAACAACAGTGATCGCAACTGTTTTTGTTTTTTTTTTTGTTTTAATATTGACGTTATGTTAAGTTTTTTATTATTTAGAAAATAGTCTTGAAAAATGTTTTTCTTAATTTGCATAGTTCGGGAAACCTTTAAATTATGGAACGTGCAAGAAAAATGTTCTCTATGACACTAAAAAAACAAGTTAAATATGTCTTGACATTAATTCGAACCAAGAGCTGTCTAGAAATCATGAAAATACCGAAAATTTTTCTATAAAGGGTAAGACTAGTATTTTAAAAGTGAAAAGAGAAAATAGTACCTGATTGATTTTTTTGAATGGAAATATAGGTCCTAATACTTTGGAAAAGATTCGTGGACAGAAAATACACCTCATGAATGCGCAGACAATGGCGATCACTTTCGAGAAATGGAAATGGGAACGTTCGGGGACTTTGACGACGATGACTCAGTTTGTGCTCCAGATTTCGTGCCATTTTTTTCAGAAAACGAAAGTGATGTATCAACTATTTCTTTAGAAATGAAAATCGCTGACAGACAGATCGAGGCATTTTTCCATTTTTACGTTCGTCAGTTTCTTTTTACAAACGCACACTTTGGACTTTTAACCTTACAGTTCATGACTGCAAGACCGGGCAACCCACATGTTATATGTGGCATGAAGCTATAGGTAATCGGGGTGGCAATGAGATAGCCTCATGCTTTTTTAACCCTTCTGTCAACTAAAGGGTTTTTCAACAGGGACGCTACAAAAGTAGAGCGACAGGGACGGCAAACGACGCCGAATTTCTTGCCGCTCTTTTGATATTTCTCTTCAGTAAGGTTTGCCATTTCATGATGGAAAGATATACGAGCCAACAACGAGTCGAAATTATTAAAATTTACTACCGAAATTCGGAATCAGTGGCCTCAACGTTACGAGCGCTACGTTCAAATTTGTGGTCGTCATAATCGTCCTAGCAGATCAACAATTGAGCGTCTAGTGGAAAAATTTGAATCCACAAGCACAGTACAAAATGTTCCCGTGCCAGTGAGACAAAGAAGTGCCCGTAGTGTCGAGAATATTGCTGCCGCTGAGGCTTCAGTTGAAGAAAGCCCAAATGTGTCTCTCACACGTCGTTCTCAAGCGTTGGGCATCTCTGTGACGTCGTTGTGGCGAATTTTCCGAACAGATCTTGGCCTACATCCTTACAAGATTAAATTGGCGCAAGAACTGAAGCCGCTTGACCACCAGAAGCGTCGTATGTTCGTAAATTGGGCTGAGCAACAACTTGAAAATGATTCGGTTTTTCCTCGAAAAATCATCTTCAGCGATGAGGCTCATTTCTGGCAGAATGGCTTCGTCAATAAACACAAAATGCGGTATTGGTCAGGCAGCAATCCACACGTACTCCATGAGTCATCATTGCATCCCGACAAATTTACGGTTTGATGTGGTTTATGGGCCGGCGGCGTCATTGGGCCGTACTTCTTCCGTGATGATCAAGACCGGCACGTTACTGTGAATGGGAATCGCTACCGTTCAATGATAACCGAATATTTTTGGCTCCAATTGGATGATATGGACTTGGAGGACATGTGGTTGCAATAGGACGGAGCCACAAGCCACACAGCGAATGCCACAATCAATTTATTGGAAACCAAGTTTGGAAACTGTGTTATCTCACGAAATGGTCCAGTCGCTTGGCCGCCTCGGTCGTGCGATTTGACGCCGTTAGACTATTTCCTGTGGGGCTACGTCAAGTCTATGGTCTATGCCAACAAGCCAGCGACGATTGATGAACTTTGTACGAATATCGAACGTGAAATTGCAGCAGTATCGGCCGATTTATGCTTGAAAACCGTTGAAAATTGGGTTCAGCGTCTGGACGTCTGCAAGCGTGCCCGTGGTGGCCATGCAAAAGAAATCGAGTTCCATACATAATGGCATCGAACGTACTTTCACAGGAATAAGAATTTCATTGATATCCAAAACCGTTTTTGTTTTATTTAAAAAAAACTTTTGTAGCGCTCTTATTGAAAAACCCTTTATAAGGTCTGGCCAGATATTTCGACATTTTGATGGCAGTTTTTTCTAAGAAGTTTTCGCCCAAGCTTCTTGAAACTCCATGATAGGGTCAACCATTATTTTTCCTTCTATTTAATATAAATTTTATTTATATATATGTACCCGTTTGAAAGAAATAAGCCTTTTTCAATTTTACTACCTTCCGTCAATGACAAGGTTTGGACAGACCTACATACAATTTGTATGGAAACTATATTTTTTTGTGGTTTCCCAATTTTTAGTACTTTTACGTGCAGCGGTTTTTTTTTCATTCTCCCTGTGTTTCTTTATTCATTCTGAATATTCGGAATATTCAGAGTGAGCCATTTACGTTTCTTTATTCAATGGAATATTCCGAATAATCCATTTCGGTGTTTCTTTATTCATTCTGGAATAAATGGAATGCATTCTTTTTATTCATAGAGAAAGGTGGAATAAAAAGAATATTCCCTCGTTTGACAGATGCACTTGATCAAAAAAAAAATAGAAGCAACAGCAAACAATCAAATGGGTGAGCATTTATTGCAAATTTGTTGTCTTTTTTTATATTTTTATGTGTGTTGTTTTAAGTTAATTATTTTATTATTATATATTTTTAATTTCCTTCCAGAATCAAATACATTTTTAAAATTTTCTTTTGTGGGCATGAAATGCCGCATAGATGTTTGTGATTGTGACAAGACGATTTCATGAGCAGTGTTGCCATTTATGCAACATAAAAAGGTGCACGTTTTTTGAACTTGTACTAAATCCTTACTCGAAAGGACAACATATTTAATGTTTTACTTTTTTCCTTCGATTCAACATATTTAACATATTAGCAACACGAGAATATAATGTTTTTCATAAAAATAATAACAATATCTTAGTAATAAATAATATATTATGCTTTATCTGAGCGAAAGTTGTATATTACTGTATTGGGTACCTATTTCGTTAAGAAACGCAGCTGTGGAGACTTAAATAGGGACAAGTCGTTTTCCGCTGTGTATTGTTTTGGTTTTCGAAAATATTGATAGCTTTAAAATGTTCAGTTAATCACAAATTCGTCACTGACAAATAAATTTAGAGAATTCATTCGCTGTTTTTGTTTGGACAACAACATTTTTAAACTAAATGTGAGTAGAATTGCTGTTTTGGAAAATAAAATAATATGTATTGAGTAGCACTGGAACTTCACTTCCATAAATCTTAAGCATGAGCTTAAACAAAACAACTAACAACAAAATAAAATTAAATTGTAATACGTTTTCCCAATAGTAGTACTCAGCTGATTAATTGAATAATCAAATAATTAATTGAATAATCAAATTATTTGCGCTATAAAATTAAAAAGGAGTATCTAAACACTATTTTTGAACAGTAAAACGTAAAAAATATTGTAGAATTGTGTACGAGAAATAAAAATGAACTTTTGGCAAAAATGAATTTTTTTTGGAAACAAATTAGGTTGAATGAATTTGCTATATACATATTTTTAATACTACTAAGTACAAACGAACAAAAACAATTAATTAATAACAAAATTGTACAAAAAAAAATGAAAATGCCTTTAAATTGCTGCATCAGGAGCTGCACAAGTCATTTTGGTCAACATGTTCATTGTTTTTATATATTTTGTTTGCCCTGACATACTTTCTCAGGTTTTTCCTCAATAAAGGAGAAAATTTCCCTTTGATTTCACCTAAATATACACTTTATTAACAATCGCAATAATTGTTCATACAATTTCTGCAAATTACTGAAATTGTATGCTTCAATTTTTTCTTGACGTTTAAGAAAGAAATGCGGCACCTCAGAAAGAGATAGCTTTACGCACGTGCTCTATCGCATTTTGCTTGTGCATGTTCACAATGGATGAATAATTTGTTAATTGACATTCATAGTACCAAAATATCGATTGATTAATAAATTTTATCGCTTATCAATAATTGATTTTTGACAACGATAATAAGGGTGTTTAATTAATTTAATGTAATTTGTATTACTGAGATATCGTTATTATTATTGTTTTTGTGAACTTAAATTGTATTTTCTTAAGGTTTCTCTTCTCGTATTTTTTATTTATTTATTACCTCACATGTGAGTTCAGTAATAGAAAAAAATATATTAATTGTAAGTAGTAAATGTTGTACTTGTTCTTGAACTAAGTGGCAGCGCTGGTCAATAGACAAATTGCTGTCATTCTATTCGGTCCATTTTTGTTTCTTTATTCATTCCATTCTGGATATTCCGGATAAAAAAATCGAATATTCTGTCTTTTCTATTCCTTATCCGGAAAAAATAAAGAAACACACGGTCTGTGATGTCCGTTCATACAAAAACAAAACGTACGAAGGTCTGGCCAGAACTTGTGGTTGATGGAAAGGTATAAAAGTTGTGATTGACAGAAGGGTTAAACAGTTTCAAAACTTCGCAAATGACGCTAAACACGTCATTCTGCACAGGGATTGTTGCCCAAGGCAAAATAAAAACACATTTGTTGCTACCATGCTCGGAACATTTTCACAATTGAAAAACCAAAACACTGTAAAGATTATTGATCACAAATTTCTAGTCCCAGGTCACACCCATATGGAATGTGACGTTGATCATACTTTAATAAAAAAAAAAGAAACGGACAACAGTACAATAGAGCATCCCCGTGATTGGTATAAATTTGCCCGAACAGTGCGTGTAAAAAAGAAATTTGTGGTAAAGAGAACTATGTGTGGCGTAAAGGCAATGAAAATGGCGAGAAGTTTGTTTTTCAAAATGTGAAATGGATGAGGTTTACGAAGGAGTTTGGTACTATATACTTCAAAACTTCTCTGAGCGAAGTTGAAGAATTCAAGACTCTAAACCTACGGCGTCGGGGATTTAGTTCCATTAAAATAAGCGATTTGCAGGAATGTTACTCTGCACCTCTTCAAATTAATGAAAAGGAAAAAGAAGATCTACAAGGTGGCGCAAAAGTCATCTAATTTTTTGCAAATGGCGGCAAATGTAAATTCTACTTTGATATTTGTGAAGTTAACTGATACAGAAAAAACTTAAGACACCAATTAACATAATCCAAAAGCAGAACCAAAGTTTTTCACTCATAAAAAAAATTACAGCGAAAGAACATCGGGTGACAACTTTTGCGCCACCTGACAACTTTTGCGCCACCTTGTATTAGAAATGCTTCCCCTAATTGACAATATTTACCACACCTTTTACCAAAATCTGAATTCTAAACAAATTGAAGACGTTCATCTAGATTTGACGGAAGGGGATCCAGATGATCCATTATAAGACATGTTACTTACTATGTAATTTTTTTTTAAACTCTAAATGAAGTTCTAATCAATACACTTTTATAAAACATAATACATTATTAAAAAAATTCCATATGTCTATTATTTTTACATTTTCAATTCGTCATATACCTAATCTTAAGTCAACCTAGGGCACTATTATTTAGTATAGTGGGTTTGACAGAAAAACTTATGTTACTTAAGACATTCATTATATCCATATTGATTTTTACAAAAGAACTTAAGTATAAAAACCCATTTTTTTGTACTTTCCTCGAGTAACTTTTCCATGCGATTATTTCAAAAACACTTTTTTAGACATAAGCTACTCTGTCATACTGCCGCAGATATAAAACAGACAATGGGCGCTAATTATTCAGCTGTGATAACATTACTTGACTTTTCTAAAGCATTTGACTCTGTTAATCCCAATATTCTCTGTGATAAGCTGACGACATATTTTAGCTTCTGACGCTTGTAACAAACAAATTTTTTCTTACATGTCAAATCGCTTACAAGCTGTTTCGTGTAATAACAAACTGTGTTCGTTTCTCCCTGTTAATAATGGTGCTCTTCAAGGTTCCATCCTTGATCCATTATTGTTTTCTTTTTTCATAAACGGTTATATCTCACTGTCGATTCCATATACTCGTATGTATATCCTAACGATGTTCAACTGTATATTAGCTTTCCTATTGGCATGGTTGAGATGCATTAGCAAAAATTAACGAGGATCTATGCTCTATGTGTGAATGGTCCACACGCCATACCTTTACGCAAACAACAACCTAATTTCCTTGATTTTCCTGGTATCCTTCTAAAGCCTTCCCAAGTTGAATAAATGTCAGCCATGCAAAAAGTCTTGGAATTATTTTCAAAAAAAAAAATACTTGCGATGTCCATTACAAAAACAATCTAAGCTTATACTGGTGAAAGCACTCATTATTCCCATAATGTCATATGGCTATGAACTGTATGCAGATCTTAATTCGCTCCAAAAACTAAAGATTGCATTCAACTCAATTGCCCAATTTGTATTCAGTCGTCGTAGGTGCGTCACGAAAATTCCTTGATTTCCATTTCATTACTTGCTGTAGAAATGTAAATACACTGCCTTAACACGACGTACCCGCGAATTGACACGAATTTATCAATATTGCTGGTGGAGACGCGGTGTAAACGAATTTGGTTCAAATATATGCTGCTTTAGTCGAGTGCAACAACCAATTTGGTTCTTGCAAGATAAAAAGGGTTTTTCTTGTTTAGTTCAGAGCAGAGCCATGAACCCCACAGGCGGACAATTGGATGCAGTTAAGTAGGAGGGTTATGATCCGTTTAATTCTGATCATAGCCTCACGGCCATTAAGGAATAAGAAGTCACTGGTCAAGCTCTGAATGGAAAAATAAATACAGTTTGACATCTGTGATGTGTCTGAGCTAAAAAAAGAAACACGAACTTTTTTTGATAGTTAGGGCTCTAAAAAAGAAATACAAAATATTAGGCATTAACAGGGCCTAAAACCTAGCTTCTCCAACCACTTTCTTTGCGAAGTGGAAGGGACCTACAATTTTAACGCGAATCCGAACGGCAAATTTGAGAAGCTTCTCCTGACAATTGATACTCTTGGATGTTTGTCAGCCGTTCGCAAGATATGGGGCAGTGGAAAAAAAACTCAAGATGTTACTTGGCCCCGGCGGGAATTGAACCGAGGAGCTTTCGATTAGTAGTCCGAGACACTAACCATTGAGCCACTGCGCCCGACAAGTTAGGACTCTGCTGTGAGCTAAAAAACGTTTAGGATGATGACGGTGTCTTCGATATGTATGAAGTAAGGATGATGACGGTGTCTTCGAAGGCGGAGTCTACTCTAGAGACTGTCGGACGGATAAGACTATCTGCAGCCCTCCGTGAACTGCAGACTGTTAAATAAGCTGTATAAGACAGCGGAAAAGGACCTGGTAGTTTGTATCCTCTTTCTGTCTCTCATTATTTATCTTTTTCAAGGGATTATAACCATCCCATTTCACTGCAGACCAGTAGGGAAAATGATTAAAGCCGGAGCATCTTTGTCTCTTAAATACTGATCATCATGGGTAGCTCAACATCCCAGCTGCGGTCTATGGTGCAAAAGCGTGGTCGCTAGCGAAGGCGCATGAATTTATACGTATCGTTTTAAATGCAAAATTCTTCGAGTAGTTTTGGTTCGTTTGCGTTTACAAGTTTTGAAGCAGGAGAATTAAAAGCGAACTCCACGAGTTATGCAACGACATCGATCTGCGCAATCTGTCGTCTATGAAGCAAGAACATGTATAGCAAATAGCCACCAACGCTCCAGCGCGAATAGTAGGACAAATAGACAACGAAGTAGTCAATATTATTAACTGTTAGACAATATCTCAATATATCTTTTGTTCCAACATCCGAACCACAAATTTTACACTGATATAATAAGCGAACCCTTTCATACCACATTGGCGTACAACAATGACAATCGCCATCTATTGACCAATGTCAGTGACTTATGGCAAACAAATTAAAACCATAAGTGGCACTATAACATTTTAAAAATATAACAAAAGACACATTATGTTACTAAAACTTAAAAGTTTAAGCCAGTTAGATGTTTAACTTTTCCTCAAATTGGCATGCAACAAACGTATCGCTTTACTTTAACGTAAGTTCGTCCCTAATGTGTGTATACTTTCACAACCACACAAATATATGTATCAAAGAAATCCCTTTCACACGTGCATACGTCAAAATAACATCATCAGTTTTCCAATACATAAATATTTCATATTTTCATATAATTTTGTTTTTTCTTTTTTTACATTTAAACAAAATCTATTGTATTTAAGCTATTAGTAGTCAAATAAACACTTAAAAAATGAATTACTCGTATCATAAATAAGCATAAAGTTGCAAGAACAAATTATAGAAAAGCGATCGTACTAGAGTACTGAAGACTTATTTTAAATGCGTGTGCTTATTTTTAAACTTGTTCGAATAGATAATTAAAATTGTTTCAAAATTACACATAAAGAAAGCATGATGTTTTTTTTTTTTTTTTTTTTTTTTTTTTTTTTTTGAAATATTGAATCGATACAAAGAAATGTTTTGTTTTTTGTTAGAAATAAGAGATAAAATAGATGATTTGAATTGTCACACTCACCTTCTTAGCACTTTGATTTCATTTTCAAGAGAGTCTTCTTTGCCTTTGAGCGCTTTTTTATCAATTATCTTTACAGCGAAATGTTGGCCGGGATTTTCTTTGCTTTCGGCTAGCCGCACTTCCGAAAAGGCACCACTAAAACAAAAGAAATAATAAAAATTAACTACATGTATGACAGGTAATTTATTTATTTTTAATGTAAGGATATTTTTAAAACTCTTGGGAATATTACCTTCTGCTAAGGTAAGAAGGATGTGTGCGATCATGGTGTTAAGACAGATTCGCAGTTAGGTTGAAATTGTTTATATTTCTGAAATTGTTTCCAATAAGGTCAAATGAACCTCCATTTTTTGTATCAGTTGTTTAAGGACATTTACAAAGGGCGCATTCAGAATGCCACAGCCTTATTTGGGCTCAACCGCTGATTGGTTAAAAAGGCTTAAAATTAAGGGCGATTTTTGATAATGGCGTATTGATAAAAGATCCTGCGTAGAAAGAAGAGGACCTATGCAGTATCCCAGCTCAAGAAGATGGAAGAGTCTTGCGATCGTAACAACATCCGGAGGTTCTATAAGAAAGCCAAGAAGCTGGCTGCTGGCTTCAAAACTGGAACGCAGGCTCTTCGAGACAGTGAAGGAAACCTAGTCACCGAAGCACAGGGAATAGTAGATGTGTTTAAGCAGCATTTTCAGCAGCTGCTTAATGAGCATCATGTAGAGAGAGTGATAGGGCAAGAAGAAAAAGTTGGCTTAGCTATAAAAAAAGCTTAAGAACAACAAAGCCGCAGGCTCTGATGGCTTACCAGAGGAGCTCTTCAAATACCGTGCAAAAACATCAGCCAAGTATGGGTAGAAGAAAACATACCCGATGACTGGACTATCAGCTCCATATGCCCCATCTACAAAAAAGGCAATCCTATGTCTTGCAAGAACTATCGAGGCATATCCCTGCTTAATGTCGCATATAAGATCCTATCCAACGTACTGTGTGAACGTCTTAAACCGTTTTGCAACACACTTATCGGCACATACCAGTGTGGCTTCCGGCCAGGCAGATCGACTATAGACCAAATTTTCACACTGAGGCAAATCCGGGAAAAGACCAACGAATTTCAAGTCGAGACACACCACCTATTCATCGACTTCAAAGCCCCATATGATAGTATACATCGTCAGGAGTTCTATATGGCGATTCGGAATCCCCGCAAAACTGATTCAGATGTGCCGCGTGACTCTGGAAAACACGCGGTGGAAATAGCTCCTCCGAACTATTTCAAACATGCACCGGATTTCGGCAAGGCGACGCGCTATCATGCGGTTTCTTCAATCTCGTACTGGAGCAGTATCTTCAACAGGTCCGTTCAGCTGCTGGGTTATGCGGACGATATTAACATCATCGGCCGATCACAGCGCTCCGTGATAGAAGCTTTCACGGCGATTGAAGAACAGGCGAAATCTGTTGGCCTTGTAGTAAATGAGGACAAGACTAAATACATGCTATCAACAAACAAACAAACATCTGTCCACCGCCTAGGACAAAACGTCACTATTGATAGCAACAACTTCGTGGTAGTAAAGGAGTTCATCTACCTCGGAGTAAACATGAACTCCACGAATGACACCTTAGTGGAGATCCGGCGAAGAATTACCCTAGGAAACCGCTTGTTTGGCAAAACAACTGGGGTCAAAACTCCTAACTCGGAGGACGAAATGTATGCTTTGCAAAGCCCTTTGTTATGTGAGACTTAGTACCTTTGCCCTTTGAGTATTGTACTAAGCTCTCCAGCTGCTTGATTCCCGAGCACCCAGGATTTGGTGTTGAGCAGTCGCTATGACTGATTTTGATTATTGATTTTGATTATCTGTATTAACGAAATGTTCCTCTTATACGTATATACAAAAGAAATTCATTCAATTTGTTTCAATTTCTTTACAATTAGTGTCTCATATATTCTTATCCATCATGACCTACAAATGATGGCCCGTGTGACAACACATAAGAATCAAATTGCAACTTGAACTGAGTTAACCCGTAGTTCACTCCACCCAAATGCAATCCGATTCCATGTTCACCGCGACACATTCACCTGTGGTCATGATCAAAACAAAAATCAATTAATAATTATTTTATGAATCACCGTGTGCATAGCAATCAACAATGACGACGTGTAACATGATCAGTTAAAGCAAATTGCGGAAGTTAATGTACATTCATTAATGTTTACTGATCAGGTTCAAGTCAAAGTGGCTTACTGTGCAGACGTGAATTGCTTTTTATTGGGTGCACACACAACACCTTATCCTGCCAGTTCTGCTTTATGGCGCCGAGTGCTGGACGATAAGCAGGAAGGGAGAGCTGATACTGGGCTCCTTCGAAAGAAAAATTCTTCGGCGGATTTGTGGTCCTGTGTGCGAGGAGGGCGAATGGAGGAGAAGATACAACCGCGAACTCTATGAGCTGTACCAAGATGTGGATGTAGTCCAAAAGGCCAAAATACATCGACTTCATTGGCTCTTCCACATCGAGCGAATGGACAATAATGCTCCAGCTAAAAGGATCTTCGATTCCCAGCCCCCAGGTTTGAGAAGGCAAGGAAGACCGAACCTCCGTTTCAAAAACCAAGCCATCGCGGATGCAAGCCACAACTGGATGCAGCATACCCGGGATCGTAGAGGATGGACGGCTGCTGTGTCTCAGGCAGAGACTCTTCACGGGTCGGGAGCCCGTTAAGTTAGTAAGTAAGTTATTGAGCTTACGCAAGAAATTCTGCCTACAATGAAAGGCAATCGAGAAATGTCAAAAGCATCCGTCATAAGGCGTTTTTCTTTTTAAGCTCAGAGCAGTGCACTGAGCTGTCAAAAAAAAAATAATGTTTCATTTTTGGTTCAGAGCGCTATACTTGTATTTATTTTTTCGATCGGAGCGCGCTCCGTGATCTCTGAATAAAATGACCAAGTAGTTGGAGTAAAAAGCTGTCAAGCTGAACGCAGCCAGAGACAGACGGATAGGAGGGAAAACAAAAAGTGAAAACGATTAATATGGTTGGGAGCTGTCTATATGGCGTTTAATGTAATACAATTAAATAAAATGATAGTTATTTAATAAATAAACATGAGGACGCAGTGGCGCAGAGGTCAGTGTGTTGGACTACTAATCTTAAGGTCTCAGGTTCAAATCCCGTCGGACCCAAGTAACATCTAAACGTCGTTTTTTCTGCTTCCCCAGCCCTTGCGAACGTCGGACAAACATCCAAGAGTATCAATTGTCATGAGAAGCTTCTCAAATTTGCCGTTCGGATTCGGCCTAAAATCGTAGGCACTTCGTATAAGCAAAATGGTTGAAGAAGCTAGGTTTTTGGGCCCTGTGTGTTAATGCCTAATATTTTATTTTTTTATTTTTTTAAATAAACATGATTGCTAGTGATATGACAGTGAAGAGCTCAAGTGGGTTTCATAAATAAATCGGAGCCCTCTGAGCTTACTCTGCTCAGTTTAGCGCTATGGCGCAGTGAGTTGAGTTCAATATACTGACTGAAAACGTATTGTGGAAAACCAATGCACGTAAAACAAATGTACTGATTAATTTTACGTGCACTGCTGTCATACTGTACTGTGTGCCATTACACAAGAAAGAAATCGCTTCAATTTAGTTAGAGTATTAGTAACTCAATTGCGCTTAAACACATTAAAAGTACCATCAAATCAACACTTTTACGCCAGTTAGAATATCATTAACTCAATTGCGCCATAATACAATTAAAAAACAGTATCACCAACAAAATGAGACCTATTTGCGCCAGTAAGACTATCAGGAAGGAACTCGGGAAACAACCTGTTTTTTTTGCGCCAGTAGATGTTTGAGATGACTTTACTGCAATTGCAGTAGATTTACCGCCTTTTTTTCGAAAAATAAATCTATTGCCTTTAAATAAAATCGACTGCACTTTTGGTCTTATGAAAAAACATAGGGGCGGGCTACAGTCCGCTTGGGCGAACTGTTGGATACCCTATTCTTATTCCTATATCTCATAAGTGGGCGTGACAAAAATTTAAAGGATTTTATCGAAAAAACTAAGCTTTTGTAAATAAAAACGCTCCCTAGCTCAAACTTTGGTTTTTCAATAAAATTGTTTTATTTAATTATGGGCGTGTCAGTAGGCGGATTTAAAAAAAATTTAAGTATGAGTAAAGGGCACCTAGAGAGTATATACTATAAATTTCAGCTCCCTAGCTCAAACTTTGGACTTTCAAAAATAAAAAAAAAATAATTGTGGGCGTGTCAGTAGGCGGATTTTGAAAATATTTACACATGAGCATAAAGGGCCCCTAGAGAGTATATATTAAAAATTTCAGCTCCCTAGCTCAAAATTTTGGTTTTTAAAAAAAAATATTTTATTTAATTGTGGGCGTGTCAGTGGGCGGATTTCGAAAATTTTATGTCCCAAGCAGTTTTATGGGCCATAGATCATATATAAAAAATTTCAGCTCTCTAGCTCAAAATTCGATTTTTTCCAAAATTTTGTTTTTTTGAGTTTGTGGGCGTGTCTGTGGGCGGATTTCAAAAATTCTTAAACTTGATTATTTCGGGACCCTAGAGAGTATATGGTTAAAATTTCAGCTCTCTAGGTCCAGTTTAAAGGCCTAATTTTTTGCCGACGGACGGACGGACGGACGGACGGACCCTTCTTCTACTTGCCCTTCAAGCAAAAACACTGACTCAACTTTTCCCGTCATTTTTGGATCCGCGATATATGAGGCGTTCCACGCACACATTTGTAAATGGACTGTAACTATATTACCAATAAGAAGAAGAGCGAGAGTCGAGAGTAGTTATTTGTAATGGCGATTCGTTCATCTGTCACTGACACTGTCTCTGGCTGTAGCTGCAGATATAATTTTCTTTGAAAGTTAAACTAAAATGGAATTTATTATTGTTCACAATTATTTGCTTAATTAAACTTTGTTTGAATTTAGATTTATCAAAACCAAAAAAAAAATAGCAAGCGATGAAGGCGAAACTACCATTTGTGGGCCGCATTTCGATGATTTAAATGCTACCGGCACAAATATTTCATGCTGAAAGTAAGTAACATACATATGTATAGATAACATGCACATTTATTTGATTCATTTATTTTGCAGGAGAAGGAGAAATGGTAGCTGGTATTTCAAATGGCAAATGGAAAAATGTATTGTTTTTAAGAAATAAAATAAACATGACAAACATTTCTGATTTTTATTTTAGCGATACTCGATTCTCGTTTCTCTTCTTATCTAGCCTCGATTTGTACCTTTTTGTTGGATCAGTTTTGGATTCGTTTTTTGCTGAGCATAGCGGACTCAATCTGTCACAATACATACACCTGTGAGTCCGCGGCTTTTACAATTTCCATACTAATTGGATCCGAAAAACGTCGTTTTTCGGACCCGTATGCGGAGCCGTATGCGGAGTACTCCATATGTCATTGACTCCGTTTGCGGACGTAAAACGGAGTCTCTTGCTTGAAGGGTGATTTCAAATAACTGTCAAACTGACAAAAAAAAATATAAAATTCAAAAACCTCTGCAAGCAAAACTTTGCATGGTGCGAGAATTTCTCCTTAAAAAAATATCTTATAATCATAAACTTAAAGTAAAATCGTGTGTTTCGAAAGTAGTTGGTTCGTACTTCCATTTATTGCTGGTTTTCTGAAAAAATATATAAGCGGTTTTTACTTTTTTCCTGAAATGTGCAAAAATGTGGTAATACGGAATACCTAGACGTTGGTAATATGGAATAGTATTCCATATTATCAGCACTTTTTTCTTCTTTTTGATAAAATCTCTAAGACCTTAAATCTTTATGTATAGATGGCTACTAAGACCCAAAACGCTGCAAGGCGCAAGCAATGGAAACCAGAGGAAATGGAACAAGCCATTCATTGCGTTCGTGCAAAGCAAATGGGTTACCTGAAAGCTTCGAAAGCATTCAATGTTCCACACGGAACTCTTTTTAGATTGGCCACATCTTCTACTAAAGTATCGCGTATTCCCCTTGGAAGAAAACCTATCTTCACAAACGAGATGGAGGCTGAACTTGTAAAATATATCAAAGAGATGGAGTCGCGATATTTGGGTTAACGCAATCAGATGTTAGGTCGTTGGCTTTTCAATTGGCATTAAGGAACAACATTCCAAACAAATTTTCCATTATAAAACAATGCGCTGGGCGTGATTGGCTTAAAGGGTTTATAAAACGACATAAAAATGATCTGTCGATTAGAAAACCGTCAGGTACGTCAATCGCTAGAGCCACTGGGTTTACAAGAAGCAATGTTGATCTTTTTTTGACCTTCTGAAATCTTACAACGATCGATATAATTTTCCACCAGATCGGATCTATAATGTTGACGAAACAGGTTTTTCGATTGTTCAAAGCAAACAGCCAAAAATATTAGCTACTAAAGGAAAACGACAGATTGGCATTTTGACCTCCGCTGAAAGAGGCTCGCTTGTAACCTTGGAATTAGCTATGAGCGCTGGTGGTCAGTTCGTGCCACCACTTTTTGTCTTCCCTAGAAAAAATGAAAATATGCAGTTAATGAAAAATGCTCCGCCTGGCTCAATTGCTGCATTTCATCCGTCGGGATGGATACAACTTAACCTCTTTACCAAATGGTTTAAGCATTTTATTAAAAAAGTGCAACCGGTTGAGGACTCGCCAGTTTTACTAATATTAGACGGTCATTTTAGCTACACACGGAATATTGATGTTATTCAGTTGTTCAACAAGAAAATCATTTGAGTGATAAGGCTTCGCAAACTCCACCAAGGACCACTGAAAAAACCTCGAATTATACTGTCTCTCCTTGGGACATAGCCTCGCCTGTTGAAATAAATATAAAAAAATCCAATAGGGGAAGGAAAGCCACACAGGCTGCTGTTATAACAGAGACGCCGTATAAACTCTCCTTAAACAAACAGGATACTTTAAAAACTAAAAATGTCTGTGGTAAAAATTTGTTTAAAACTGGAACTAAAAAAATAAGTGTTCAAAAAGAAAAAGAAGATCAAAAATTACCTTCCACTTCAAAAGGAGGCCGTAAAAGGCAACCGAAATGCAAAAGGGATTTTTCAAACCAATCTTCTAGCGATTCATCATTAAGTTTTGTTGCAGATGACAAAAGCTCAGATGAAATAGGCTCAGATTTCGATCCTGAACCTCATGAAGGCGTATTCTGCAATGCATGTGACAAATCGTATCCTGATTGCCTCTTATGGGACAGATGCATTCAATGCAGTATGTGGTCACACAAAAATTGTTTAAAAACAAAATATTTATGTAAATTTTGTGAGAATTCATTTATAAATTAAAACTTAAAAAAAAAAATAAAATGGAAAAGAAAACATTGTGATTGTGGGTAATATGGAATATGCCATATTGCACCCAAATCGTGGTAATATGGAATATTCCATATTACCTTCACATTTTGTGGAAATAAGATATTGTACAAGGTGGCGTAAAAGTTGTAAGGTGGCGCAAAAGTTGTCACCAGATGTTCTTTCGCTGTAATTTTTTTTATGAATGAAAAACTTTGGTTCTGCTTTTGGATTATGTTAATTGGTGTCTTAAGTTTTTTCTGTATAGTTAACTTCACAAATGTCAAAGTAGAATTTACATTTGCCGACATTTGCAAAAATTATAGCTTCTTCCGATAGGATGATGACTTTTGCGCCACCTTGTACCTGAATAGACATCAGTCAATTTAAGTCAGTTGATGGGTAGTTTGGTATAGAAATGTAGATATAATTTCAGAATAAGAAAGATGTATTCCATATTACCCTAACTTACTCTAATCTAGGACTTCTTTCAGTGTCAAATTTTTAGAAAAAAAAACACTGTACCCTGTTGCTCCTGGCGTTGCCATATGGACACATTGTCAATAATTTGAAAACAAGCACAAAAGCAAACATTTTCTTTATGTTTTTAGTTTTTATACATTTTGTACATCCAAAATACTATCAATACTGCAACACTCCACTTACAAATAATGTACACTAAAAATAATATTGATATACTTACTTTTTGTTGTAAGCCATTATACTAATTCGTGAACAATTTTTTTTGGTACTATCAAATTTGGCACACTCTCACCATGAACAACAAAGCACACAATAAAATTGACTCCCCAATATGCAACGCAGATGTCTTCCGATGAAAAAAAATGTAAGCATGTACACCTGTGTGTTTTTTTTACCGGCTGAGTGCATATAAGTCTTGCGTTGCCATATGGACACGCCAGGATGATTCGGGTTAATTTTTGAGATATTAAAATCGAAATCGATGGATTTATTTACCGGTGCCGTGAAATAAAGTAGATGGAAATAATGTCGATCGACTTTATTTCCATAAGAAATCGGAAGTAATGTCGAAATTCACCATTTTCTATTCTCGACTTTATTTCCAATTATGTAGTAGAACAAAAGAGTAATAATATCAAATAAGATTTCGGAGACTTTATTCTACTTGAGATTTCGCAACTCATCCCATAAACAGTGCTGCCCCCTTGCAACTCCCCTGCTTGGGGTCACTGTTTGATTTGGAGTAGGTGCGAGGTTTTCAGGGGTGCAAATCTGAAAACGGTTAGGAATCTTTATCTGATTGTGTAAATAAATTAAAAGCGAAACAAGGCCGATTCGGCTTTATTTCACTGTGGCAAAGTAAATAAGACCGAACATGGAAATTCGGCGTTATTTCGCTTTCATAATTCGGCGTTATTTTACTCGGCGTTACTTCACGGCACCTTATTTACTATTGGAATTTTTACAATTTTTTATAATGTTTTTTTTTTGTTAAATATTGATTTGTTGTTGTTAATTTACCGAAAAAAATAAATTGCTGAATAAATGATGTAATGAATTTTCTTTAAGTTTAAACTCTTTAAATTGGTAAGAAAAAAATCTCGAATAAACTTTTTTTTTCGAGATTTTTTTCAAGATATCGTCTTTTGAGATTTTTGTCCATTCGAGAATTTTGTGCATTCTAGATTAAAAATTTGTTTTTTCGAGATTTTTTGCATTCGAGATTTTTTCATTCGAGATTACGTCATGATCCCGTTTCACAATCGATTATAGTGGCTAAGTGAATTTCAAATAACGAAAAACTGCAAAACGTTTGCAACTCAAAACCCCCTAAGTTTATTTAGGGAGTTTTCACTGACAAGAAATTCAAAATGTTTTGATTTAGAGAGTTTTCATTTTGTATAACTTATTAATAGAGATACTAAGGACTTAGGGAGTTTTCACAGAACACAGATTTTGTTATTTGATTATAGATGGTGTGTTCATCTCAGTTTTGAGAAAAATGAACTTAGGAAGTTTTTAATAGAACGACGATTATGTTATGTCTTATTTATATTTTGAAAATATGAAAATCTACTGCGAAACAGTTGAATCTACTGCATTTGTTTTCAAATCTACTTCGGACATTTTTTTCACAAAGTCCCATCGCTGGCATGTAACTCAATTAGGTTTCCATACAGTGTTATGGTACAGCCGATACGTCACAATCACGCAGTTGCTCTTTTTGTTTCTCTTTCCCACTGCACTACTACATCAAAGATTTCTACAAGGTACCATACATTTGTGTGTTCGCGAATGTATGTGTGTATGACAAAGTTGAAAATATAAAAAAAATAACAATAATAACGTTTTAAAACGTTGTTTTTTCCTGAATGAACTTATAAATAAATGATGAACATAATTGAGAACACTCGATTTTCTATATTTCTTCTGAATCTTCTGAATAACTTTAAGGCTCACTTATTTCATTTTTCAACTATAATTTAAATATTTTAACTTTATTTCGATCAATTTCTTTCTTTAGAATTGGAGATATTTAACTATTTTCTTTGTTTATGTTATGAGCTGGAAAACCGATTTGATTTATAATTCAGAAATGAATTTCCGACGATTTTAACAAAATATAATATCAAAGTTGAGTTGTATGAGATACAACTCAGTTATTGGGTTATTGCTAAAGTGTTGCCTACTCTTAGATGTGAATTCTTAGCGAGACAAACGTGCGATTCACTATCTATAATAGGGGCCTTAGACAGATATATGATCTCTTTTGTAACCACATGGATTAAGGAAAAGTTTCCCCCTACTGACATTAGATGTCCCTTAGGCTTCGTCGGAATCTCGAACTTTTCCTAGACCCACGTAGTACCACACGAAACTTTATATTGGACTTAGCGTGTGTCGGCTCTTTTTGACAGCCCGTTTAACGCAACCCTAAGTATAGACATTGGTAATCCAACATTTTAAATTATTTCTTTGTCGAACAAAAAAAACATTTAACAAATAATCAATCAATAGGTACTCACGTTCCAAGTAATCCTTGCAGATTATATTTATCCTCTATTGAAATTTGTTTATTCAGATCTTTGGTGTCCTTTTTCGCTTTTTTACCCGAGTCTTTTTTGCCAAAAAGTGGCATTTTTAAAACTTTTTCTCGTATGAAATTCACTTTTCTTATTAAAAATAACAAAATTCTCTTTAAAAATGCTTCTATCTGTTGAAGTTTTCACTGTTTTTTTTTTCCTTTTTCTTTGCTTAGACTTTTAAGGATATTTATTAACGTTGCACACACACTACAGACTGCATTAGATTTTATTTATTCCGTAATAAAAATTGTTCGTAACATTCATATAAAGTTGTCCTGGCGATATTCGGTGACGAGTTACTCTGAAAAGAGAAGAAACAGAAAAAAAAGAAATGAAATTAATTCTGATTAAACGATGTTTTTTTTATTTTTTTATTTGGACCAATTGATGAGTTATCAGCAAAACACAACTATCGCGCCGTATTAAAGTACCCAAAGTAACCCCTGCTTGATTTCCTATCGTAATGCTGATATAACCCCGTCTTGAGTATTTAGATGTTAAGACTTCATTGCGATTTGCACTACAAGCACCTAGGGTGTGTTATTGTTATTTTAAGAAAAATAAAGAAATGATAACCTAAATTATTAGAGTGACCGTAAGGGAAATAAAGAAGAAAAAAACACAGAAACGCACAGCCAACCTTATCAGTATCTCTGTGGTTCGAGCTTAATCTCAAATACGACTTTGGATGAGATTGCGTTGTGTGTCGAGTATCAGTGGTACGGACGTATTTAAAAAGTTATCACTACAAGTAGATTGTTTTTTTATTCAATAATTATTGACGCAAAGATTTTCCAGACCGCGTTGTTCGCTTGCATTCGACCGAATGATAGACTCCGTTCAACAATCTCATAATTTAGATTGACTTTTAATCAAGTTACAATTTAATTAGATTATTAGACAGGAGAGTGTTGAAGAAAAGTTCAAGGATTGTGGCTTTTTAAAGGAGTGGACGTGTGTCGTCCCTCGATGCGGTTGGTTTTATAATTTTCTTTGTGCATGGATCTCTTCTGCGTGGCAGAACATCTGTCGAGGGGACGATTTCAATGCTGGCCAATGAATTTTCTACAGGAAGGAGAAGGAATACGTCATGAGAGTGTAAAGTGAAACAAGGAACTTTAATTTATTGCATCTGGGATTAAATGGCAGTTGCTCTATAAAGCTGTAGGGAATAGATGGTATTATCGCATTGAATACCATTTGTAAACTTTGCTACTGAACCTACTTAAAAGCGAGCATATGACGTATAGCCATGGTGCGGCGGCTTAAGACGGAAGCGGTGGGGGTAATCTGAGTTGAAAGACACGAACCAAGAATTGTCCAGAATAATTGCAAATGAAATGTTATGCTGGGAGCAAAACCATTTACGAGAATAATCCCTCAAGTGTCTAGGCGCGAAGATTTGAAGGAAATACAACCCCTTACCTCGGTCCCTCCTTTCCGGCCTTTAATTTTTGTATTTATTTGGCTCAATACAAGCTTATAAGAAGGCTAAGAAACTATGATTACAAACTAAGACTTATAAAAAAGGTCTTAAAGCTAAAGAGAAGAATGGTAAAGAGATCGAGTTTAGGGCTTAGAGTGCTGCGGTTGAAGTCGAAGACGGTATGGTTGGAGGTAACCTTCCGCAGCATGCGTGAGAATGGTTCATTTGTGACATAGGACGTGCGGAAGGTCGGAAGATGGAAGAGGCGAGGGCATCGTTAATAACGAGGGTAGGTAGGTAGGCAGGTAGGTAGGTAGGTACAGTGGGTGATCAAATTATTACGGCCACAGGGAAAAATATAACTTTTTGAAAGATAGACCAACATAACTTTTGTGTTTTGTATTTATTAAGCTTTATTTATTTATTCACATTAGAAGTGACTTATAAACTAATAAAATAACGTTATTAAGAAAGAGAACAGTAAAACTGAACAAAATTAGTATTTTGTTACATTGCCTTTTGCTGCTATAACAGCCTTAACCCTTTTTGACATGATTTCGATGCATTTAAAGCAATAAGTTTTAATATTTTCGCTCCTATGCCCTACTTCGATAAGACGTTCGATCAAAGCTCGCTTATTTGTAATTTTTTCCTTGCCTATTTCTCTCTTCATCAGTTCCCCAAGATTTTCTATGGGGTTAAGGTCGGGAGAGTTTCCCGGCCATTCCAGAACCTCGACATTTTTTTCCTGCAAAAATGCAGTCACTCTTTTTGCCTTGTGGCAAGGTGCAGAGTCATGCATAAAAACAAAATTGCCATTTGGGAACCATTCCTGTACTTGTGGCAACATTTTCGATGATAAGACCTGAATGTACTGATCTTGACGCATGGTTCCTTCAACAATGTAGAGACGTCCAGTTCCTTGCCCACTGATGATTGACCAAACCTTAATGCTTAGAGGATGTTTCACACGTTCTACTATGCATTCCCTTTTATATTTTTCGTTTGCCCTCCTCCTAACAAACTCGGACTTATCCGACAAAATCTGAACCGTTGATTCATCTTAAAAGCAGACCTACAGAAAAACGCGTGCCACGAAAATCGTGAAAATACATCTCCAAAATATAAAAAAAAAATCTATTGAAAGCCGACATATTAAGTTCTCACCTTTAACCAGTCTTAAGATGTCCAGTCCTTATGAGCCGTAGCCCATTTAAGGCGTTTTTCCACCATCGAAAAAATTATATTTTTTAAGGTGGCCGTAATAATTTGATCACCCACTGTAGGTAGGTAAGATAGGTAGGTAGGTAGAAGGTAGGTAGGCAGGTAGGTAGGTAGGTATGTAGGTAGGTAAGATAGGTAGGTAGGTAGAAGGTAGGTAGGCAGGTAGGTAGGTAGGTATGTAGGTAGGTAAGATAGGTAGGTAGGTAGGTAGGTAGTAGTGGGTGTCAGTACACCAGGTACGCAATTAGAGCGAAGGCACCGTTTTGATGCCACCACTCAAGTGACCCAGGGTGGCAATCTGAGCTTCAAATCCAGCCTGTGGAATTAAGGAATTCAATGATATTGCAGAATTTTAACGAGGGAGAATATTGAGGAAAATAGAGCTGTAGAGAGACGCGCAATCAATGGAGCCAGAGAGGAATCGATCAATGAGAAAAATGTATGCAACGTCTCTGCGTTCCTCAAGGCTAATCAATTTAATGAGTTTGAGGCTGGTCTTGATAGGGAGGTAAGTTTAAAGGATAGTTCCAGTGTAAACCGCAAAGACCAGGACGGAGAAAAATCGATTCTTCGATTCTGTACACATAACTGGACGAAATTGAGTCCACGCTTAGTTAGCGCACTCAAGAAGGTTTTTTTTTATCCCTTTATCCCTTTATCACAAAAGTGATAAAGGGATAAAAAAAAAACCTATCGCACCAAAAACTTCTTTCCTATCCTCCTATTCTTTCAGTAGTAAGCAGCACCCAAAAACAGGCAATGAATCATTTGCTCGTGCTGCTTGCAGCAACGAAAATGCGTGCGCTGTGGCAACATTATAAGGGTACCGTATCAATTACAGAAAAATAAAAAAATACCTTTAGCGCACGTTAATTATAAAAAAAAAGTAGAGCTTGGACCTCACTACGCTCATGATTCCCGTATTAATAGAGAAAATATCCGGATAGGCACGAAGAATTGTAGACAAATTATGAAACCGTGTTTTGAAACAATTGTTGCGTTCCACATAGAGGGCATTCTGCATGTCTGATAAAAATATTGTTCGGTGTTCTATGAATTGGACTATTTCAAACAAGAACTTTATAAAGTCTGTTATCTCTACACATTTTAAATCTTCATCTGTAATGATACCAACTGTATGCTTCATGGCAGCAATAGAATTTTCTGGCAGTTTCTCCTGATACCTGAGGCTAAATAAGCCTATGAAATCTGTGGGCACAGATGTTTCTTTTAAGATGTTTATTTCTCAGTTTAAATAATAATTAAGGTTACATTTACAATATTGTATAGACATAATTAATACAAAATTTAAAATTAAGATGAGAAACATGATATATTTTATATTTTAAAATAAAATAGTGTTAAATGCCTATTATGAAAAATAAATAAATAAATTAATCAAACTGTGGGTGGGGTGACCCTTGGAAAAACAAAAAAAAACAATGGTTAACAAAACAAAAGAGAAAGGAATAAAAAATAGAAGGACAACAAAATTGAATAAAGCAATAAAGAAGCAAATTAACAGATTGCAGGTAATTTTAAAAGAGAAAGAGATAGGCGTATAAAATAAATACCTTTTTTATTTATACTTTACAAGTGTTAAACTTAGAAACCTACTGGAGTTTGAGGAATATATGGTTTTTATTGAAATAATCAATTATTTAGTCCCGACAGAGAGTTTCGACATCACTTTATTCTAAGGTCATTAACCAAGTTTTCAATTCTTTTAGAAATCTAACATCTGAGCTGATAGTTCTTAACAAAAGTGAAAGTTTATTAAAAAAAACGACCTGAAAGATACAGTGAAAAAGTTTCTAAACGCTGTGGTGCGAAAAGATGACGGATTGGAAGAATGTTCAAATTTTTGAATAGAGCAAAAACTTCTCAAATAGAAAAAATGTCAGCGCAAGACGAAAATATTTTCTTAAAGCCTCAGTATGTTTTGAGAAGGACAAACTTGAGTCAATGATTAACCCCAAGTACTTGAACTCATCAACTTTTTCCATCAAGAAGCAATTGGCATTGCAGTTAGGGCCGCTAGAGAAAATTTCCGAGGAGTAACAGGCACATGTGGTAAGCTTCAATTTTTGACACTCTGGTGCATGATAAAAGATATCTACATCAGGAGCATTTTTATTGGATAGGCTAAAAAACATTATTTTGGTCTTAGAGCTTATGACAAGTTTATGCTCAGCAAACCATACTCTAAATAAATGAAGGTCTCAGTTTGTATCTGAAACAAGCTCTAAGAGATTTACTGAGCCATAAGCACATCCTATATCGTCAGCAAAAGCCTTTAAATTTAAAGGCTTAACAGAGAATTTATATAGACAAGGAAAAGTATAGGTCCCAAAACAGATCCTTGTGGTACACCTTTATTTATATATTGAATACTACTCCTCATTTCATCTATTTTCACTCGTTGGTTCCTATCCTTAAGATATGATTTAAGCCAGTCGAGCAAAAAACCTCTGAAGCCAGCTTTGTAGAGCTTTTCCAACAACAGATCATGGTTAACCATATCAAAAGCTTTTGCTATATCCACGAAAAGGCCGGCTGTATTTAATTTTTTATCTAAACTCCAATAAAGCTGAGAACAGAAATCCAAAAGTGCATCCTCGGCGGATTTGCCTTCCTCAAAACCAAACTGCACTGAGCTTAAGTAATTTAATTTTTTTAGGATTTTCACAAATCTTTTCTTCATCACTTTTTCAAAGAATTTGCTGACTGATGAAAGGAGCGAAATAGGTCTATAATTACATACGCTGTCTTGTTGACCTTTTTTTATAAAGCGGTAAAACATCTGCACATTTGAGTGCATCTGTAAAAAATCCTGAATAAACGCTCATATTAAGGAGATGTGAAAGGACATCAATAACAAAGCAGGCTATATTTTTTAATAGTTTACTGGAAAACCCATCAAAACCAGAGGAATTAGAATTTTTCAATGACCCTATAGTATGTAATATTTCCAAAGGAGTTATTGGTTCGTAAAAATAACTACTATCAAGAAAGGGCTCAGTATGCCCAAGGCTGCAAGATGTACTCGTACATTAAAAAGGGCTTGACTGAGGTTTCAGTGTGTTTGCTATAGTAGCAAAATAAGTATTTAATTTATCGGCAACGACAGATTTATCCGAAACAATCATGCCATTATCCCGAAGTATAATATTCTTTCTTGAAAGCTGAGACATTTTCAATATACTCGTATTATTGACTATATTCCATTCTGCTTTAATTTAATTTAATTTAATTTTGGTGGGGCATAAGACCCCATTTATTTGGCTTAATACAAGCAAGTGATATACCTTAAAAACTAATAAAAAGCTAGGGTTTAAGATTGGTGCAGAAGATCAAGTTTAAGGCAGGGAGTGCTGCGATTGAAATCGAAGGCGGTGAGGTTTGCGTTAACCTTCCGCAGCATGCGGGAGATTGGTTCATTGGAGCCATAGGACGTGCGGTGGGGCGAAATATAGAAGAGACGAGCGAATCGTAAATTACGAGGGTTAGTATTGAATGGAATAGAGTTATAAAGTGACGCGCAGTCAACGGAGCCAGAGAGGAGTCGATGAATGAAGACTATGTCTGCAGCATCTCTGCGTTCCTCAAGGCTATTCATTTTAATAAGTTTAAGACGGTCAAGATAGGGAGGTAAGGTTAAGGGATCGTTCCAGGGTAAACCACGAAGAGCGAATCGGAGAAAGCGACGTTGTATGCTCTCGATTCTGGACACATGGACTATCATACTTGGCTGGCGTACTCAAGAAGCGGACGAACAAGGGTAGTGTAAAGAGATCTGGTCACGTAAGGGTTAGAGAATTCCTTGGACCACCGTTTAACAAAGCCAAGTGATGAATTGCCTTTAAGAATTATATCGTCAAAATGTAAACGGAAATTAAGCTCCCTATCGCACAGAATGCCAAGGTCGCGAAGAGATTGAACAAGGGATATAGGTTGACCATGGAGAAGGTAAATGCGAGGAGGGGATTTGTTTAACTTGCGTGAAAGGGTAATAGACTGGTATTTGGCGATATTAAGCTCTAAGCCATTTTTTATGCACCGCAGGTGGAAAAACTATCTAGATCTTGTTGTAGAAGACAGGAGTCTTGTGTTGAAGATATAGGCATATGAAACTTAGTATCATCAGCGTAGAGTGAAAGGGCGGAATGTTCAATGATTCGATCAAGGTCGTTTATTGTTAGGATAAAGAGAAGGGGATCTAGATACGAGTAGATGACTACCTTGTGGAACCCCAGAGGTGGCCAAAAAAGGCGCCGATAAGATGAACCTGAAGCGGACACTATAAAAACGGTTTTCCAGGTAGGACGATATTCATTTTAACAATATGGGTTCGAAGCCGAGTGAAAACAGTTTAAAGAGGATTAATTTGTGAGATATCTTATCAAACGCTTTACTAAAGTCGGTTGCAATAACGTCGACTTCTTTGCTGCTTTCCAGGGTTGAGAGGGCAGAGGACACAAATTCCACGAAGTTTGTGGTAGTTGATCTGCCTTTAATAAAGCCATGATGGTTTTGGGAGATGAGAGATTTACAGTGAAAGCTAAGGTCTTCGTACACGATACTTTCGAGGAGCTTGGGTATATGTGAGAGTTTAGCTATAGGGCGGTAGTTGGTTATTTCGCTCTTTAGTCCTTTTTTGTGTATCGGGGTTATAAATGAACACTTCCAAATCTGAGGGAATTCTCCCTGGGAAAGTGAAAGCCGGAAAAGGTGAGAGAGGGGGAGGGAAATATTGGAGCTGCATTTCTAAAGAAATATAGCGGGAAGACCATCTGGCCCAGGTGAGAACTCGTCATTGAGTTTTTGAAGCTCATTTTCAATTATTGCAGGATCGAAGGTATGAGAAATAAAGGGACCAAAGGGGAAATTAAGTAGATAATTAAAATAAAAGGAATCAGATTTGATGTTACCTTTAGATTAGAGCTGTGTCAATCGTTCAAATTTAATGATCGAATCGTTCAAGTATTGGTTGAAAAAATGATTCGGTCATTTCAATCAATCATTCAATCAATCAATGACAGATAGGACATGGGAGTATTGTATTGCTCCATTCAATTTCAATACAATCAAAAACACCAATCATCATTCGTTCAATTTAGATAGACAGATACATTCGAATTTCGAATGGATTGTAAGAGTGAATACACTCAATAACAACAAACTGCAACTGCAACAAATAATTAGGAAATGGAAATTATTGAACAGAAGCGATATTTTTGTAGAACAAATATGTGTTGGTAAAACGAAATAAGCCGAAATAAATAAAAATATTTTGATATATTAACACATTTATTGGTTCAGTAGATAAGAAATCAGTAATCAGTAATGCCCCTATTGTGTAAAACAGTTGAGTTGTCTCTTGGTTGTAATTCAAAATTCGGTATTGCCAAACACAACCTTAAGCGAAAAGTTGACTGTCAACAGACAACCAAGATGGCGGTGGTTGTCTGTGTGTATGCATATGCAACGCTTCACGATTGCAACTGAAAAAGGTTGTCTTGCTCTTGCATAATACGAAAAAATAGTTTGGTTGTGTGAAAGTTGAGTTGTATTGAGTTGTGTTATACAATAGGGGCATAATAAAGAAATGACGTAGTCAGAACAGAACAAAAGTATTGACTCGATGAACGATTGACTTCGGGCATTGTGATTGCAATCACCAATACTTTATTGTGATCGGGTCAAAAAGATCGAATCAATCACGATTGACACAGCTCTACTTTAGATAGATTAAACAGATTTCTATAGTAATTATTTTTACACATGGTAGTTTCTTTTTATACCCTATTCTAAGGGTATATTAATTTTGACGCATAGTTTGTAACATACCTTAATATTGCCCGTAGACCCCTAAAAGTTACTATATTTATGATTAGCATCGATAGTAATGTCGATCTAGCCATGTCCGTCCGTCCGTCCGTCTGTCGGCAAAAATTAGGCCTTTAAACTGGACCTAGAGAGCTGAAATTTTAACCATATACTCTCTAGGGTCCCGAAATAATCAAGTTTACGAATTTTTGAAATCCGCCCACAGACACGCCCACAAACTCAAAAAAAACAAAATTTTGGAAAAAATCGAATTTTGAGCTAGAAAGCTGAAATTTTTTATATATGATCTATGACTCCTAAAACTGCGGGATATAAAAATTTCAAAATCCGCCCACTGACACGCCCACAAAAAAATAAAACAATTTTTTTGAAAATCCAAAGTTTGAGCTAGGGAGCTGAAATTTATAATATATACTCTCTATGGCCCCTTTATGCTCATGTGTAAATATTTTCAAAATCCGCCCACTGATACGCCCACAATTAATTTTTTTTTTTTTAAATTCAAATTTTGAGCTAGGGAGCAGAAATTTATAATACGAGTATATACTCTCTAGGGGCCCTTTATGCTCATGTGTTAATTTTTTTTAAATCCGCCTACTGACACACCCACAATTAAATAAAACAATTTTATTGAAACACCCAAGTTTGTGCTAGGGAGCGTTTTTTTGATAAAATCCTTTAAATGTTATATAACAAAATATGTAGAGCGTTCTTAACAACTCAACCATACTTAGACTTTTGTCACGCCCACTTATGAGGGATAGGAATAAGAATAGGGTATCCAACAGTTCGCCCAAGCGGACTGTAGCCCGTCCCTATGTTTTTATTTGGGAATTCAGCGCTTTATATTGATTTTTTAACTGTTGGTTTTGAGGATGTTTAAGGCATTTAATTCTGAGCTTGTTTTTAGATCTAATGTTTTGTAGCACGGAATCTGTGATCCAAGGTTTTTGCGAATTACGAACCCGTATAATAGCCGTGTTTCTTTGCACGAGTTACGTTTTGTTCAAATGGAAATAAATAACAATCCTTATTTTTGAACAGGTCTTCATTTATTGAATTACAACTTAAGACTAACTTATAATCTAACAAAAGTTTCAGAAGAATGCTTATACCAAGAACTCCTACACACTGACGGTGTTGTTGCTGCCTACCATGGTAGATGCTCGTTTCTTCATTGTTTACAAGCCATGCGACGCTTGTGTTGGATGCATAGCTGTTCGATGATGAGCGGCTGCTGCTTGAGATATCGCATGATCTCTTTATTTACAAGCCGTGAGCACATGTTTGGAAAAGTACTGATGGTGTGGCGCTTGTTCACCAGTAGCTTGTTGTTGAAGTTGTTGTTGTCTTCTGCCGAATTGTGGGGGAACGTAACTCCTCCCACCTAAATGTGAACTTTGGGGTGGTGAAGTGCAAAAGTTCAGCATTGATAAGTTTTATATGCAGCTACATGTCCGATGTATTGAATGAGTAGGTAGAGGTGGAGATAGTTTCGTAGATTGGGCAAAATTATTGCAGTTCGTCCAAATCTTTCCTAATATTATCGGCTTTAGGATGGGAGAGGGGATATAAATATTTTTTTTTTCGTGTACAATACAAGGTAGCAATTCTTGTTAATATTAATTTTATTGTAGTTAAACGTCAATAATTCAAATCTGCAACTCGAGAAACAGGGGTGGTTATATAAATTTGCTTATGCATACATACATCAATAAAGTTGTGGATGTTAATTTGTTCCAGATCGTTTTATGAACAACTCGCTATGATTCCTGAAATTTACGTTTTTTCTTAATTTTCTGTTTGTGAACTTTACGTTTATTGGTATCAACTACTATTCTACTATTTTTAACAACATTATGATTAATGAACCTAGGTGCTAACTTATTTCTCCTATCGTCTGATTCATATATAACTTCGTTTGGTTCAAAACTAGGTGGATGGACACGTTTGTCATTTAATTTACTTATAACATTTTCTTTATGCTCTAAGCTTTTTTTATGTATGATTTTTGCTAGTCTTTCATAGTCTTTTACATGATTTATTAGGTAGTCTTGTCCCGTTTGTGTATCAATATTAATAGGAAATGGTTTCTTTGTGGTAATATGACCAGTTATAAGTTCAAATGGGGTAAGTTTTGTGGTTGAATGAACTGAATTGTTATACGTTAGCACGGCTTCGTCTACAATTTCACTTATAGGCTTGTCCTTACATTGGTATTTGATAATGCGAATGAGCTCTGTCAAGGTAGAATGAAACCTTTCCACAGGCGAATTTCCTGTTGAGCTCTTTGCGCAAGTAGTATGGAGTTGGATATTATAAATATCTAAAAATTCTCTAAACAGTGTTGACACAAACTCACTGCCATTATCCGTAATAATTTTGTTTGGGACTCCGTGATTGGAAAAAAAATGTTTTAACGATCTAATCAGATTTATACTATTTCTAGCAGTTAGCAAGTATACAGAGGAGAATTTACTGAACTTGTCTATTATCGTTAGAAAATTTTGTTTTTGCGTTGAGTATATGTCTACGTGTAGAATTTGTAAGGGTTTTGATGGTGTTTCCGTTAGTTCGTATTTTAATTTTTCTCTATTTCGTTCATATTTGTTAATATTGCATACTTCACAATTATTAATAATCTTTGTGATTGTGTATCTCATATTCGGAAAATATGAGTGTCTTTGAAGGTGACATAAGCTTTCAGTTATCCCTCTATGGTTAGAGTTTAAATGGTATTCGCGAACTAGTTTTTCTTGTTCATCTTTTTCGGTAACGTCCTCTAACAAAGTACTAGATCTAACTAATTTAATGCAACTATTATTAAAATACTTCGAAAATACCAATTGAATAGTCTTAAATGTGTCATCATCTGCTAAGATAGCTGTGACTCTTTTTGAATTCCGATAATTTTTGAAAATAGAAATAATAATGCCCTCGTTGCTAACGTCCTTATGTTCGATGATATATATCTTCTTCCTTCTGAACAAAATTTGGAATTTGACAAAGATCTTATTTTGTTAACGTTTTTTTTTAGGACAATTTGATTTGAGAATTCATTAATGGGTCTTTCTGTTATCGGTATACCATCATCTAAATTTTCTTGGGCTGAATGGACCGTAGATAATTGTTCAGACTCATCCACATTGTTGGCCATAGATTCAAAATCTGAGTGATCGGACCGTTGGTCAGATACAATAGCGTCGTTCATGTTAACCTCAACTCGGGATAGGGCGTCTGCATTTAAATTAAGCTTCCCTTTTTTATAGGTTACATAGTAGTCATACTCTTCTAGTTTTAGTCGCCATCGCACCAGCTTAGAGTTTGGCTCTTTAAGAGAAAAAAGCCATGTTAATGGTTTGTGGTCAGTAATTATTTGGAATCGTCTTCCGAAAAGGTAAGGTCGAAAATATTTCGTACCCCAAACAATAGCCAACAGTTCCTTCTCTATGGTACTGTAATTCTGCTCTGATACAGATAAAGTCCGACTTGCATAGCAAATTGGCTTATCCGATCCTATAGGGCCTTGTGATAGTATAGCACCTATTGCAACGTTACTAGCATCGGTAGTAAGGTTGAAAGGCTTAGAAAAATCAGGGTATTGAAGCAAAGGGTCATTACAAAGAAGGGATTTACAGAGTTCGAAGCAATTTATGTATCTTGAGTCCAATTTGATTGCTCTTCCTTTCCGAAGACATTCAGTCATGGGTTTTGTAAGATTGGCAAAGTCATTTATAAATTTCCTGTAATATCCCAGGAGCCCTAGAAATGATTTTATCTGTTTAGGTGTTCTAGGTATTGGGAAGTTTTTAACGGCACTTATTTTGTCCGGGTTAGGTTTTATTCCTTCCGAAGTAATAATATGCCCTAGGAATGACACATCTTTTCGAAGAAATTCGGATTTTTCTATGTTTATTTTCAGATTAGCTTCCCTTAACTTTTCGAATACTTTACTAAGGTTTTCAATGTGTTCTTGGAGCGAAGTGGAGAACACTATGATGTCGTCCATGTAGACTAAACAAGCTTTACCTATAAGATCTCTTAGCACGTTATCCATGACACGTTGAAATGTCGATGGCGCATTTTTTAGACCAAAAGGCATGCGAACAAATTCGTAGTGACCGTTGTCCACGCAGAAAGCAGTCTTTTCGATATCCTCGGGGCATATCTCTATTTGATGAAATCCAGAGGCCAGATCTAGTGTACTAAAGTACAGGCACTTCCCAAGTTTGTCGTGAATCTCGTTAATATTTGGGATTGGGTAAACATCACCTATCGTTTTCTCGTTTAGCTTACGGTAATCTATAACTAAACGCCATTTCTCCTTTCCACTAGAGTCCTTTTTCTTGGGGACAATCCAAATTGGAGAGGACCATGGAGAATAGCTTGGTCGTATGATACCTTGACTCAACATATCTGCAATTTGTTTTTGAATTTCATTCTTGTGAACGTACGGGTAGCGATAAGACCTAGAATATATAGGCATATCATCCTTCGTTTTTATCGCGTGTTTTATTTGGTTTGTAAACGTTAGGTTTTGTCCTTCTTTTAAAAAAATATCCCCAAATTTTGTACAGAGTTTCCTAATATGTTTTTCTTCCTCTTTATTTAAATGATCTGTCCGTGTGAAATTAAGAGCTTCCACATCTACTACATTTTCGACACTATTGATATTAAAATTATTAATTTCGAAATATGACTTATTTAACAGAGCACTTTTAATTGGTTGCTCAACTACAAAGTTTTGCGAACAATCTAATGTGTTTACCACTTCTATGTAGGAAAACCAATTTTTTGCTTGATATATTCCTTCGGAAACAAATAAGTTGTCTTGAATATAAGTGGGCTTGATGAAAATATTACCACTTTCTATGTCGACTGGGAGGTGACAAACCATCTTAGATTGACTTGGAACTGTGTACCACGGGGAAGTAACATTTGGCTTATATGATAATGGGATTTTAACGTCTTCGCTTTCCAACAAAGATTTACCCAGATCGATTCTTATACCTAGATCCTTCAAAATGTCTGTGCCTAGTAACCCATCAAAATAATTGTGAAATCGAAATACCAGAAAGGATATAGGTTTCTTATTTTTGAGCTCTGGTAATTTGTTTAAAACTACTTTCTTGTCCAAAGCGTGGGTGTTAAAGATGGTTTTAATTTCTACGGGCTTAATAGGGATGGATTCAAGGTTTTTGGCTAGGTCAGGACTTACAAAGGATTTATTGCTTCCTGTGTCAATCAAAAATTTTGTTTTTTTATTGTTTATACTATTGATGGTGATGTAAGGTAAATGGTTTGTGCTGAAAGTGTTCATATCTACGTATCCGATTGGCCTCCTGAGGCTTGTAAATGAAAATTTGTATCATCCACCTCACATTCGGTAAACTCATTTGAGGAAGATGGAATGTCCAAATTTTGATAGTAATTTTGGGGGTTGTGGTTGTGTGAGTTTTGAAGATCAATACCATTATCATTACCGGAGAAATTACAGCGGTTACAATAATTCTCAACGTTAAATAATTGACCTTGTCGCTGGTTCTGGAAAACGTTGTTTCTGTGAGAAAAATTGCTTCTGTTTGTAGTGCCGCTGGAAACATCCATTGGCTCGGTGGATGGAGGTCCTCGAACCCTAGCACTGTAACCTTGATTTCGATTGAAATTTATTACGCGTGGGTTTGATGATGTTTGCCCGAAATATTGTTCCCTGTAAGGGTGTTGTAATTGGTTCATGGCCGTGAAAGATGGTTCAGAAGGACGAATTTGTCTGGGGTTTTGATGGAATTGTCCAAAAGGTTTAGGGATTTGTCGAGTGTTAAAATTTGCCATAGGTTGATATATTTTATTTGAAGAATTGCATTCTAATAATTGAGTCTTCGTAAAATAATGTGAGTTTTGTTCTTCAAGACAGAAGTTAAAGGCGTCTGTTAGTTTACTGGGCCTCATTGCTCTTACTGTTGACCCGAGTGGTTCTTTTAGGCCTGACAAAAATGTATTAAGGCACATGCTATTATAAAGCTGTTGCTTTGCCTCAATAACGTTTCGGTCCTCTTCGTGAACTCTTATAAAATTTGTTAGTGTTGACAGAATCTCAATAATGTTGGAGTAGTATTTTTCAACCGTATCGTTGTTCTGTCTCAGTTGGTGTAAATCTCGTATAAGGCTTGTTTCATTACGCTTATCAGAATAGTGAATTATAAGATTTCGCTTTATTTCATTCCACTGCACAAGCGACCCATACATATTTAATACCTCGTTAGCTTCTCCTATTATTTTGTTACGTATTGCTCTAAGTATAATTTTTTCATAATTTGTTCCCCGAATTTGCGGTATGGAACACAATACCTCGTCTATATTACTCAAAAAATCGTACAACAACCGAGGGTTGCCGTCAAATGTTGGAATATCTTTAACCGCGTCGGGAATTCTGAGCGAATTAAAAATATCGGAAGCCATAGCTGAATCATTCATAACGATCGGCTTATTAATATCACAAGTATTGAAATTAATATTTTGTTTCGGAATTCGATCAGAGTCAATCAGATCTACTAAATTTATTAAACCACTTGTGTTTATAACTTCCAAATTTGAACCAACGATCTTAAAATTTCTTCGGATTGGACTATTTCTAAGAATGGAATTACTAACTTTATTGCACCTTTTGTTTTTTTGTTTAAAGGTTGGAGGCATGGGAGGGGGAAAAGCCGATAATATACAAGATCGAAAAGGACTTACCCCGTTAACTCTTTGCCTGCTGCACTCGTGGCTGTATCTTATCTCACCCAATGACACCACAGCACTTTGTAAAGTTTTGTTTTATATTTGTCTTTTCACTTTTTGCAAGTTATTTTTATTCTTATTGTTTAATTATTATGTAATTCAAATTTGAATTGTATTTTTTTTTTCACTTTTTTCTATTGGAATTAGGCTCGTTTTTTACTAAAGGGTTGAAACCCACCACTTCAATAAACCTTTGAAGTGTGCAAACAAATCAGTTTTTTTTTTTTTTTTTTTTTTTTGAAAGCACCACTGCTAAGCTACTCTTAAATTCACTTTTTGGATGCTGGACTTAATATCCTACCGACTGCGCCAGTTACGTTTTGTTCAAATGGAAATAAATAACAATCCTTATTTTTGAACAGGTCTTCATTTATTGAATTACAACTTAAGACTAACTTATAATCTAACAAAAGTTTCAGAAGAATGCTTATACCAAGAACTCCTACACACTGACGGTGTTGTTGCTGCCTACCATGGTAGATGCTCGTTTCTTCATTGTTTACAAGCCATGCGACGCTTGTGTTGGATGCATAGCTGTTCGATGATGAGCGGCTGCTGCTTGAGATATCGCATGATCTCTTTATTTACAAGCCGTGAGCACATGTTTGGAAAAGTACTGATGGTGTGGCGCTTGTTCACCAGTAGCTTGTTGTTGAAGTTGTTGTTGTCTTCTGCCGAATTGTGGGGGAACGTAACTCACGCGGATATAGGGATAATTTGAAATTTGCATGTAAAATACAACAACAACTTATCCTATATACGCTAACTTTAACGGGGATAACTATCGCCGCTAAGTCCTTTAGCGGGGATAAACAGTGCTTCCCAAATCCATTTTCTTCGTTTCTGATGAGTTTTTGCGATGAATTTTTCAGAAAAAGTCAAAGTTTGACATCCCGCCGACCACTGACACATCCCGCCGAATATTTTATTCGTGATTTTATTATTACCTATTATTTATCAAACTTCATTAAAAGGGTAATTGAATTTAGCAAATCTGTTAATGTGAAATTGTTTTTCATAATTTTAGAATATACTTGGCATCAATTTCAATTGGCATGTGTGCATGTGTGCTGCCAAGTTTTTTTTTGATGAATTCTTAAGCGGCGATGGTCGTTTTTTAATGCCATGCCTATATCCGCGTGCAAAGAAACACGGCTAATAGAAGTACACGGTTTGATATACTTTGATAAGATTTCAATAAAGATGTCATACGATTTATTACAGTCTACTTCACAATACACTTTATTTCATGCTTTAAAACAGAGCAGAGATCGTAGTTCGGCTAATTCAATTTTACTTTTGCTATTGTGCTGACTGCAGCTATTAGTTTTACTAGTTTTCATAGCCTCATTAACAATTAAACCAGTCATCGAATGATCGGTGATGCCAAAATCAAAAACACAAGTTTCACACAAACCTCCCATGGATGTGCTCTAAACATTTGCCAGCGTCACTTCTTGTTAGTTCATTTATAAAAGATACCAATCCATGGCAAGATAATAAATCCAAGAATTTACTTGTATTATGTATGTAAATGTTTTGGACAGCTAACATTGAGGTCTCAGGTTCAAATCCTTCCGGGGCCAAGTACAGCATCGTTTTTTCGACTGCCCAACCTCTTGGGAACGTCTGGCCAACATCCAAGAGCATCAGTTGTCATGAGAAGCTTCTCAAATTTGCCAAGCGGATTCGGTTTGTCCCTTCTACTTCGGCCCGGTATGGGCCGATAATGCTTTATATTTATTTTATTTTTTAAGCTTATGAAATCATTCGCAGGGACTTGATGCTTGATCCTTTCCGTGCTCTTGAATAACACTGCAAGAACGATAGCATTGAGTACGAAAGGGGGACAGATAATGCAGATGTTGTTGTCATTCCATAGGAACTCAATATATGGCAAGAGCCTCACACCTTCATGAATATCAGAAGCCCTCAATGCATGCGGCTGAATTGTATATCCAAAATTCTTCTTGTGTAGTGCCAACAATTCATCAAGCTTCATAAAAGTCTTCGATGATCCAGTAAATTCACAAATCAGCTCCTCTAGTTACTCAGCGAAAACTATGCGAGCGACCGTGCGTCGGTCGGTGACACCACTAGAGTTATCGGCTTGAGTTGCAAATAAATAAATAAATAAATATTAGGCATTAACAGCCCATACAGGGCCTTAAACCTAGCTTCTCCAATCAATTTTGCTTGTACTACAATTTTGACAAATTGAGAAGCTTCTCATGACAATTGATACTCTTGGATGTGTGTCAGACGTTTGCAAGAGGCGGGGCAATGGAAAAAAAACCCTAGATGTTCCTTGGCCCCAGCGGGATTTGAACTCGAGACCTTTCGTTTAGTAGTCCAACAGACTAACCACAAAGCCTGACAAATCGGCTTGAGTTGATTAAGGAAAAAATTCCGCAGGCTTGTAAGTCACTACTGGTCAACATTTGTAGCTGATTAGTCGTAAGGCCCAATCACATTAAATTAAAAAGAACTTTTAATTATTTAAGCTGCAATGCCCCTATATATGTAGTCGTCGTGAAGTTGTAGTTCGGTTGGCTTTCAAGTAGAAGAGAATCAGTTCTAATTCGATTTCTATGAATAAATTAAATGGAATAGAAGGAAAATACCAAATAGCAGAGACAACACAATCAGTTTTAATTGTATCATTTTATTTTCTCCACAGGTGATAGGCATAATCCAGTGACAATGATGCTATCCCTTCCTTTTTAACAACAACAAAGTCTAAGGTGGAAAAATGGTAGCTCCTTAATTAGTTTCATTTGATATTTGCATAGCCTTAATGGAGAAAGTCCGGAATGATACGTGATCTAGTCAGCGTATCTCTGGCTACCAATTAAAAGATTAAATTGTTGCCAATAGTACGATGGGAAGTCAGAAGGAGGAGTTACCAGAGCAACTCACACGCGGACACACTGAAACAAATCTTAACCAACTTGACATACGACACTTGAGGCAATTAGCTTAAACAAAATCAAATAATTATTTTCGACTGATTAGCATGCATTAAAATTGAACTTTGGCATTTATCTTAAAGAGAACTAAGTTTGTTTAATTTTTATTTCTTTTTGTATTACTCTTTTACTCCCGACCCGTGAAGAGTCTCTGCCTGACACACTACAACCTTCCATGCTCTGCCTCTTAACAAAATTAAATTTTTAAATCAAGTTTTAGATTGAATTTTTAATGTTTTGTAGAGATTTCAGAGTTACCGATGGGTGACATTCTAAATAAAAATATATAATACCTTTGTAAAGCTAAGTTATGTATACAGAAAAGCTGTGAATGTAGCGGACGCTTTCTCAAAACACTTTAACACTAATCATAGTAAAAGTAGATATTTGGCAACACAATGAACAAGCAGTCGACAAAAAAGTGCATAAATGACATAACAAACATCCATTAAAGGTAGTGGTGAAAAAGAGAAAGGAAATGGAGTACAATAGAAACAACTCTTCGCGAGGAAATGCAAACAATAGAAAAATCGTTATACTACAAGGAATACACCTTTCTAGGCATAGAAGGAGCCTTCAATAACATACCCACTGAAGCAATTCTAGAGTCCCTGGTGGAGCTGCGAAAAGAAAACTATTTGAGTCACTGGTGGGAAATAGCAATATAACTAAATATGCCAGGAGGGGAACACCTCAAGGAGGAGCCATCTCACCTCTACTCTGGCTCATAGGAATGAACAAACTCTTCTTAAGCTAGGACAGAGAAAGCATAAAGGTATTCCGGTATGCGGATATGGTGATATTGGTCTCAGGAATGTTCCCCTCAGTGATTGGCGAAATCATGGAAACCGCTCGAAACATGGACAAAGAAGTGCAGTTTTGGAGTCAACTGAACTGATGCTTTTCACCACCAAAAAAACAATATAACTGACTTCACACTTCCTCGCCTAAACGGCACATCCCTTTCATTGCCAGCCAGTGCCAGGAATCTAGGAGTTATCCTAGATCCTAAACTCAACTGGAAAATATGTCGTACAACAACGGGTAAAGAAGGCATCTATAGCCTTCTATACCTGTAGTAAAACCTTCAGCAAAAAGTAGGGCCTGCAACTAAAATTAACCCTGTGGATGTACACACCCGTGGTAGGACCACGTATGGGTCAATAGTATGACGACGGCTCTAAAGAAAAAAATCAAACTAAATCAGGTACAAAGAACGACAGGCATAGGCACTCTAAAACGGTCATCACCGTCAGACGGCCATACAGTCTTATTGTACCTTTTACCTCTTGACCTTTTGAAATGAGTAAGGGACAACCCAGACCCCCTGGGTCGGAGTGTGGCACTAAGCCAGCCCACCTACCTAGCCTAACCTTACCTCTTGACCAACACGTAACAAACATCACAGCACAGAGTCTGGATGCTGGACTGCGACGCCCTACGGCCATAATATTATTCTAGATTCTCTAACTAGGAAAATCCATACCGCCTTCAACAGACTATATCATTCCCAGTAAGTCTTTTATAAAGCATTTTGACGTTCAGCTCCCCACAAGGCAAAATGGACAAGTGACTAAGGACTTCGATGTAACAATCTGTGGTCGAAAAATGAACTGTGGCGTAAGTGCGGGAATATACTCGGAGTCCTTAAGCATCTCAAAATCCTACAGACTCCCGGATACCGACAGCAACTGGAAAAGAAACTCTTTTTCACTATTTATGCACCTGTCCGGTACTTGCTGGTCTGGTCCTGACTACGAGCATTAGGAAAGCCTGTTTTCAATACACTTGAGCAAATCTCAAAGAAAAGTATTCAGGAACTAATAACTTTCTTAAACTCCACAGGTTGGATTTAGAGACTTCTCATCAACATACCACAATACCCGTTTTTAAGGTGAGTTTGTAGTAACAAAACGGCACTCAGTGCTAATTGGGTTCATTTTTAACACACCGCCATACCTACCCAAAGCACCCCACACCAAGATTACAACCTTTACGGGCGACTTAACGCTAGATTCAATGCAGAAAACTACAACCTGCTACAGATCAAATAGTCAGGTGGAGTCAAAGATGAAGAATGAAACTTAACTCCAGCAAATCTGTGCATATTGACTTCACAAATAAGTCTGTCTCATACTCTCCTATAGTAATATCAAGCACGGCAATACCATACCCTTACACAACGAAGTATTTATGTATGACCCTAGATGCCAGCTTTGTTTGATATGAAAATCAAACGAATAGAATAAGACATTAAATTGTCGATAAATGGAGTGGCTTTTAGGTAGAAAGTCAGGGCTAGTCAAGAAGCGATTAAGTCCGGAACTGTAGGGCAGATGACCTCGTTAAAAAAGAAACCACATTACCTCTTGTACGTGATTAAGGTTCTCTATGTATACCCATCGCTCGATGTAGACTTATGTTAAAGTTATTCGCAATCGAGAGAACAAACCTTAGATGGACAAGTGGTACCAAATGTCTAGTGATCAAGCATATCTGGACAAAGCTGAACCTGCGACGCTCTAGGTGTCTAATCTCACTAAACCGTGGGCATGTTAGCTCCACTATAGGTGTTAATAAATCAGTGTGGAACCATGGTGCTCAACTCTAGGGATGTGCAGTTAAACCAATATTGCAGTCTTCCAACGCTTCCATATGAAAAGTCCTTAGAAGTCTTTGTTTCTTACATCCCACATTACTCAGGTATTGCAATTTACATGGCTCATATGAATAATATAATTGACATTGTTAAAGACTTAGATGACTCTTAGTTTGCGGTAGTGCTAGGTGATTTCAATTTGCCTCATATTAATTGGTTGTTTTCTCATGAGGAAAAATGTATTTTCCCATTTAATGTTTACAGAGCTAATAAAGTTCAAGTGGCAGACACTATGTCGGCTGATAATTTCCGTCAACTCAATAAAATTTGCAACACTGTTGGAAATATATTAGATTTAGTTTTTGTTAGTGAAGAGCTCGAAGCTACTGTCACTGAGGCCGATCTTCCATTACTTGATAACAGCATTAGCCACAATGCATTGCTAATTTCATTTAATCTGTCGGTATTGAATCCAGTGTCAGCTGATCAATTTAATAAAAATACAAAACTTGATTTTTTAAAAGCAGATTATAATGCTATGAATAATTTTTTTAATGGCGTTGAATGGGAAAATATCATTGACACTTGTAATTTAAATAATGCGTTTTTGGAATTTAAAAAAGTACTTGAACGCGCGTACCAACAAAACAGGTAAAAAGATCTAATAAACCTGCATGGTTTAATAGGAGTTTGTCTAGATTGAAGAACATAAGGTATGTAAGCAAAGTAAAAACGATCCATCTCTGCGTCATGAGTTTTGGCGTTTGAAAAAAGAATATGATTTTTTAAAGAAGTTCGTCTACAAGAACTTTTAAAGAAGTTCGTCTACAAGACCTCCTGCGGGGTCAGTCACCTTGACGTGTGTACCATCACCGCAAACAATTTCGATGGTGCCGGTGCGGAGGCTTACGGCGCAAAGAGGCATCGGGCATCTGTTGAGGGGCAGGCCGTCCGATGAGCGTCAACTAAGAACTGACCAGGACTTTACGTCCGCTCTCACCCTTATATATTCCCTCATTCACCCCCCCCCCCCCCCCCCCCACACCATTCCTACTCTCCGGTAATCACCGGGGAGATAACCCCGCGTATTCGGGAGTTTTTCGGGAGTAAACCCAATTTAAAAATCCCACTTTCAAGCCAAGGTAGAGGTACCCGTGTCGATGGATGCATGGTCAGTAAGTGGATAAACCAACTGATCGTTAACGGCCCCCTCCGATGCCCAGGCAAAGTCGGTTGAATAAGTGCCTTGTCCTGGTAAGACGGCTCTGCCAGGATGGACCACCCCTTCCGGTCTTACTCGTGGGAACTTAATCTAAAAAAATATAAAAATGGATAGAAAAGAAGAAGAGTTACAAAAAGACCAGCAGATGAGGGTGCCAGAGTCCACGAAAAGGATCAGGCGGATAGGATCAAATACCAGGCAATCGTTGACGAATACAACGAGAACCTGAAAAACAAAAGCCGGCAGGGAGCGAAGCGTGACAGGTCTCAAGAAGAGATCTCCCACCGCCCAGCCCCTAAAAAACCAGGGTTGTTGAAGGTTCAGCAGAAGCGTCCCTTTACCGAGGTGGTTAGGGATCACCTTCAGGTCGCACTAGTGGATGATCTCTCGACAAACGGGAAATCCATAGCCAATGCGTGGGGAAGCATTGAGGCCAAGCTCTCCGAAATGGTGATAGACCACATCGTTAACAACCAAGGGGAACCTCTTCCCGACTTTGATTCCGCCGAGGTGGTGAGGGGATATCGGGTAATCAAGTGCGCCGACCAATTCTCCAAGGACTTCCTTAGTGGATGCGTTGCTAAGGTTAGCGACGCCTGGGATGGTTTGAAGCTCAAGCTTATCCCAGCTAAGGACATACCGAGGAGACCTAGGGCCCGCATTTGGTTGCCCAATATGAAGATAGAAGGGGGAAGGCTCCTCCAATGTCTCAAACTCCATAACCCGACGGTTCCGATGGATGACTGGTCAGTCATCAATGTGGAGGAACCCTATAAAAATACCATGACCTTCCTCCTACTCATAAACAACGAGTGCCTGGGTGCTCTCGAGAAAACTAACCATAAACTTAGGTTTGGCATAAGGCATGCCAAGCTCCAAGTCTTCCTTTCCTCAGGTCCTGAGGACGATGCGTACATCGTCGATACCGACAAGTTGTTGGAGGACCTGATGATCGCCGACGAAACCCCTTCAACCACATAATGCTGAAAGTCATACAGATTAACCTGAGGCACTCAAGGTGTGCCTCCGATAATCTAATGGTTTTTCTAAGGGAGAAGAACATTGACATTGGCATTATCCAGGAGCCATGGGTGAGAGACTCATCCGTAAAGGGGCTCCAAGACACACAATACGACCTGTTTTACAAACACCAGGCCACAAGTAAGCCTAGAACATGCATACTAGCTAAGAAACATCTAAAAGGTTTTTTATGTGCCAATCTTAGCTCATATGATTTTACAGTGATTAAACTGGAGTGTGCGAACCAAGCAACATACCTGGCTTCAGCATACATGGCTCATGGGAGACCTGTACCGCCAGAGGAGGTGGAGCTGCTCATAGTCTCAACAACAGTGAAGGACAACCTACTGATGGGCTGCGACGCCAACGCCAGGCATTCTATATGGGGCAGCTCAGAAGATAATGAAAGAGGTGAGTCACTTTTTGATTTTCTGTTAACCAGTAACCTATCAGTCTGTAACAAGGGTACGACCCCAACTTTTGTCTTTCCGAGTACGCAAACGTACAGGGGATGGGAAGAGGTACTAGATGTTACATTAAAAACAAACAATAATAACTTTAAGGTCGACAACTGGAGAGTTTCCAATCTGGAGTCACTCTCAGACCACAGATGGATCCTCTACGACATGAGTCTCGAGGTCGAGACCACAAAACCTTATAGAAACCCCAAAAGAGTTAATTGGGCCAAGTTTGGCCAAGTCCTTCGGACAAAACTCAAAAATATACCTGAAACAAACACAGCTGCAATTAAAGAACTGGAGGTACAGGTAAAGACTTTTGAGAAGGCTATGGATGTAGCATACAAAGTCTCGTGCCCAGTTAAACGCAGTAAAAAAACGCTTCCCCCATGGTGGAACGAAGATCTGTCCAGTCTCAGACAGATGACTAGAGCGATTTTCAACATCTGCTACAAACAGAATTTTTGGCGGCCTTATAAGGACTGTCTAAGTCTGTATAAGAAAGCCATAAAGGCATCCAAAAAGGAGGCCTGAATGGAGTACTGTCAGTCGATAGAAACCCTTAAGGACTCCGCTAGGCTAAGCAAAATTTTGTCCAAGGAACACTCCAACCTTTCTTTTCTGAAAAGACCAGACGGAGGATGGACAGAATCTCCAGCGGAGACCCTGGAACTCCTTATAAACACTCACTTTCCCGGATGCAGTGATATTAGTACGCAACCCGAGAGGCCTCGGCAAGTACAACCTGCTCCCAACAACAACATCACCTCAATAATTTCCGAGAAAAAGATTTCCTGGGCTATTAACAGCTTCTCTCCATATAAGTCTCCGGGGCCTGACGGCATTATGCCAGTCATGTTACAGAAAACGCATAACCTATCAATACCTTGGTTGGCGTCGATCTTGCGAAGCTGTTTATTGCTAAACCACGTACTACACTCCTGGAGACGCGCCAGGGTGGTGTTTATACCGAAGGTGGTATCCGCAAAGGACTTCAGACCTATCAGTCTAACCTCCTTTATACTCAAAACCCTGGAGCGTGTCCTAGACATCCATATGCGAAGTTCTCTGCCAGAAACATCGCTTTCCAAATCACAGCACGCCTATCTCAAAGGCTGATCCACGGAAACGGCTCTCCATGAGGTAGTGCGAACTATCGAAAAATCCATACACTACAAAGAATACACCCTAGCCTCCTTCTTGGATATAGAGGGAGCCTTCAACAACGTACACACGGAAGCTATTCTTGAATCTCTGGTCGAACTGGGCATAGAGGAATCTATTAGGAAATGGATAGCTTCTATGCTAGGAACAAGAGTCATTCAGGCAATTTGTTAAAATTGGAACCGTGTGTTCGAATGAAATTCGAAAATTTTCAGGAAAGCCATATTGGTCCCCTTCCATTCCTTCTTTTTATCAATGATATACCCTCTTTCGTATCAAGCTCGAAATGTCTTTTGTGCGCAGACGATCTAAAGATCTACAAAACAATAAACTGTATGTCAGATGTTTTAGCGTTGCAATATGACTTAATTCGATTAAATGATTGGTGCGTTCTTAATGGCCTTTATTTCAATATACTCGTAAGAAAATGTTCGGTTCTCACTTTTAGTAGAAAAAAGTTCCCTATTTTATTTAATTATAAAATACTAAACACGCCATTGAGTAGGGCTTCAGACCAAAAAGACTTAGGAGTCATCTTTTACACTGAACTAAACTTTTCTTTGCATATAGACTACATAGTTGGCCGAGCTAATCAAATGCTAGCGTTCATTTTTTGATCGAAACTCTAAAGATTTTAGTGAACCATATACTCTTAAAACTCTGTATAATTCCTTGACCCGTTCGATATTAGAATACTGCTGTATTGTTTGGAATCCTTTTTACCGCAATGCTGAATCTCGCTTAGAGAAAATTCAAAGAAGGTTTACTAGGTATGCACTACGAAAATTCGACTGCAACAATAATCTTCCAACCTATGATCATAGATATGTTCTTTAATAAATTTGAAACCTCTTCGTAAAAGAAGCATACATTATTCCGCAATGTTTGCTAATGACGTCTTAACTGGCCACATTGATTGTTCGTTTCTATTGTCTTTATTTAATGTTTATGCTCCTTCTCGTGTTCTTCGACCTAGGGAGCTTCTTTTCTTTATGCCATATACTCGTAGACACAGAACTAATTACGGTCAGAATGATCCTATGACTATGGCTTGCGTTAATTACAATACTCGTATATTCAAAAATCTTATTGATTTCAATATGAGTATTAAACATTGTAAATCCGTAATTTCAAATAATTTATAAAAAAAAAACTGCCGTATTCATACCAATTATTGTAAGGTAATCTAAAATAAGTCGAACTTGTAAGATGAAATGAATAAAACAAATGCTTCATGGTGCATCAGAAACAGCGACCTCCATCGGGAACTAAGGATACCTACTGTTCGCGATGAGATCAACTCCGGTGCTATAGCACACGAGAAGAGACGAAGAGGCAACAAATCTTCTTAACGTACGTTTCGTAAAACGACTGCAACGTACAGGACGATCAGACCTTGCCAGGCAATCTAATCGCCAGGACTAACTACATAAGCCACTAGATAAAGCGAAAACAACGACAAAAAAGGGGCCCTTTGCGTGAACTTAACCTCCAACACCCTGGATGGATTAAATCCCATCTTTGCGCCTGTTACTGTCAAAACAAATATACGAGTATAACTATAAATGTATCTGAAAAATAGTAAACTGTTTGCCATTTACTGTTAATCTTGAAAAGCAAACTAGTCGCAGTGTAAACAATCATTTGTAATTCATTGTAGTAGTTTCTTATGTTTGAAATAAAAAATCAATTTAATTTAATTATTCATGATGTTTAATTTATTTTACACATTAAGGTTAAAACAGCCGACTGTCGAATTATACCAAACAATTGCTTCTTTTTTTTGTAGTTCAAATGTAAACAATGAACTTAATTGCTGATACTGCTGTATGTTAATCCACCTACAGACAGTTACGACAAGGTATTCCGTTGTTTAGAAGAAATATTATTTTTATTCGATTTTGGATATCGCGTCTTAATTTGGAATGAGCTTTTTCACCTTACGTTTGGCACCGTTTTGTTGGATGATTTTGTTTATGCATAGTTTTTGGTTAATCTAAACAAAAAAATGCGTAATCGAATATGGATTCTTTTTTAATGTTTGAAAATAAATTTAGAAGAAGAAGAAGAAGAAGAAACGCAAGGTTAGGGCGAAAGGTTGAACTGAATACTTTATGAATGCTTATCCATGAGTAATTGAGGCAGTGTTTTAAATGGAAATAGGCCGATCCGACTACATCAATCATGGCAAAAGAAAGCAGCAACGGAAATTGAAAATAATAAAGCAATACCCTTGTCTGACAGTCAATTAAGGCACTTGACATCTATAAGAAAAATGTTGCTAGGGATCAAACTGACAAACAATTTAAGAAGAATAAGGTTACCTACTTATGCTAAAATTTATTTATAGCTTACCTGCTATTTTTTATAATAAACACACACTAAAGGGATTTGTTGAGACCCTTATAATGTAATAGCTACACAGCGCGGGCGTTAAGGAAATTAATGTGAGAAGAAAAAGAGAGATGCCGATGCACGTTGGTTTTGAATATTTGTAGGTTATAATGTGAAGGAAAAACAATGCGTGGAAGAGTATTCCACATTCCTTTTGTACGGCTGAGGAAAGATTCTTTGAACTTCACTGTACGTCCGAACACAGGCTTGAGAGTGAAACGATGAGCATTCCTTACATGGCGGCTGGCGGGTGTTGGGCTTGAAATGTTCAAGGGGAGGAATGCAACAGGCTATTTCGTTTGAGCACTTTTGGTGGAAATAACGATAAAATAAAGAATGGCAGGAGACATTACGACGATGACTAAGAGAGTCAATCGATCTCGCGATGTCTTGGTCGCCAATGAGTTTTATCGCGCGTTTTTGGATCCTGTCAAGTAGCTCCAAATAAGTTATTGGTGCACCGGACCAGATATGAGCGTTGTACTCGAGTTTTGGGCGAATAAACGCCTTATAAATTGTAGCCAGATCAGAAGGGGTGAAATATTTCTTACAACGCTTAAGGAAGCCTAGACATTTTGCGGCGTTCTTGGCGACATCGAATATGTGGTCATTCCAACGAAGGTTGTTATTAACACACATACCGAGAATGGAAAGTCTTTCCGTTTCAGCGATGCAAGTGCCATTCATAGATAATGGCAGTGTGTGTGGGTTTTGCTTTAATGACAGGAGACAGCATTGTGTTTTGGAAGCATTCAATTCTACTCTATTGGTTTTACCCCACTGAGTTATGCTGTTAAGATCGGACTTAACATACGTTGCCGTTCCAATTCCATACCCGAAGATGAGAAGCGTGACCCAAGAAACGAATATGAGAAGCTGAGGGTACTGTCATCAGCAAAGGAATGGATTGGATTAAAAGTAACCGACAGGAAATCATTTAAAAAAAGAGAAAGAGAGTCGTGAGAGTCGGAACAGGGCCTTGGGGCACACAACCATTTATTTGGTGAGTTGCAGACTTGAAACCGTCCAAAACAACTTGAGTTAAACGGTCCGAAAGGTAATTTCTAATCCATTCAAGAGTATCATCGATTCCAAATGCACGCATTTTCGACAAGAGAGCTTGATGCCAAACTCTGTCAAATGCCTTTGAAATATCAAGCGCAACAATCTTACTCTCACCACCTTGATGAAGAGATTGCTCCCACTTTTTGGTTAGATATGTCATCAAATCACCAGTGGACCTGTTGCTTTCATGCCAAATAAATTTTTCACCACCCTTATAATACTTTTTCTTCTTCTTCCACCCTTATAATACTAATTCTACTTAAAGGGCCACCGACCCGCGGAGAGTCTCTGCCTGAGACACTGCAGCCTTTCATCCTCCGGGCACGCTGCTTCCAGTTGTCCAGACTAAGCGCTCTGGCATGCGCAATGGCTTGGTGTTTAAAACGAAGGTTCGGTCTTTTTGTCGTCTCGAACCTGGGGCTGGAAGTCGGTGGAGCATTGTTGTCCATTCGCTCGATGTGACCGAGCCAATGTAGTCGACGTATTTTAGCTTTTTGGATAACATGCACATCTTGGTACAGCTCATAGAGTTCGTGGTTATATCTTCTCCTCCGTTCGGCTTCCTCGTACACAGGACCAAATATCCGACGGAGTATTTTTCTTTCGAAAGGACCCAAAATTAGCTCTCCTTTCCTGCTTATCGACCAGCACTCGGTGCCGTAAAGCAGAACTGTGATTTGTAGAGCTTACACTTGGACTTCCGAGTTAGGTGTTTTGAACCGATTTGCTTTGCCAACCGAAGTAGCAACGGTTTCCTAGGATAGTTCTCCTTCGGATCTTGACTAAGGTGTCAATTGTTGAGTTGACGTTTACTCCGAGGTAGGTGAACTACTTTATTACCGCTAAGTTGCTGCTATCAACAGTGACGTTTTGTCCTAGTCGGTGGACAAGTGATTGTTTGTTTATTGAAATCAAGTGGTTCGTTTTGTCCTCGTTGACTTCAAGGCCAACCAATTTTGCCTGTTCTTCAATCGCCATGAAAGCCTCTAAGGCTGCGGCCACACAGTGAGTGACGAGGATTTTTTTCTCGTCGCTCAATCGCTCAGCCGCTCGTGGCTCACGGCGTGGCCGCAGCCTAAGATCGCAGATGAGATCGGCCGATGATATCGATATCATCCGCATATTCCAGCAGTTGGGCGGATCTGTTAACGATACTGCCTTCCGTATTGACACCTGCAGTGCGATGTGCAGACACGATCCTAATACCCCTGGATGGGAGCAGAGTGAAGTGACTATTACAGTCGAACCTCAGTTCTGGTCCCATTTTCCTGCTCGGCGGGAAGATAACATACCGAGGGTGACAGCTTCGGTCCATCCCCCGTATCTTGTCTAGTGCTGGCGACGGTGTAGAGGTTAGTGTGTTGATTGTTTGCCCAGAGAGTGAGGTGCGGAATGAAGTAGAGCTCAGGTCGACACCAGAATCCAAGTGTTAGGATCCGAATGGGGTGACTGTTGTCAGTTCGACCTCCAGACTGATCCCGATTCACTGCGCAGCAGAGAGCGAGCTTCGTGGGTTGACTGCTTCAGTACGAACACCCTTTGCTTCCTAATCGACGGTCGAGGTATAAATATGAAGCTTAAACTGGGTAACAAACCAACAAAAAGAATGGACGACCACCGTTGTGGGTAACTTTACCGATTAAGTGAGGGAATTTTTTTTTAGAAATATGACCCAAAATTAATTTAACTCTCCAGGTGTGTTCAGTTACAATGTTTTAAAGCATCTGAAGTGTGGGCGAATACTAATCCACTAAATAAACTACCAACAGTGTTGCCCTCTTGTGAAACACTTTTGCCTTTGGAAATTTGAAAATATAAAACGAAATCTCGTTTTTTTATTTACATCATTAAAACACAAAACAACCCTGAAATTAACATTCACATTTTCCAAAGAACTTATAGAATATTCCAGTAGATTTGGTTTGCCAATTAAATTGACTCCTTCCTCTGAAATTCAATTCAACGAACAACTCCAGCAGGGGCTTTCTAATTACCTAAAACACCTACAACAACAACATGAGAATTAAAAGTTGACATCGACGGCGATACAAGCACTTAAGACCACGAGAATTCCTCCTAGAAAACCGACACAATGCGATAATTATATGCGAGTTGTTCCAGATCCGAAGTATGAGTAGATAAAACCGCATCCGCAAAGAAAGAAATAATCTATTACAGGGTTCTTCGCTTATCCCATCACTTGTAATCAATTACGAAATAAGGGTCGACTATGCCTTGTGTGTGTTACAGTTTAATTTTTAGATGTCAAAGACGAAAATTTAACACACAAGAATGACATTTTTTGTCGATTTAACACAGCGTTTATGGCTCAACATCTTCGAATACTCATCCAGATCCATAAACACTTCGAAAATAACACGCAGCCTCTTTTTTCTTCTGTTTCTACATTGATTTAATAAACATTTTACTTACCCAAAAAACAATAAAACAACCACGAGAATCGTATTGCTTCTATGCTGGTAAGTGGAGAATTTTGGAAAAAGCTTAGATTGATGATGTGATACATGGCCTGCAGGGGCTACAGCTTTTCTAAATGTCAAAGTCCCAGATCACAGTTAAACATTAGAAAACAATAACCAATTTGATGATATATTTAACAACACTTCAGCACACTTTTTTTTTATTATATTTGGAATTTGATCAATTTTGGTTAGATGACACTATAGGTACTAGGGAGTTGGGAACGTTATGATTCGCGAAACTATTTTCTATGTTATTCAGTTCTCTTTTTTGGTTCCTTGTTTTGCGCACACATTGAAGGCATAAAAGTCATAGAATGAATATATGAATACAAAATAAATAAAAAAAAAATATCTTTGTATACCCGTTGGGGATTTTTGCTCAAATTACAAATTGCTTAACTGATTAACGAACGAACTCACTAGCTGACCGAATGTTCGACCGATTACTCTATATGGTTATAAAGCACTAACGTCAATGAAACCGTCAATATCGCGAGTAGAAGTTTGTTCTTGTGACTTTTTTCTTTTTGTTCGTTTCTTAATTGTTTTTTTTTTTTTCAAAACGAGAAATAGAGAGAATGGAAAACAAAAACGAGACTCAATTCAAGTTAGAAAACTTAGAGCAGAAGTGTAGGCACCAAGAGGTACTACAACTGGTGGTGGTACTAACAAAGAGCCAAACAGAAGCAAGACAAACAACAAAAAAGTATAAAAGCTGGGCCTTGGGTCTTGGGATATTGGAGTAATGGGAGTGAAGTGCGTAGTATGAGAGACAGAATGTAATTGCACTATGTGAGGTGGATGCTGCTTTTGATGTTAGTAGACTTTGCTTTGTATTACGGGAAACACATTTGTTTATGTTGTTTTTGCGGTTGGAGTGGTCTGCTGCTGCTCTTCAATCGGATAATGTAGGAGAGAATAGAACTGGAGCAGCTTTACCGGTGTTTACAATTTATATTCATTTGGTTAACGCTCAACTGTGACGATGGTGATGGTGTATGAATTATTTGGGGTTTCATTTGATTTGCCTGTGCGCAGGATCGCTGTATAATGAAGCCGACATGAATAGGTTTCGCACTTTTAGCATAAGGATATACTAGTCATTAATGGTTATTGAATGTGCGCATCCCTGCTCTTAAATGTGTGAAAAAAAATTATGGAGAGAGAGAGAGAAATGCGCACATAGTCCAGGGTTCACAATACACAGACGCAGGACCACGTATATACATCACCTACCACCCAATTGTGGGAGTTTTCCATTTTCGATGGAGTGACAAACTTCTATGCATATAATGTATACCGCAGGAGCAGAGATGTGTGTGATGTTTTCCATTTAGGTGTAGATTTGTTCAGGCAGAAAAATAGGTTTGAAATTGAATTCTGCAAGTTTAATTTTGCATTTATTTTAAATTTGAAAACTGTTGCCACTGTTGCCATTGTTACCAGAATATCTCACTCTCTCTCGCTTTTTCTCTATGTCTCTCTTTATTTTGATTTAAAACTCAATGCCACTGAAAAAATCGATATCTACATACAACAACAGTTTGACAACAAATTCAAGTAAATTCATTGGTGCGGTTTCTACACGCATATGCGCTGAGCAACCAGGTCCACAAATGTCAAATACTCGTATATGCTAGAGGAAACACTGAGATTGTATTTGGTCCCTATATGGAGTACAACCCTTCCAGGAATTGGCTATGAATATCACTGTAGCCCCCCCCCCCCCCCCCCCCCCCCCCCCGCAACGGCGTTAAAGATGTGTAGTATAAAATCCGAGATGACAAGACTTTTCAATGGCGAAAAAAACTGGAATGGAAGGATTAATATTATATTTTAAGTGCGTTATGTTTTTGTTCATCGTGAAATAGTGATCATAGAATTGGTCGTCTGAAAACTGATTGATAAGTTTCCTATACTTTTGAGGCTTTGGAATTTTTTCTGCTGGTATTTCGTGGACTGTAGAAGCTCCCAGTAAGATTATCTGCAACAACTTTTTTAAGGGCTCCATTTCGATAGCGTGTTTGAAAGAGTCAAATGCGCTTGCACAAAAAAGGTCATTTGAAGCTAACAAAAGCAGATGTACAACATGACGATTGCATATTTGCCGATTGCAGCTTCTGCGTCATAAAATGACAGACATTTGACGATCAAATTGACGCTTTCGAAAACGCCTATATACATTCAGTTTCCACAACCGTGAGCCTAGGTCCCAGCGACATATTAAACATTTTAAAGTTGTCCTGCAAGTGTGCATGCAAATCCATGAGTTGACAAGACTGGAGATCGCCGGTGTCGTAAAAGTTAGATCAAACAATAGCCAATAATAGAGGCATGCACGTTTCGAAATCGTAGGAAAAAGTTATCCGAAACCCGGAGCCTGACGCTGCTTATTTAGGTCCAGTAGGGAGGGTTAAGGTCCCCTTAATCCTATGATCAGGATTCTTAGAGGAAAGAAGAAAATGGAGTAAGTACCATCACAGCGCTTGTGGAATTTTCGCATTTTTAACATTTAGTAAACAATTTACTGTGACAAACATTTTTAGAATTCGCCTCCTCATTCACCTTTTTAAACCACTTTTTATGTTTATATGTGAGGAAACTGTGTTCGTACGCTTTTTAATGTATGTGAGGCAGATAAAGCGAAAACATTTTCTGTTGTTTGATGTGACAGAAAGAGAAAATATGTGAACGTCTTGACGGGTACATTCCTGGTCCGATGAGAATGTTGTTCCACTTAAGCAGCGGTTGAGGCAGCAGAGGAAAATTTCTGAGTGCTCCGAAAAGTGGAGCTGGCCTTATAGTGAACGAAAATTTTTCATCCGTCGGAAAGAAAAAAAAAACAATAATATATTTTTGTTTCTGCTTGCTTCAACGCAAAATACATTTTTCACACAAAAAATCAATCTCATTTTGTTTTCCATTGGGCACAAAAAATCCGATGCCCCGATTGCGGCTGTCGATTTCTTGATCAAAGAACGACTTCTTTCTCTCAACGATCGTCGATTTCGCTATTTTTTATTGTGATTGACGATTGCTGTTGATTGTAATTTATTCATCGTCGCGTTATGCATGTAAATATTCACAATATTCTGGTAATTTAACATCTAACATTTAACATATTTAAAATTAGGTACATTTTTTACGATTGCAATTCAATAATTACCACTCACTTTGACACAGCTGCATACATTTTACTTAGTTTATGACACAAAATGTTTCAGTTTTAAACCTTAAAAGTGTTACATATTTTTCATTTTTAGCGAGCCTTTGCTTAGACAATACCAATCATTCGATCCAATCGACACAATCGACAAATGTCGATTGGATTTGTAATCGACAACCGCAATCGGATCCTGAGTTCCGAGATCAAAATCTGAAAAGCCCAATTTAAATCGACATAAAACAAGCCATAATTTACCTAAATATGAGAAGTGACACATTTTATATGGAGAGACTAGATCCCCGGCGGCCTTTATGATATGTATATTGATTTAAAAGAAATGGAAAGCAGTTATCTTTTCATCAATAAACAAACTGTACGCTTTAGTTGCTTCAAAGATCGAAAATTACTCCTTTAATATAAAACTGTAACTTGTCAAAAAGCAAAACACTCCTGCATTTTTTAAATGGAAACTCTAACGAATAACATAAAATAACATACCTAAATAAATTGGGCTCATTCAATTTGCACGGCAACTACTAGTTCCTACTATTTTACCCTTCCTCATTTATCCAATAACTCACGTGACCATTGTTTGGCAAGTGGTAGAGGTTTAACTAGTAGGGAACTAGTAAGGAACTCGCTTTGCAAATTGAACGCGCCCACCTAGAGTGTGGTAAGAAAGCAAATTTGACAGCAAACCTGTTGAGCAGATAATGCGAACAAACCTTATATGTGGTGAATATGTTTTCTATATACAGGGGACTTGATATTTGTCAAATAAATGGTCGCGTGGTGGGGATGCAAATGTGAAGTTGTCAATTTATTTACCCACCATCGAATGAAAGTTCACAAAGATCTTTATAAATTAAAATCTCCTTCGCATATTCCGCTTTATGTCAATATTTTGGGGAAAAACTATCGTTTTTGCCTGTGACATTTTCCTATTTAGAGTGCAAAATTGCAGTTTACAATCGCGCGGGATTGTGAGAATAATTAAATGCCATTTAAGCGTATAAACCAGATTCACATAACAATAACAGAATATATGCCAGATGGACGAATGCATAATTCGCTAATCATATCGCACTAAAAACAAAGATCAAATGAAAAGTAATCCAAGTTGGTAAATTTGTTTAACATCGAGTACGAAACCTGTTTATCCAGTGGCAACAGTCGCAATGGAAACCCGTAGAAAAGATTCAAAGAGCCCAGAAGACGAAAGCACACAGAACTGGTCGAGATTCTCCGAATGGGTACACTGCATGTGCGTGGTCACATTCGATCTGGAGCTTGGCCAAGCAATCGAGGTCAGTTTGAGTTTTGTTATTTAAAGCAAGCGCTAATGCTTATTGTTATGCTCCCTTCTGTGTTTTTATTATTAATTTTTACTTCAATGTGTATGTGTCCACTGCCGCCCCTTCATCGTTGCTTTTTGCCGATAGGTTATCTACCCGGAGAATTTTACCCTGTCGGAGCAGGAAAAAACCAACATTTGCTATTTAGCTTTTCCAGATTCGAATTCTGGTTGCATGGGTGACACTCAGTTCCATGTGCGGTTGCGACTGGCTCCCGATGCCAACAACGAAGATAATAGGAACAGTCCCTTAAGCTTCCATCACAAGCACTTCAATACACAATGTATAACCGTCGAAAAGGCAGATACAGCCCACTACTGGGGATTTGTTTATTTTCGCCAGAGGAAACAAGCTGGTCTGCCTCGCGGATACTTCCAGAAGGTGATGCTTATGGTAATAACCATTGTGAGAACGACTTCTAATTTTTTTTTTTCAGAGCTTTATCCTGCTAACGAGGCTTCCGTTTTTTTATCTGTTCTACGAGATTCTGTCGAAACTGGCTCCAAAATACTTCGAGGTCGGTTTCAGTGCGATGGAATCAGCGTGTAAACAAATATGTGAGTGGCCACCTCTACGTACTGCGGAGTCACTAAGCCTTCCGCTGTTAAACATTAACTATCAAATAGTCATTCCGAGGGGCAACACATTTGCGGTTATGCCAGCGACAACGACAAACTTGGATAATCAGCAGTTGCCACCCACGAAGGTCATATGGTCGGTGAGCGAAATCGACATGTTTCGAAGTGTGGCGTGCGTAATTCCACACATATATACGCTGTGGGAATTGGTACTCACGGGTGAACCTATTGTCGTGATAGGCTCATCGCCAACAGACACATCGCATATGGTGCAGTCGCTTGTGTCGTTCATCGCTCCGCTGGAATACTGCGCTGAATTTCGACCTTACTTCACCATTCACGATAGCGAATTCAAAGAGTTTACTCGGGAGTTTGGTCTATTTGCGGTGCCGCCATCCATCATCATTGGAGTGACAAATCCTTTCTTCGTGAAACTACTGAAGGACTGGCCGCACATGATTCGAATACCAATGAGTGATAACCAAATAAATTCGCTGTATCCACTGCCGCGCTTTTCCTCCGGGGCTTCTTCACCGAACATTGGTGCCAGCCCCTATCCAATTGCCAACACCTTAAATTCGAATAAGCGATCAAGTTCTACCGACACTACGATGGGCGTTATCACCAAGTACAAACCGTTTCTCAAGAAAGACAAGGCGTTGATAAAGAAAATCCTTCTCGGAGTAAATACCAAACGGCCCGAACATGTACAATCTGCACTGTTGCGGAGGCACCTTCTAGAATTGACGCAAAGCTTCATGATACCACTCGAGCGATATATGGCCTCGCTAATGCCGCTTCAGAAGGATATAAGTCCATTCAAATCGGCACCCAGTCCCAACCAGTTTAAGCAAGATGATTTTCTAGCTACTCTAGAGCAATCGGGTCCCCATCTTACTTCACCGCTAAAAGGTAACTGGAAGGGGCTGTACAAGCGATTTTTCACTTCAGCCAACTTCAAAGGATGGTACGAAAGCAGACACCGCGAATTGCAAAAGACGCTTCAAGCGATACAGCTCCAAGCACTCTCAGGAGCAGTAAGTTCCTTTACCATTCTATAAATATTTTAAAAGTAACATATTTGTATCTTTGTAACAGGACCTCAATCAATGGGCACAAGGTAAACAAGAAGTAGAAATAATCGATATGATCATCAAGCTGAAACAAAAGTTGAACCTATGCTCAACTGAAGACTCCAGCGAATGTGTCACAGTTAACTATGTGCAGAAGGCTAGTGACTACATTCTCCAAAGTACTCAGTTTACTGAAATACGACAGCAACTCCTACATCAAATTGAAAGTATGAAGCAATCTCTACCTGATGACCTGAAGACTATACTCTTTGACACGTGATATGGCGACATTCGATGCACATACAATCTGTTTTGAATGATTGCCATCGCGAGTGTCAATAATTTTAGATAATTATATAAATATTTTATATTTTTAGTTTTCCTTAATTTTTAATTTGACAATTTTATTTGTACAAAAAAACAAAAAGAAAAAAACAAACCCGGTTGGCATTTTTAAATTGTTAAATTGAGCGAAATTAGTGTGCGACGGCTGATTTAAGGGACTAAGGAACAAGCAAGTGGAATAAAAGTAAGCCCGAAAGTTATACCTTCGTCTGGGCAATCGTACACCAAAGGCAAATGTTTAGAAACAGCACTTCACAGTGTCGTCAGCATCGCTGATTTTCTGGACATAAACTCTTAACCTCGTTTTAACCATAACTGCCGCACTCAGTTCTTATTGGCTGAGCCAAACTAGAAGCGAAAAGCCTCGTTTTACAGCGCACAAACAGATTCTTAAGGGACAATAATATCTGAACATATAAATAAATGAATCTAACCACAATAGACAGATGGCTAGTTCGCCCACGTCTTTGGGAATTGAAATATCAACTTAACCACGATCGACAGATAACTCGTATTTAATTTAAAGCTACTCCCCGAAGTCAGGTCGTCCAAACAGGTTAATGCGAGGCGTCAATGGCACTGTTCGAGGAAAAATGCCAAATGCAAAAAAAACCTCTGATAGCTTGTGCTCACCCCAGCCACGTCCTTGAGAATTTAAATATCAATCTAACCACGATCGACAGATGACTTCTTGATATTGATTTCAAAACTACTCCGCGAAGTCAGCTCGTCCAAACTAGTTAATGCGAGGCGTCAACTTAGGAAAAATGCAAAATGGAAAAAAACTCTTATAGCGTGTGCTCACGCCAGCCACGTCCTTGGGAATTAAAATATAAATCTAACCACGATCGACAGATGACTCCTTGATATTTAATTTAAAACTACTCCCCGAAGTCAGATCGTCCAAATTGGTTAATACGAGGCGTCAACCTATGACACTGTTCGAGTTAAAATGCAAAATGGGAAAAAACGCTGATAGCTCGTGCTCACCCCAGCCACGTCTTTGGGAAATAAATTATCAATTTATTCACGATCGACAGATGATTCCTTAATATTTAATTTAAAACTGCTCCCCGAAGTCAGGTCGTCCAAACTGGGTAATGCGAGGTTCAACCAATTGTACTGTTTGAGGAAAAATGCAAAATGGAGAAAAACGCTGATAGCTTGTGCTCACACCAGCCACGCCTTTGGGAATTAAAATATCAATCTAACCACGATCGACAGATGACTCCTTGATATTTAATTTTAAACTATTTCCCGAAGTCAGGTCGTTCAAATTGGTTAATACGATGCGTCAACCAATGGCACTGTTTCAGGAAAAATGCAAAATGGAAAAAAACTCTTATAGTTTGTGCTCACCCCAGCCACGCCTTTGGGAATTCAAATATCAATCTAACCACGATCGACAGATGACTCCTTGATATTTAATTTAAAACTACTCCCCAAAGTCAGATCGTCCAAATTGGTTAATACGAGGCGTCAACCTATGACACTGTTCGAGTTAAAATGCAAAATGGGAAAAAACGCTGATAGCTCGTGCTCACCCCAGCCACGTCTTTGGGAAATAAATTATCAATTTATCCACGATCGACAGATGATTCCTTAATATTTAATTTAAAACTGCTCCCCGAAGTCAGGTCGTCCAAACTGGGTAATGCGAGGTTCAACCAATTGTACTGTTTGAGGAAAAATGCAAAATGGAGAAAAACGCTGATAGCTCGTGCTCACACCAGCCACGCCTTTGGGAATTAAAATATCAATCTAACCACGATCGACAGATGACTCCTTGATATTTAATTTTAAACTATTTCCCGAAGTCAGGTCGTTCAAATTGGTTAATACGATGCGTCAACCAATGGCACTGTTTCAGGAAAAATGCAAAATGGAAAAAAACTCTTATAGTTTGTGCTCACCCCAGCCACGCCTTTGGGAATTCAAATATCAATCTAACCACGATCGACAGATGACTCCTTGATATTTAATTTAAAACTACTCCCCGAAGTCAGATCGTCCAAATTGGTTAATACGAGGCGTCAACCTATGGTTCGAGTTAAAATGCAAAATGGGAAAAAACGCTGATAGCTCGTGCTCACCCCAGCCACGTCTTTGGGAAATAAATTATCAATTTATCCACGATCGACAGATGATTCCTTAATATTTAATTTAAAACTGCTCCCCGAAGTCAGGTCGTCCAAACTGGGTAATGCGAGGTTCAACCAATTGTACTGTTTGAGGAAAAATGCAAAATGGAGAAAAACGCTGATAGCTCGTGCTCACACCAGCCACGCCTTTGGGAATTAAAATATTAATCTAACCACGATCGACAGATGACTCCTTGATATTTAATTTTAAACTATTTCCCGAAGTCAGGTCGTTCAAATTGGTTAATACGATGCGTCAACCAATGGCACTGTTTCAGGAAAAATGCAAAATGGAAAAAAACTCTTATAGTTTGTGCTCACCCCAGCCACGCCTTTGGGAATTCAAATATCAATCTAACCACGATCGACAGATGACTCCTTGATATTTAATTTAAAACTACTCCCCGAAGTCAGATCGTCCAAATTGGTTAATACGAGGCGTCAACCTATGACACTGTTCGAGTTAAAATGCAAAATGGGAAAAAACGCTGATAGCTCGTGCTCACCCCAGCCACGTCTTTGGGAAATAAATTATCAATTTATCCACGATCGACAGATGATTCCTTAACATTTAATTTAAAACTGCTCCCCGAAGTCAGGTCGTCCAAACTGGGTAATGCGAGGTTCAACCAATTGTACTGTTTGAGGAAAAATGCAAAATGGAGAAAAACGCTGATAGCTCGTGCTCACACCAGCCACGCCTTTGGGAATTAAATTATCAATCTAACCACGATCGACAGATGACTCCTTGATATTTAATTTTAAACTATTTCCCGAAGTCAGGTCGTTCAAATTGGTTAATACGATGCGTCAACCAATGGCACTGTTTCAGTAAAAATGCAAAATGGAAAAAAACTCTTATAGTTTGTGCTCACCCCAGCCACGCCTTTGGGAATTCAAATATCAATCTAACCACGATCGACAGATGACTCCTTGATATTTAATTTGAAACAACTCCCCGGAGTCAGATCGTCCAAATTGGTTAATACGAGGCGTCAACCTATGACACTGTTCGAGGAAAAATCCAAAATGGTAAAAACTCTGATGTATTGAAATATCAATCTTACCACAATCGAGAGCTGTACCTGTCAAGTCAACGTATTCATTTTATGAAAACCTTCTGCTAACAAATAGTGATACAAGGAATTCGGAACGCCCGCTATGGTTGACTGACTAGCTGGGCTTTTTCAGTCAAGTTGGAACTTGAAGATATTTGTCTGCGTTAAGAGACCAGTAACCCGACGATCCGGTTATTATTATTATTACACGTGGTGTACATCATCAGCGGTTCACTCGTCAAAAAGCCAATCGAGGCGAAACACAAATCAACCCAACTCACCAACTCAAGTTAAATAAACAGTTTTGTATATTCAAAACTTGGCCAGTGGCCAGCGGTTTTCGAATTTATTTTATATAAAATACTTTTAAAGATACATTTAATACTGATTATGCTTCCGTTAAAAATACATTAAAATTATAGATAATTAAGTAGACATACAACGCGGATAGATGCGAGAAAGAAGAGATTTCCTTTCCGGAATCATATTTTATTTTTGGCACAATTGCGAATATGTTTGCGTGTTTCTAGCCTTAGTCGAAGGCAACCTTACGAGAGAAGGATGTAAGTGAGGATATTTCACTTGGATTCGAGTCGGATGGTAGATTGTTGAATTCAATTTCCTCGCTGATGATGTTTTCTAAAAGTGGAAAGTTCTCATTATGTCGGCTGCGACTCTCTTCCTTTTGGATCTTACCATTTGAAGCATGTGTCTCGCTGGGCCACTGCTTGTGACTTGGAGCGTAGAGAATCAACAAAGTGACTATGTAGATATTCCACATTCCGTAAACACCGGTAAGGAAAGCCGATGCCATTTGAATTTCAATATTGTCGTCCCATTTCCAGTGACCTTCTGCCATTTGTCCCATAATAAACCCGGCAACTGTTAATGCAGCACAGATTATTGTAGCCAACATGAGAAACTTGAAGCGATAAATGAGTCCCTCATAGTGTAGGCGGCGAGCAGTGGACATTGACGGCAGCGAAGTTTGTTTAATGCTGATATTCACAAACACCTTCCACACCATGTAGCATAGGAAGAAGAAGTAAACTCCAACAGAGAGTCCAGCCAGTATTATGAAGCCAAGCTGCACCCAATTAAAAAAAAAAAAAAAAAAAAAAAAAAAAAGAACAGCAATGGAAGGAAGCGAGATGTTATTTTTTTGTACACTTACAGCCAAATGTGCCCCAATGGGTGTGGTCCAAATAGAGTAGAAAGGATTCCTTAGCTGAACACCACGTTCACAGATGTCAAACACGAATAACGATATGCAGCCCACAACTACAGCACTCAGATGCTTCCAATAGATACGTAGCGAGTTCTTTTCTCCCGAATCTTGAATCTTCAATTCGAATGAGTAAACTGAAGAAGATATGTATGTCCATCAGCTTACTTACCAACATATGCTCGCCGGCGAAAACCAACCAGAACGACAGAAGCATGGCATAGAAAATCCCCTGTCTTATGTCGCTCAACAAGAGCATGTAGGGCATCTCAATGGCCAGGGTCAGGTACTCTAACGGCACTGTAAAATGATTGTCCTCACATACAAAATAACCCCCCAACTCAATTAATATACGTACAATTCAGGAAAGTCAACGTCCCTCCTAGATAGAGGAGCATGTACTCCAGCAATGCCGGAGAACGCTGAAGAATATGAACTCTGCGCCAGAACCAAATCATGATTGCCATTACGAAAGGGAAGAAAACTGTCTTCAGGGTAACCCAGATTTTAGTGAAGCCCCCATTCTGATAGATTGCCGTCAGTTGCAGTTCGTGTGAATGTCCGATGTTCAGATTTAGTTTCATGTCAGTGTCAACCGGCAGCCGAATGTTCAACAAATAGAAGTCATGATGTAGGGCACCCAGTTCAAAAAGTGGAATCATTTCGCACGAATAAAGAGTCTCTTGGTTGGAAACCTTATTTACAAATATAAAATACAAGTAGATAAATCAAAAAGGGCCCAACTTGTCGACTTACATGAATTGGTTTGCACTCGAGGAAACGTTTTTCCAATGATTGTGCGTACAATTTCCAAGAATTGTCCGGATCACCTTTGTTTCGATACGCCAATCGGGCATCTATTGTCAGTTCACTGCGGGGATCTACAACATAAAAAAAAAATTTGGCTTTAAACTATCTCCATCTTCTCCGACTGTAGACAGCCTCACCAACTAAAATATCCGTCTCGTAAGAAATATCCACTTGAAGCACGCCAATTAAATTCTGCTGCCATCTGGAATAGTCCAGAACCTGTCCCTCGCGCGGTATTGGCATCTAGGTTAGAATTGGTGAGGTAAACATTAAGTTTCAAGTCAAAAAAAAAATGTTTTTACCTGGAAGACAAACACTATTTGATTTACCATCTTTGTGTAATGTTTGTCAATCTCTTCCTGTGGTATTTCGTTGCATTTCTCCGCACCGCGAGAGTAAATCCAGAAATTTGTATCATTCTGTTTGGCCGTGTTATCTTTGCATACCATTCCGAGGATATTCTGATGGCTAGCAGGCACTGGGGCTGGAGGAATGCGGATTAGTTGAATTTCTATTACCCGATACACACTTACCAATTAAGCCACCAATAAGGAAGCACACCACTTGACATATTAATAGTATTACCACTAAAACGGACAACTTTCTGCCGCTAAGATTCTCCAAAATTGTTCCAGACATGTCCAGAGCCAATTTCGACCACTACTTGCTCAAAATTTAATTCTTTTAAAGACAAAGAACTGGACAGAAACAAGATTGTCAGTTTTTCACACTTTCGCTTTATAAAGGAACAAACACATAAAGGAAAAATAACAAACCGCGAAGAGCAGATGTAAATGCTGCCGGTAGTTAGTTCCGGTAAACAAAGCATATCGCTGTTCAATGTGCGGCAGAGCAGGACAAGCAGTAATAACGAGTAATGACGAATTCCTTCGTTCAGTGTGGTGTCGGTGTGTGGATGAAGACGATGAGAAAGAAGTAAGTGTTGCCCCTTTTACAGATATGACTGGGTACTGACTGGGTCTTAAAAATGTTTTTTTTTTAAAGGACAGGCAGAAGATATTAAAGACAAAATACCTTGGTGCACTCTGGGTCGGTGTGGTGGAGGAAGACAATAGGTCCGTTCGCGTACTTTATGTGTAGAAAAATAAAAACTGTCAAATCTCCAAAATCGAGGGGGAATCCTCTAATTTCAACGAAAAGTACGCGAACGCTTTTGTGTAAAAAGATGAATAACGTCTTAGTTTGGCTTGAAATGAAGCAACGGCTGTTTTTTTTTGATCGCAAACTCATAGGATTTCATCATTTGACAGTTTTCATTTTTTTACCAGCTGAAATTCTGTGTGAAGAAAAATGAACGAAAGTACATTTTTCTTTCGTTCATCTTTTCACCATTTTCTCAGTACGCGAAAGCGTTTGTGTTGTTTTGCACGAAAGTTTATATAAATTTGCGTTTGCATATTAGTTCGCGAACTGACCGAATGAGAGAGGAGTAAGTGTTGCTCCTTTTACATATATTTGTACTGACTGGGTCTTAAAAAGTTTTTTTTTTAAATAAATAAATACGGACCGTTATTATGTGGCTTTCCATTGTGCAAATAAAGCAATCGTTTTCAGATTTAATGCACTTGTTTTTGCTCTGAGATCAGTTTTTCCTTTCCGTTGACCGCCAAACCGATCCACTATCTGGTGCAACCGGGCTAGTAAATTGCTAAATTTTGTTTCTGAAATATTTGTGGCTTTGCTTGCTCCTGTGGAGAGAAAATTATAACATCAAACTGGTGAGAGAAAATCATAACATCGAACTGTGTACTTTAGTATTTGTTTGCTTCTGTAGAAAAGAAAATTGTTTAACAAAAAACTGTTTGCTTGCTTCTGTGGAAATAGATCTTTCTTACAATATGTTGTGTTTTTGGTTTTTGAGGAAAGAAAAACCAAGAAAATAGTACTCGCCCGATGATAAAGCAGCAGCTTTGAAACGCGTCGCGAAAATAAAAAATAAACAACAAATTGTGATAATAATAAAAAAGAATATAACAAATAAAGATCACAAGCAAAATATAAACAATATCTTTTACTAAAAAATCAATAAAAGATTTCTGTTTCTCTTCCAATTTATAAAGGATAAAAAAATAAAAAAAAAACATAGTCTGTAAGAACAGCGTTAATTTTTAATATTTGATTTTGAGAAAATATTTCGGTAAAATCAAGGTTAAATAAGATATGCCTTGGCCAAACCAATGTAAGCAAGCTTTTTTCGCCATACCCTACGTTTTTATTGCCACAAGAAAATGTTCCACTTGTTTCAGTTAATAAAAAGTTACACCCTATAAATGTGTGTGCGACAACACTGCCGTCTGCTTGCGATATCAGGAATCAAACTAAACTATCATTAAGTGTACGTGTACGTCAAGCGTATGAGTTGTCATCTTAAAAAACATAAAATTTACAATTCCAAGTCGAAACATTCCTTTAATAAAAGTTATCATTTAACATTGACAAATATGAGCAAACCCACCATCAACAATGAGGAGGACTGCAATTCGACATTGTTCTACGCCCGAAATGAATACTACGTCGGTAATTTCATGGGATCAATCAACTTTATTCTTCCTGAGCAGTCTGTAGCTGGCGCTGAACTTCTATCGTACATGTATCTCTCATATTTGGCAATCGATTCAGGGCGTTTAATTGGAAGCGATATAAAGGAGAACGACACAACTCCACTGTTGGCACTACGCTATGTTCACGAGGCATTCGAAAACCCATCAAAAATCGAAGACATTTTGGAGCTACTAAATCAAAAATTGTGCGAAGAAGATGAAACGAATATCTGGCACATTGCAACTGCTATTGTATACTGCTATGATGATCAGTTCGAGAGTGCATTGAAGTGAGTTTCATATCTCTTGGCTGCGTTCCCGATTTTTTTTTTATCCTTAACCTTCACTTCACTCTCATAGGATTCTGCACGGCTCAGACAAGCTGGAGTCTATGGCCTTGTCCGTCCAGTGTCTACTCTCATTACATCGCATAGACTTGGCAAAGCAAATTCTGGCAAAAATGCAAGAAATTAGTGATGACGCTACGCTAACTCAACTGGCACAAGCATGGATCGCAATTGCCACTGGCACGGAACAAATGCAAGACGCCTTTCACATCTTCCAAGAGTTTTGTGAAAAGTACCAACCAACACCGATCTTACTCAACGGTCAAGCAATTTGCCATTTGGGACAGCATCGGTACGAAGAAGCCGAATCAGTGCTGCGCGAAGCCTTAACAAAGAAGCACAACGACTATGACGCTCTAATCAATATGTTGGTGCTGTCTCATCTCAGCGGAAAGGGAACTGACGTAAGTTTACAAAAAAACGAAATTAAAATAATTACAAAGATTGTACGGATGTTTGGATGTTTCTAGATAATCACCCGATATTTGGAACAATTGCGGCAATTCTACCCCAAGAGCGACTTTATCACCGACATGGAAAAGAAATCAACGGAATTCGATCGCCTTTGTCTGCAATATAGTCTAACAGACGAAAACATTAGCGTTGCAGTGTAAGCAGTCTAACAAATTCTACCATGAATGAATTGCGAGGGAATTTGTCAGCAATGCAAATTAGATCGCTGAATAGAAAGCGTTCCCGCGAATTTATTCACTATATCCCTGATTATAAGATTGTAATATATAAATAAAAACTGTATTCAAAAGTAGTCAAAATAAATCTGATTGTTTTTTTTTGGAGCGGACAAGAATCAAATAATACGTCAAGGCCAATGCGGCAAGAGAATGGCATTCAATAAATAACTGTTTTTGTTACGTTTGAAAGCTTGTTCATCCATGTCCGACAAATGCTGAAGAATGATTGTCCTGCGTTTTCAATGATCAATTTCCAGAGATTTAATGGCCGAGGTGTTTAACCAGTTTTGTTACTGCAAAGTTGTCATGCACAACAACGCCTTCCATCTCATTAAATAAATGGCAGATGTAAACACTTTCATGGGTGATTTTTATTTCACAAAACCGTGCATTAAATTTACGAATAGCTGACTTCAATGTAAGGATGATCTTCAGTGCTTTTTATAATGTTCAATCCAATTGTGAAAGCGGTTTACTTTGACTAAAACTTTCATCGATGACTTCTTCTCTCTGGCAAAACAACGACGAACCTCCTTTTCAGTATGCTTACAGAAGTCCGGCTCCAAACTATCGAGTTCGTTGAGAAGACCCTATAAAAAATGCACACAAATATATACCTACGTTCACGTGGAGATGTCAACAGTCTTACCATCAATATAACATGAATTTGTTCAAGTTGGCTGATGACACTCATTTTGTCTGCATTGTTTTCTTTGCCATCTGTGTCCTGAATACTTTCCAGCAACACTGGGGCAGTTCCCTTAATGTGCCAATAGATTTTACTAAAATAACGTTTATGCATTAATCTTGGTTTCGGATGTTTCTCTCATTCCCATGTTCACCTTTTGAATTGCTGCTGTTCAAATTGCTTGAGAACTTGATGGGCTTCAGTAAGCAAGTGGCTCTTGCGATCCTTTAGAAATGCCGGAGTGTTGTGAACCATTGGCTTCGATGTGCGACTACAGTGGGATTTTATCTGTCGAACAATTGTGCGCATCAAAAAAACATTTCATATAACGTCTGAATGGGCGAGAACATTTCGACACGGGGAGGCTTGCGTCGGAGAATTATCTTATAATCGATGATTTATTTTTATCAGTTTTAGGCAGCTTTAGGTTTAGACTAACCTGAGAAATTAGCACAAGCAAAAGCAAAAATAATTTTGCTAATCGACCCCTCATCGTATGTGCACATTAGGGAAGTAGCTACAGCGAAAGATGTTTGGGGAAAATTGGCAGAAAAACTGCAGCGAGAATTGACCACTACGATGTTAGATGAAATCGCTCACAAACTTTACTCTATAAAAATTAAAGTGGACGACGAGTGGGTGGGAAGTTTGCTGTTAGGTGAATTGCCAGATAAATTGCATCACATGGTCATGGCGATAAAAAGCAGCGGGATCCTAATAACAGCTATTCTATCAAATCAAAATTGCTACAGGATTACAATGATTACAACAAACCGTCGGGGGGTAAAATGTTTCGAATGCGGTGGTTATGGACTCATGAAAAGGGATTGTCCCATGCGATCTGCATATGGAGGCAAAAGTAAATATGCGGTATTTGCGTTCCCCGGATAAATGTAAACTTGATGTCTATAAGCCAGGTGATAAAGATGGGCAATGCAATTGTCTTTGCCTCTGGCGGGTGCAATAAGCGAAAAGTCTACGATAAGGTTTTTCAATTGAATATGGCATCAAAAAGCATTGCCTGTATTGCGGCAAAAAAAAATGTGGTGGCACATGCGGATGGGACATCCGATCTCAGATAAGTGTTGCGGCAACTAGGAGTTGCTGGGATTCCTGCATCACATGCTACGAAGGAAAACAGTGCCGTCACAGTTGCAATACATCGACAATTATCACAACTGACTTGTTCAAGCTTATGCATTCGGCCCCATGGTGAGGACGTCGTTGGATGGATCCAGGTATAACGTTTTGTTTCTTTATGATTTGTTTTAAAAAGTTTTTGTATACGCAGCGCAGAATAAGGTTGGGGTAGCAATGGGACTTCAAAAACATGGTGGAGAATCAAACAAAATGAAAAATGCAAACATTCAGATCTGACAATGGGACAGAGTTTGTGAATGGAGCAGTGTTGCTGGGCATCCGCAATTATTCACCAGACATCTAGTCCGCATTGCCCGCAGCAGAATGGAAAATCTGAACGGATGAACCGTTCGCTGGTGGAAAAGGTACTTAAAAATACAATAAGTGGTAGTGAGCGAGACCAGTTGTAAAAAAGGGCATACTTACAAATTTTTCATGAACAATCGAAACAATGTGATTGAGAATCGCCAGCTTGGTAAATTGCTGGTAATAATCAAAATACTTCCGGCGAGTATTCTCGTAACCCTTAAACGAGACAAAGCAAAATTAATGAGCATTTTTAATGCAACAATCAAGCTATGTTGGCCAGAAGAGCACACGAGATCTTTTCAAATAAATAACAAACTTTGGATATGGTGGGAGGTTATGTTTAGCCCACCATATATCATTTACTGGCTGAACACAATGGAGCTGGAGCTCCATATATTTCATACACACGAATTCCATGTTGAAAGAGTTGGTTCACTACTTGTAACTCGTGCAGATTCGCATCTAGAATGAAGCTGCGGCAGTACTCCAATATGTTCAGCTAGTTTAACTTTACGGCAAAATTGCAATGGGTCAAAATATAAAGTGCCATTAATATTATTCTTACAGCAATCCATATATCCGCATTCAAATACGTCTGCTTGCTCAAATATGGTTTCACAACATCACTCAGAAACTCATTCAATTGTTTTGTTTGATCGTTCGTGATATCGTCGGGGAGCAAGCCATTTCTAAGGAATACAAACTCATCAGCATCATTAAACTTGAGTATGTTTATAGCACCTTCATTGACGTCAAAATATCCCTGTAAATAGTTTTTAAAAGCTACGAATTCCTCGATAAGTTCATCATTGCAATTTCATACAATCAATTTCAATAGAAATAGAAATGTCTTGTGAATATCCTTGACTTCCATGGACAATTTCTGATGCATAAGGACGCATTCTTTCATCTCGTCGGATACGTTAATATATTGGAGCTTCTTAAGTCGCTCGTTTTCGCCCAACATGTCGCAAAATGACTCCTTCTCAATAGCGTTCAATTGTTCAGCGGCCGTCTGTAACAAAAACTGTTCAAAAAATCTATAGGCAGGTGATTTTAAATTAATTTTCACATCCAAGAACTGCTTCGTTTTTTGATAAATGATCGATTGAAACTCTTGTTCACGTGCCTTTTCCAACGCTCGTTGTTGAGTCACGTAAAGGAGAAATTTTTTTCTGGTAATTTCTCGTAGTCTCAGTATGTCACTGGGAATAAAAATAAAATTTTACAGTTAAAGCTTTGTTGGATTTCACTTGTTTTCGACCACCTCTTGACGTTGAATTTTCGAAAGGCTCCCTGCCGGTTTGCATCTTCGGTGTATTTAGGGTCGATTATTGTAACAACACAAGGAGCCTTCGGGTTAACGACGTGTCCTTTCTATTTTATTTTTTTGAATGAGAGAAACAAGAGCCAGGGTTTTTTGTGCGGCAATTTTAAACATAACTTACCGCATCTAAATCAACAATGGAAAAGCTTATCGGCGACTGTTTCGCTTCAAAAATATCATCGGCACTATAGAAATCTAAATTATGTACTTTACTTTATTATTGATATAAAAGGTGAAATAAATAAATTAACAAACCAGAATATTTGCGACGAATTGTTTTCTTAATTTTTTTCATTTTTATCCAACGAGGATACGAACAAAAAATGTTCAAAATCAATAAGCTCGGTTGCCATGAAAACGTGATTGGATGTTTTTTGGGCAAGTTCAAGTTCCAAGGCAACACAAGTCGCCTGCAAGTTAACTTACGACTAGTTACTTGAACGTGTTGCCCAGCATCTGCTATTGTGTCAAGTTTGCAGATGTAGTGAAAACGTATGCTTCTGTTGACAATGAGTGTAATCTTCTATGTTTGATGTATTGTTCAAGGATGCTACCATTGTATACTCCTTGTAGTGAAGGGATTATTCGATGGAGTGTTTAAGTTTCACTTCTCTCCATAATATGCAGAGGAATAACATAGTAGTTTAGCTGGTATCATGCCGTCTTGTCCTGCAGATCTTTGTGGTTTGAAGCTACGTAGCGCCCAGAAGTGTTTATCCCTAGTGATCAGATCTTGGACAAGCGAAGATTCACTCTTGCCAATCGCTGTTTCTTCGGGCTAAGAAGACATCTAAGAAGTAAAGCTCTTTCTCATAGAAACAAGGAGATATTGTATACGACCGTAATCATCCCGGTCCTGCTGTATGGTGCAGAAGCATGGTCCCGGTCAAAAGCGGATGAAAACCTGGGATGCTTTGAGAGAAAAATTCTTCGAGTGATATTCGGTCCAGTTTGTGATGATGGAGTGTGGAGAAGAAAATTCAACGACGAACTATACAGCGACGCTGACCTGGTCAAAAACCTAAAAATACAAAGGCTGAGATGGCTGGGACACCTGGAGCGTATGGACAACAACGCACCAGCCCGACGAGTCTTCGAATCCCCCTGAGGGTCAACGCAGCATAGGAAGATCCCACCTTAGGTGGCGCGCACAAGAGAAGAACAACCTCAACCAACTTGGTGTGCGTAACTGGAGGCAGCTAGCGAGGGATCGAACCTTTTGGAGGAAGAACATCTCTTCAGAACGATAGGGGAAATACCATCTGGACCAGCGGAATTGTGAACTTCAAGATCTTGAAGTACTCTAGCCACTGTACGAGTGCGGAAGTTGATTGGTCCCATGGAGTATTCTACGCGCTCGAGTACAGGGGAAGACAAAGCACAATCTGAGAGCGTTGAGCTGACTACAAAGTGAACAGCAAGCAGATTGGCCTTATCTATGGAACGCAATAGCGGTCTAAGTGAAACAGAGTTTCGTGCCCTGGCAGCCAACTTACCTAACATAAACTAATCCTCCATCAGTTGCCAAATGCAGGCCACGTGCGTTATTCGATCAATGAGAAATAGGGTGTTTTCATAAACGTCGAAAATCTACGCTAGCACAATCGTCTTTCTTCTTTGTTGCATTATTGAACACACCTATTCTGCAGAACGTGAGCAGGCCTACTTAAGTACAATTTTAAGTAGTCACAGAATGTTCATAAACGTCTGATTTTTTGATATCCAAGACATCAAAGGAGAAGAATGTATCAACTTTTTTCATTTCATATAGAATCGTCCTCCACAAAAAAATCTTTTTCTTTTTCCCAGAGTTGAATTCTTTTTTGAATTAAAAGCTTAGTTTTCGCCATAATCCACGCTGCAGCTTCTACTTTCCTTAAAAAAAAGTTGAATTGGTTGTAAATAAAAAATTATTAAAATATTGCCAAAAAAACTTACATTTTTCGCACTTTCAATTTTTGTTTTTACCTCCCGCACTTTCTGCAGTCAAAAAAATATGGATGCACAATCTGCCAGACGCTGACGACATTTATGACGTTTATGAACATATCTTCTGCAATTCATCTAAGTTAGTTCGATCAAAAATCTGACTTTATGAACACATCTAACGCAGGTCTTAGTTAGTCAGACGTTTATGAAAACACCCATAGTCAAGACTCGTAGTTGACTCGCAAATTGAACGCGCTTATTGTGATTTGTGAGTCCAGTGTACACAGACCTGGGTCAAATATAAAAGATTTGATCGGTGACGTTCAGTTTCCAGTGCAATAAATAAAACCACTTCATTACATTTGTCCTTGATCAATTTTATTATAGTTCTTTTCCTTATTATTATTAGTAAGAATAATGTAAATAAAATAACAAAGAAATATATACATTATATGTTTAATATGTTAATGCTTTTATATTCTTTAATCTGTTTTAATTGTGTGGTTATGTTATGAATAATAAATAATAAAAGTTATTTGTTGTAACAGTAGTAAATTGTATTTTTTATATTTTTTTTAAATGAATACTTTTATTTATATTTTATGATTTTGCGATTCATTCAATTTATTTCACATCTAAGTAAAATAAACTGGATTTTCTTTAGTGAACAACATTTAAAAACAGGTTCTTCTTGTAAATAATTCTTGAAGGTAATAACTATTAAAATGGTAATTATCTTTTATTTTTCGTTTTTTTTTTCTTTTTTTGGCATGCGTTTTACAAAGAAATTATTAATTAGGTATTTAGTTTTGTTTGTTACTGGGGGACATCGTTTCTGTATATTTTTTATAAGTAATTGCAGACATTTATTTCACAGTTTTTTTTTGTTTTTTTTTGTTTTTTTTTTTACTGAGAATAATAAGTTATTTATGTCTTAATGTAACACACAGTTCCCATTTAAAAGACTTACTTTTATTCTATATAGTGTAATCACGTATAAATTTAAAAAAAATAATAAAATCAGAAAGAGAGTTGCTTTATTTTAGTTTTGTTTTTGTAGTAAATTTAAACACCCATTTGAAGAGATGAAGCTGTATTGTTTTGTTTTGGTTTTGGTATTTTTGTTTTGTTATTTGCTACATAAATAAAAGAACGTTATAAATATGTTAGCGGTTTGTTTTTGTTACGTATATGTATTTCTTGTCGATGACATATTTAAAATTTCGAAAAATATCTAAGTTTTTTTTTTTACTTTTCTTTAAGAAAACAATTTTTATTTTTATTTTATATTTTGTGTTTTTTTTCTGAAAAAGCACACCAAAGTTGAATTTGTTTGTTTTAATATAAATGTACACTAAATTTTACGTATCCTGTTACACATTGATTAAAATTGCATATACGAAATTAAATCTATCGTTGGTTTTTCTTTCTTTTAAAAAAGAAAATTTAAATGTATCACCCTCAATTTTACCCTGTTCACAAGTGTATTTTTCTTTTTTATAATTACTATTGTATGATAAATATATAAATATATTACATATCCATATATGAACCTTAATTTTTTACACAATTTTTTAGCCAATCACTACTACGGGTTAAACATTAAATATTAATTGTTCTTGTTCTAGCCATTGCTTTTTTGTTTGTTGAAATCTAACTCAGTGCCTCAAAGGATGTTGTAAATTTCCAAAATTCTAAAAAAAAAACTTAGGTGTTTTGGATTTTTTTTTTTTTGTAATATTTATTTTTGTTGAACGTTCAAATAAATATTTTTATTCCTTTTTTGCCTCAGTACTACGTGTTTAATATATATATGTATATTATTGCTTATACCTAAAAAAAAGAAAGAAAAAAGTATGTACAAAGATTGATGTTTTTCTCAGTGAAAATTTATTGGCAAATTTGTTATACCATACTGCAAAACAGAAATGATGTTTTCCTGATTTTTTGTTTATATTATAAATTGGTTATATTTATTCATTAATTAAAGCAACTAGGCAAAGTTTTTTTAATTACAATTTGTTCTAATAAAATATGAAATAATATGTTTATATATTTAACTACTTCATTTACAAAGATGGCAAATATTTAAGATATATATAATTATATACCCATTAAATACTTTCGATCATAACTTATTATATATTAGGTATACATATCTCAAATTAGGTACTATGTACATTATCAAACATTTCACATGATATTATATATATATTGTCAAATTATTTCTTTCGAAGCGAAAAATATATACGAATAATTATTATTTTTATGTACTATTTTTGAGAAAGGTATGCGTAATGTTTTTTTTTTTTTTGTCAAAATAGGTATTGTATAATTTTTTTCGTTGATATTTCTTATATGGTGTTTCTTTTAATAGAAAATAAGGAACGTGTTTTTTTTTGTTATTTACTTATTTAAAAATGTTGCTTGGAAGATTTTTTTTTCTTTAAACTTAATTAGATAATATACAGTTCTTATTTGTGATACACACATCCTTTTACTTATAAGCTAGTAAATTATTATTTTGTTTTTATTATTAAGTGTTGCCACACGCGTTTATGCTTATTTAAGGAAATAAGATATGATATTTAAAGAATATTAGTTTTTTGCTGTCACTTTCAATTGTGTAATTTTACAAAGATTTTGGCGGGATTTTGCAATTTATATATTTTTTTATTTCCATGGTGACCTGTTTGTTCGTATAATATTTATGTATTGTTCCTACCTTTAGTTTGTACACACAAAAAAAAACGAGGCTAATTCCTAAACAAGAAGGAACATTTATTTATTTTTTAAAATATGTATTTGAGTGTTTTGTGATGTTTTCATATTACAATGAGATTGATTTTTGTTTTAAACTACAAAAGGTTTTCTTATTACTCTGGTTTTTTCGGTTTTTTTTCAAGGTTTATTGAAAAGAAGAAGAAAAAAAATCGTCGCCATTTTATTTGTTTTCCTTATATACGCACATAAATTTGTTGATTTAATTCTTTTCTTTATTATCACAAATCTGTCATGTTTGGGGGTTTATTTTTTAGTATATTTATGCTAGAAGAGAATTCGAACTGTATAGGTTTACAAAGAAAGCAACGGAATTCTCTTAGATAATAAAAGACAACAAAAAATTATGAATTCAACTAATTAACTAAATCTCAGGTAAGTCAATATCACCTGATTGTATAACGGTCGTATTTGTATCAACAAGATCTAGTCATGAATTTTTAAAAAAATAAATGCTTACGATTTTCTTTTAGTTTTGATGGCGTGTCATTGAGTAATGATGATGATGAGAACCTTAGGAACCATTTAACCACTGTTTTTTTTTTCTCCAAAATTGTAGACGGATTAAGGTTATTATTGTTTAATGATACATTTGAGCTAGAATTTAGTTTGGCATTCAGTGTGTCTTACCATGCGACTTTTATAATGAGAGCAGACAAGTTTTATGTGTTGTTTAGTAGCCACCGTATCCGATGTCGGGCTTGATTCTATCAAACATGGATGGATGGTTGGTGAGATATCCAGCTGCGGCTGAGTGGCTAGGGTGATGAGCTGATTGGCTTGGATATCCGGATGTGTTCGTGTACGCGTACGGATAATTGGGACTGGGCATGTGCAGTGTGGGTGGAGGTGCTGGTGGCGGGGGACCAACTGCTCCGTATGCTCCGTAGCCCGGATGCTGAGCGTATGGATGGTGGTATATGGGGCTGACTGCAACCGGCATGTGGGGATCCATGTACATGGGACTGCCAGAGGCTGAGGAGGTGATATGATGTGGTGAAGAGGCTGCTGCGGCTGCCATCAAATTTGAGTGATATGAATTGGTTGGGTAGCTGTTTGAAGTGAGGCTACTGACAGAGAAATTGCTTGCTAAACCGTTGTAGTTGTTGATATTATTATTGCTGTTGGTGTTAGTCGAGGACGGACATGTACTCGCCGTCGAGTAGATTGGATCGGGATAATGATGGGGCGATAGAATAGAACTGTTGGAGGGTGGTGCTGAAGATGGCGAAGATGAAGACGATGAATTCAGATTCGAATATGAGGGTATATAAATGCAGCCTATGCCGCCCGAAATAGAACTGCCTGCTCCACTACCTCCCGAAGCTGGTGATGGATATCCTTCGTTGGAGTCAGATTTAATCCGACATTCGATGGAACCGACAGCTGTGTTTAGGGCGTTTGATGCTTCGCCTTCGGCTACCGATGGTATTTGATCGACTAGTGATTCTAAACCTGATAAGCTCTTTGATGTAACGTCTGAGAGTTGCAAATTTCGCTGTTGGGGTTGAATTTGTGTTGGCTGCGGAGTGCTAGTATTGCTATTGGACGTATGAGGCCGTGAGGACACCATGTAATTGATACTATCTTCATTCGAATTTGTTCCCCCAGTTTCGCTAGGAGTGCTTCCTAAAACAGAGTTGCTATTGGCCGAGAGGTAGGTTTGATTGGAACTTGAATTTTGATAGAGATTATGATAGTGTTGCTGTATTTGATGATTTGGCCCACTGCCTTGTTGTGGGTCTCCCGCGTTGGATACAGGGCTGGCAAAGCGCAAATCATGTCCGCTGTGTTCGTCATTAGGTATGCTATCGGGACGATCATAATCCACTGGACCCATGGCCGGCGATGAGGCCGACTGTGATTCGCCCAAGTGTTCTGATGAAATGGCAGCCGAAATCTCTGTGGACAAATCTGAATGCGACGAGCCATAGTGTGGAGATTTAGATGATTGCTGTGGATTGTGATTGGGAGATGGCATGTACATTCCTGGTGGTATGTGCAGTTGGTGTTGCACACGCTGCAGTACATGATTGTGCTGCTGTAGATTGTGGGGGTTTCCGTGCTGTTGTTGTTGTTGTTGGTGTTGTTGTTGTTGTTGTTGGTGGTAGGCCCCACTGCTACCTAAATTCGAATTGTTTGTGTTTGTATTTCCAGTCGGTGGGGTGGTTGGTGCATTCATGCCTACCGGGCAATAGGAACTGACAGTGTTCGGCGAATGCATTGGAGATGTGAACAGTCTTTGATTCTGCTGGGAAAGTGTTTGAGAGTTAAATTGATTGCCATTATTCATCGCAAGCAGCTGGTGGTTTCCCATGCCACTCGGACTATTGCGATGAAGACATATGTCGCTTTTGTTGGCGTTGTCCATCGGAATTCCATTGTTACTACTGCCATTGTTGCTGGCATTAGAAATATTAGAATTTCCACCGATGTCGGCTTTTATTTTCTTTGGTCGTCCCCTTTTCTTTTTTGGCGTTTCACCGTTTTCACCCATTAGCGTTAGATTCAAGATATTGCTATTGCTAGTGATCATTGAATTAGTATTGCGTATCTTTTGTGGGATTGGACCCTCCTCTCCATCGATACCCTTCACTTTCTTTGGTCTTCCGCGTTTCTTTTTCTCCGGCTGACAAGATTGATCAAGATTACACGGCATGTGCATAACATTATTGCAGAGATTCATAGGAGCTGGTGCGTTCATTCCCGGTATAACCATACCACAAGCACCACTGTTATCGCCGCTGCCAATCATCGGATGCATTGGCGATTCTTTGTGCATAATATTCATACTATTATTGTTATTGAGATTTGGACTAAGATCTGTGATACTACCTGTCTCTGGCGTACTACTATTGCTGTTATTGTAGCCCAAGGTTTGATTTTCACTATTAAGACAGTCTGGAGCCAAAAATGCACCAGCTACTGGTGACGCGTTATCTTTTGACTCCGAATCGCAGCACTGCTTGGACTTGGGATCATTGAAAACGAACTCCAAGTCATCTATGTGCGGTATAAGCCCATTTAGATAATCACGGAATTTCTTTAACGCTGCATAGAATGGTACCTTGTCAGCTGCCCGAGGCAACTGAGCGCAGCGCGCCGAAGACGATGGCATAACCCACATATACTGTAGGGAAGAAAAAAATATATATATTTAATCCTGTAAAATGCATACAAGTAATTATTAGTTTTTACCGTATCTGTGCCTTCGACACATTCCTGTTGTCGTCCGAAATTAAAGTCTTTCTTGCCAGAGAAGACCTCAAAGATGAGCTTTCCATTGAAAACGGCAATCTTAGGTCGGAATCGCTTAAGTTTCTCTAATAGTATACGACTGCCTTCTTTTATCTCTTTTCGCGTCAAGTCAGCTGAACCTTTTGTTGCTCGCTCGACCATATTAGTGAAGCCAATGCCGAATTTAAGCAATTTATAATCCTCTTCGGCTGTCATCTGCTCGTGCGTAAGGCCGGATAGGTACAGACACTTCCAAAAGTGATTGCCCGGTCCAGCGTAGTGGTGACCTTTGTAAGCGGCAAACAGACCAGGATTGATGCCAATCTGTTATCAGAACATATGAATGTTAAATTTTGTTAAATGAAAAATGCAATAATTCGAATGCAAGCAATGTAAAAATTGAAATTACACTCACGATAATTATATCTAAATTATCCGCTAAATGGTCGGGTAGAGTTCGCTTCGAAACCTCTTCTTCCGGCATTCCATTGAAGCGGTCGTGTTTTTTGCGCTCTTTTTGCAAAATGGGCTTGAGTATTCCATCTACCATTGTTCTGATTGGAGGGAAAATATGCAATGTGTGCCAAATTGATAAATTATAAACACAAAACTTACCTTGTTGCCAGCTCTTCGGCGCACTTTTTCTTGCGTCCACGTTTTTTTGGGATCGTTATATCACCAGAGACATTATCCGTAGCATTCGGAACTTGCATTCGAAGTGCATTATTCGCATCAACTATATGCTGACCTCCCATTCTTATAGGCGCCTGTCCATCGTCGAATGGTAGTCTTGGAACTTCAGATGGACTTCCAAAGTTCTGTTGTCGCAAGACCATGGATATTCCGTTGCTCGAGGACGGTGACATCATACGAATATTTGAATTTATTTCGTCGTCAATGAAATTATACGGATCCGGATCTGTATGGTGGGCTGTCGACATGTCTTCACTTTTGGGTGGAACTAGATTCGTTGAATGAATTTGATGCTGAGGGGTCATGGAGTGCGACGATGAATGGGAATTGGGGGTAAGTACATCGCCTGCGCTGGTTTCATAACCATCATCTTGACTTTCGTGCTTAACTGTTGGAGAAAGTCTAGAGAAAGCACGCAACAAAAGTTAAGGTTTTAAATTAAATTAAAATTATTAAAGATATTGACTTACAATTTAAATCGGTTGTTGGGATCATCGTGAAATTCATCAATCATGAGATCATCAATACATGTCATGGATACGTGCTTTTGCTGTTGCTGCGGATGATGCGGGGAAGGGGGTTGTGGATGTGGCAATTGATGAATTCGTTGTTGCTGTTGTTGATAATGTTGATATGTGCGAATATGGTGTGGCTGTTGCATAGCCTGTTGATCTTGTTGATGCAGGTAAGCCATTAATTCTGAATGATGCTGCTGTTGCTGCTGCTGTTGATGCTGCTGCTGCTGTTGATGCTGTTGTTGCTGCTGCTGCTGCTGTTGTTGGTGTTGTTGCTGTTGATGCTGTTGGTGTTGGTGGAGCATATGTTGTTGATCGTGGTGTTGCTGTTGCAAATAAAGCTGTTGTTGCTGTTGATGTTGCTGAAGTTGATGTTGGTTCTGATTTATATGGTGATATTGATGTTGTGGATGTTGGTCTATCTGGTTGATCATGTTCATGTTTTGTGGCAAATGTTGCATTTTTCGATAGTCTTCCACATTTGGATCCAGGGAATTTTGCGACATTTGCTGATCGCGAAGATTTTGCTGATCGCGAAGATTTTGCTGATGGGCGAGCTCTTCGACGTTCAGATCATTGCGAAGACATTCGGGAAACTGGTGCACGTCAGAATATTGATCGTGTTTGGCACAATTGTCTATGACTTCATTGCGTTCCTCGGGTGATGGGAGTCTTTGTTGATTAATAAGTTGTTGCTGGTTGATCTGTTGCTGACGATCAAATTCGATTTGTTGCTGCTGCTGCTGCTGCTGTTGGACATGCTGATCCAATGGATCTCCAGTATCCATTTCTTGGACCTCATCACAGTGCTCTTTTTGTGGTGGAGACGATTGCAGCAAACGATCAATTTCGTGATCATTTGATGTTTCTTTTCTAGGTAATGAATTTGAATGATCATGTTGATGAATTACTAAATTCTCAGCTTCCATATCATCCATATTGCTTATATTATCGGGAGCACAACCATGAGTTTCTCTAATATGAGATGGGGACATAGAGGAAAGATTTTCATTTTGAGGCTGAAGTTGATTGCTCTGCGGCAAGCTCTCCTCGTCCGGCGGCATGAAATCCTTTTTAAACGAGCTTTCATTTTCCTCCAGAAGTAATTCAGTCGCTTGACTAGAAGGAACTTGGTTACTTGCTTCACAGTCATCGAAATTAAACGGTTTACTTTCTGTTCCACTGTTTGCCAAGGAACTGTTTTGAGGCGGTGATGATGATGGAATTGGAGATGACTTGGACGACGATGGCGAGGGTACGTCATATGGAGATTGTGGTACGTTCTCATTTGAATTGGCATTCTCTTGTTTCTCAGCATTGTTATCTTCGCTGGCCTGGAAGTTGTTATTGTTGTTCGAGTTTTCGTCATTGTCATCCATGCTTTTCTCCATTGAAAAATCATTTTCGCCATTGTTCACCCCCGCCTCTTCTTCCTTTCTCTCATGGTTTTCTTTCTCATTCTCAGCTGTATCTTCAGGTTTTACACTACTCCCATTGCCGAGTAAGGCTGACGAAGCTAAACTCACTAAGGAAGACACCGATAATGGTAGTTTATCATTAGTATCATTATGAGTATCTTTTATAGAGATTTTCGTTGTTTCTTGCTCTTCTTCTTCTAACGAAGTCAATGTAGATTCTGATGATGAATTCATAGTATTTGCTGAATTTAACAGTATTACATTATCCCGAAATAAGGTTGCCACTTGCATATTTTATACAAAATTATATGTTTGTATTATAATTAATATTTAAGATTGCTGAATTTGTATTATTAACTATGTCTAAATGAGAACAATTGGAAGAGCCAAGCGTTGTGGAGCCACTCTCCATTTTTTTTCTTATTTATTTATCGCAGAATTAAGTTTCAGTTATTTTTTTTTACTAATCAATAAATCATTCACAAATTATTGAAAGGAACACTTCTCCACTTTGCTTTGGGTTTTCAGTATCACTCTTAGGGGTGTGATTAAATATTGCTGTAATCTGTAAAATAAAAAAACATAAATTAAAAATGTATTAAAAATAAGTGCCCCGACAAGAAATAATTTGTTGCATTAATTGGGAATGGAAATCGGTTGATAAAAATTAATCACTTTTCTACTCAGTCTTTGAACCCTTGTCCGCGGCCAACAGGCGAAAAGTTTAAAGTTAAAAGCTTAAAGGCTTAAAGTTCAATCGTAGGTTGAGAATAAAATAAAAAAAGGTGTGAGCCACGCTGCACTCACGGTATAGTTGATGTGTAAACATGTAGGCACAGTTGCCCGTCAGCTACCTAATTTGTTATCTAGCTAACGCCGTAACTAATTAACTAATGTAGTTAAAAAAATTGAACATACATAATTAATAATAAAAAAAAACAACGACACGCGGTTGTTCTCAAACGGACACCCATCTACGTACTAACCGCGCCAAACGTCGTTTAATTGCGGTGATCTGTCGAGCAGCGATTAACTCACGTGGTAATGAAAATTAACGGGAAAATCTGACGATGACGGTGACGCTAGATATTTCCAACTAGCCCCTACCGAGAAAAAATATATTTATACATCAACGAAAGCAAAAATGTTTACACATTAATAAATATGAGGCATTTTCGGCGCCCATACAGGTCCTAAAAGCCAGCTTCTCTAACTAATTACTTGCGCGAAGTGGAAGGGACTACAATTTTGAGCCGATTCCGAACGGCAAATTTGAGAAGCTTCTCATGACAATTGATACTTTTGACCCACTAACCACTGAGCCACTGCGAAGAGCTAAACATATAAACAATATCTGACGGGTGCTGCGCAATGATCCCCTGAGTTATATTGTGAGAAGAATTAAAAAAAAAAAAAACACAGATGGGTGAAGTCTTGTTCTCCTACCTTTTTCCGCGCGGATGAACTCTTCGATGTAATCACGGAATATTATTATCGCTAGATTATCTTCTTCTTCTTCTTTTTATTTTCGTAATAAATGATTTTGACGACGTCGTTAAGTTCTTCTCCATCTCCCTTTATGCCGACGACGCGACTCTAAATTCTTTAAAATCCTTTCTTCTTCACGCGACTCTGACCTTGTTGAAGAACAAGACCTCAATAGCTTTTCGGTCTTTTGCCAAAAGACTTTTATGGAGCTGAATATGGCTAAATGTGAATTTATTACTTTTCGAACAATCAACCCATTGTTACCGTTCTAACCATCCGCGACCTAGGTGCTCTGTGTGACAGAGAGCTTTAGGTCACATATTGACGAAGTAATCAATAAAGCTAACTCGGCCCTTGGTTTCGTCAAACAGTGGTCTAAAGAATTTACCAATCCCTACGCGAAAAATCCCTTTACATTACCTACGTCCGCCCTATTCTAGAGTACTCAAGCCAGATGTGGGCACCATAATACCGTGTGCACATTACTTGAATCAAAAGCATTCAACGTCGATTTCTCCGTTTTGCTCTTGGTGAGCTCCCGTGGAATAATCACCTTATCATACCACCAAATTACGAAGGCCTTAATTTAATAAACCTTCAAGCTCTTGAAAAAGAAAAAATGTCGCTGACATTATGCTTATACATCGCCTTCTCACTGGCTGCTCCATTCTTTTAAATTATATGCATTTAACACCAACCCTCCCAATTTAAGATCCCCCCTCTTTTCTTCCTTCCCATCCATCGCACGTCGTACGGCTTGAATGAGCCGATCTCCCACATGTTGGAGAAGTTAAATTCTAACCCCCTAGTCTTTGATTTTAATCGCTGCCCCTCTTCCCTCAAATCTGCCCTCTTCTTCGTTGGCGTTGGCTGTATATTTTGGAAGTAAGACCGCTCAGTCTGCAACTGATAGACTCTTGGAAATGGAGAGAGCCAGACCCTGGTCTTGCAGATATACTTTTGACACCGCCATATTCCTGAATCTACAGATTCACTGCAACGACTGCAACGAAAATCGAATCTAGATTCGATACTGGACAGGGCAATGTTATGTCCTCTAAAACAGATCGCTGTAAACACATTTCACAGGGAACGGTGTTTTCTCAGACGATCTTTAAATCAACCAATTTTTTCATCTGCCAATTGCAGATTCTTTCAGACCCAATTAACCGCCATTCAGCAAGTAGGTAAATGCGGTTCTTACCTTACTTTAGATATCGCTTGCAGTTTCATTCACGGCGGTTGGCTTCTAACTGCGCACGACACCTGACGAAACTCCTTCCTCTGTCGCGTTTTCCCTCTGGGATGAAAAATCAACGATTATCCGTGCTGGAGCTGTCCCATCTTAGCCGATTCTGTTTGTTGATTATGTTTATTTCAACTGCCCGCCGCCAAAATTGGTACACATCCGAGCTTTTCTCAAAACATCTGCTGATACCAGAGCCATTCCACCGTTAGAGCATTGCAACCGCATTACCCGACACCTCAAGCCTTTTTCGGAAGTACAGTGAAATACAAAGAATCTTTCTTTAGCCGTACAACACGAATGTGGAATGCATCCATTTAAAACTCCCCGGTCATTATTATCGCCATTTCCTTAATGCCCCCACTATCTGACCATAAACATGTCCACATTATAAGAGTACTAAAAATCCTTTTAGTGCTCGCAAATTATCTGTGATCGAAAAATAAAACAGAATAAAAAAATAGTCCGTTCTGAACTTACTTTTACAAGTAACTTCAAACTACTTAAAGTTACTAAAAACTGCTTAAAGTTGTTCCCTAATACACAAATTTCATAAAGATTTTTTTTTTTTTTTTTTTTTTTTTTTAACATTCTGGCTCGCCAAGGCGATTTAAATATGGGGCACTTCGACCTAAAAAAAAGATCTTTTGTGCCGTGTGGGCCAGAAAAGTTTAGACTAGTAGAGTTTCCACTTTCCGTGTAAAGCGGACAATTCTACTATTCGAAGAATTCTTTATGTCCTCGGGGCACATTTGTTCCCTGAAAAAGATCTTCTTTCTAATTCCGTTTAGGGCCGGACATTCACATAAAATGTGTTCAGCTGACTCGTCCTCTTCAAGACAGAGTCGGCACTCAGGAGAGTCTACTATTTTCATTTTGTGTAGATGATATCTTAAACCATGGTGACCAGTAAGGTAACCTACTAAGTTTTTGATATCATGCCTGCTTAGGTTTAGGCATTTGCTGGCATTTTTATTGAAAGGCCGAATGGCTTGTTTGGTCTGTCTTAAACCTGGGATGCTTTCCCAAAGATGGATACATTTTCTGTATTCCCAGCTTTTTATTGCTGCCGTTGCTGCTGATCTAGGAGTGCAGCAGAAGGGTTCGGGACCTATGAAGGGTGTTTCCGAACCTTTTCATAAAGATAGAGGCAACGAGAGAGCAAATAACTTCCTCTCAACTTTCTTTTGCGCAGGTTGTAAAACAGCTGTCTTATAGGTATACATATATACCTATATTTGATATTTAATTTTCCAATTTTTTTTTTCATATACATAAATCCGATTCACTTTCTCCTGATGTTTTTGATGGACGAACTAATACAGCCTTATTGCGAAGATCAATCGACAATTGATAATTGACTATTTTCAATGTGTGCTATTGTGAACGAACGATTCATTTGGTATTTTTGTCAATCGAATTTATTTAACTGACTGCGATTGACAAAATCCTTTAGAATCGTTCGTTCACAATAGCACACATTGAAAATAGTCAATTATCAACTGTCGATTGATCTTCGCAATAAGGCTCATAATGATACTAAATTAAACATTTTCAATCAAATATTTCTATTTATCTCGATTTCACAAATTGTTCCGATTCTTCATTATGTGTCTGCTGCCATGTTGTTTGGTTTCTACATCTTACTACAAAAGCGTTCCCTTACTTTGTCATAACTTCTTCAATCTCTTAGAGAATTTATCCCCACTCTTCGAAATTTGAGAATTTACTTGAAGTTACTTGAAACGTAAGGGAATACACCTTTTGTTTATTGTAGTAGACAGTTGCTCCCACAGCAGTGTCATCTGCAAAATTTGCTATTATGGTTTCTCCGTTGGATTTACGTTGCCTTTAATTCCAATTGTAATCTCGCCGTAAAAGAAAAGAAGATCATTAGTCAGGCAGCTATTCAATCAGATCCAAGGCAGTGAAGGAATTTTTGTGTATTCGCAACAAGCTGCAGAGACGAAGAAGGAAATGCAACAATCCTGCACTTTCTGTCTAAAATTTGTCACTATCCCTTCGTTGATCTAAACGATACGTCTGCTTGCATGACATAAATAACTGCATAAGCTGCGAGGATAATACGAGAAATGTACGTTTGAGTAAGTGAAACCTCATTATGCTTCATTTATACACGATCACAAGGATGAGGCCATACATTTTGCAATCGATTTTCAGCCTTTATACCTGTTGGAACTTTTATAACCGGAAACTTTTCCTACCTATGAACAGGTACATATTTTTCCAACAGTAAGTCATAAATTGTGGGTGGCGACGGTGTAGAGGTTAGTGTGTTGGCTTGTGACCCGTGCGGTGCAGGTTCAATCCCCACGGGAAACAACAACATACGCCACCCATTCACATGCCTCTACACCAAAAGAAGGATTTCTGCCTGGTAGTACAATGGACCGTTACCGAGTCTGAGTGCTCTGGGATTTGGATTTCCTTAAAAAAAAAAAAAAAAAATCATAAAATTAAAGGGTAAATAAGAAAGGACCGCTGGAATTTCCCAAGATAAAACAATGAACTACTTGAAAAGCGTATAAAAAGATGCGCCACTAGGATGAGGCCAATGCGAATATTTCCTTGCAGGAGTTCACCACTTTTTTCAAACTTTTGTTAAGAATATTTAAAAATGCGTTGAAAAGAACTGTTTTTGTTTAGTTAAAAAAAAATGGATTCCGGAAAGACTTTGACAGCGACAGAAAGATAGATGCTTTCAAGGAGTTAGGACTCTCAGGCTGAGAAATTGCTAAGAGGCTAAATAGAAGTAAGACTGTTGTAAGCAGTTATCTTGCGGATCCACAGCACTATGGGAATAATCAAAAACGAAGCACGGCAGAAGCAACAACATTGCGAGAAAAGCGGGTTATTCTACGGCTTGCCTCAAATTCTACTCTACCAGTGAGTGACTAAAATAAGGGCAAACAGCGGAGTATCAGCCAGCATAGCAACGGTCCGAAGGATAATACGAAAAAGTGGTACTATACAGAGAAGAAAACTTAAAAAGAAATCTGTTCTTATACAAGTACACAAGGACCATCAAATTAATTTTGCAAGAGAACATGTAGCTTGGAGCAGTGAATGGAAACGCGTTACTAATTATCGCCCGATAGCCAAACTTTCGCATATCCCCATCTCCTAGAAAGCATTTTGTACGAATCCTTAAGCTTTCAATGCAATGTCTTTGATATCTCAAAACCAACATGGCTTTTCAAAAGGTAGATCAACCACCCCTAACCTCGTTGAATTCGCGTCCTCTGCGCTATCGGCCTTAGAAAGTGGTAAAGAAGTCGATGTTATTGCAACTGATTTTAGTAAAGCTTTTGATAAGATATCCCATAAATTAATTCTTTTCAAATTGTGCACCCTTGGTCTCGAACCAATACTGCTGAAATGGATATCATCTTATCTGGAAAACCGTTTATATAGTGTTCGCTTCAGGTCCGTCCTATCTGGCTCATTCCTGACAACCTCTGGTGTACCACAAGGAAGTCACCCAGGTCCCCTTCTCTTCATCTTAACTATAAACGATCTGGAAAGGGTTATTAAACACGCCTCTATGCCGATGACACCAAATTTTTCAAAAACATATTATCACAAGACTCCTGCTTGCTACAACAAAATCTAGATAGTTTTTCTATTTGGTGTTTCAAAAACTGCCTCGAGCTCAATGTTGCGAAATGCCAATCCATAACCTTATCACGTAAATACAACAAGTCCCCTCCCCGTCTTTACCTTCTTAATGATCAACATATACCCATCGTACAGTCTCTTCGTGACCTTGGCATATTGTACGACCGTGACTTTAATTTCCTTTCGCACATTGTCGAGATAATTTGTAAAGCCAATTAATCCCTTGGTTTCATTAAACGGTGGTCAAAGGAATTCTCTGATCCCTACGTGACCAGATCTCTCCACATTACTTTTGTCCGCCCCCCTCCTCAAATATGCCAGCCAAACGTGATCACCCTTTCAGCAAGTTCATGTAACCAGAATCCAAAACATACCATGACGTTTTGTTTGATTTGCCATCCGCGAACTTTCTTGGAACGATCCCCTAATTCTGCCTCCCTATCAAGACCGCCTCAAACTCATTAACTTGTATAGCCTTGAATACCGCGGGGATGCAGCAGACATTCTCTTCATTCATCGCCTCCTCTCAGGCTCTATCGATTGCCCGTCCCTTTACAACTCCATCTTTAAGATGGGAAAAGTTTCCGGGTATACAATTTCCAACAGGTATAAAGACTGAAAATCGATTGCAAAATGTATGGCCTCATCCTTGTGATCGCCAGTGTATATTTTTTGTTACGTCACCCCTCATTCGCTGAACTATTAACAGCATGCGCCGAGAGCTAAGGAGTATGATTCATTTTTAAGAAACTTGGTTATTCCTGTTGTCCCTGCGACATTTAACATTTTCTACTGACATTGGATGATCGGCTCTAGCGAGGTATCCGTCGCAACGGAAAATTCTCCGATCTCATAAGAATCGGAGGATTTTCGCTTCGACATATTCATCCGAACAGGTGTTCGAAGCAAAAATCCCCGGATCCGTATGTGATCGGAGAATTTTTCGTTCCGACGGATTCCTCTCGCTAGGACCGAATGTCTGCTCAAATACGAGTACTTGTCAAATGAATCGCATCATGTTTCACATGTCTTTCAGACACATGACAGCATTCTTAAAAGAACATAAGTTTAAAAATCTAAATCAATCTATTGTTTTGGATACAAACCAAGATACTGTGCATATCCTCGGCCAATATTTGCATTCAGTTTTACGGTTTTAGTGTCTGAAGATTTTGCTGATCTTGCAATAGTAATAAAATCAAACATGCATCATGCCTTAGTTGTTGCCTTAAGTTCTAGCAAAGATTTTTAATTTTTTATTATTTTTATTTGTTTTCACTGCGTTCCTGTGGTGTAGGTAGGTAAGCGTTAAAAATACACATGCATGTGAAAACTGTCAATCTATTTTAAAACGTCGCATAAGGTTTCAAAACGAAAACAATATACTTATACATGGATATATATATATGTTTTATATATAAATGTTGTATGTTGGTATATAATAAACAACAAAATAATTTGCTCTTGTGTATGCGCTATTTTTTCATCGAAGCGGTGACTTGTGTATATACATGAAGCGAAGAAATACACACTAAAATCGAAAATAAATTTACAATAAATATATATGGCCGTATGTAGGTGCTGTAATAAATACATTTTGTTTATATACTACCTAGGTACATATATGTCAAACACACAGAACCTATCCTAAACAAAATTAATGTACTTGCCATTTTTTTGTGATTTGTTTATTTAAGGGCCATACAATCTGAGAGTTGAAAAAAAAAACTTGTTGATACCCTGGGATACTTATGTCTTATTTTTAAATTTACATGAAGCTTATAGTAAATAATGCAATCAACATTGTTTTATGTGGCTAGGTTTTGTATACATAACGTATGAATTGCAAGCATGGATAGACGATTTTTGTGGGAAGCAGGTAATACTATTTTTAAACACAGATTTTAGGCTTTGTACAATGAAAGAGCTTTTAAATGTGCAACTGCAACTTTTCACCAGAGAGCGACATTACTATTTATGGGTGAAGTGTAAATTTAAGGTTAAGTTTCGTAGGTATAATATTTTCAAGCAAAAGTATTTCATTACAGTCATGGCCGTAACTAGGAGGGAGGGGTCACAGCGGTTTGATCCCCCCGAAATTCTTACGAGAGCAAGAGCACGTTTTTAAAAACGAGAACAAAGTTCTACAAACTCCATTATTCATGCAAAATAATTTTGAAGAAAATGCATTAGATTTGGGTAAGTTTCTTGATTTAAAAAAACAAAATCGTCGATGCCTTAAAGTATAGACTATTAACATATCCTTTGAAACCGCACAAGTCATTCACTTTTCCTATAATTGAAACCAAAAGGAAACTTACATTTCAAATGTATTGGATTCATAGATTTGCATGGCTTGTGAACATCAATGGCTATGCGCATATGTACATCAATTTCAAGACACACCGGTGGAGTGAGTATGTACATTAAAAATGGTATAGATTACTCAGTAAATAACGTAAGTAAGCTTGATTATATTGCATGGTTTTTGAAAGTTAAAGTTAAGATACAAAATGAAAACTGGGCAATGGGGGTAGTGTATAGGTCACCAAGTTCCAGTGTCAATGACTTTTTGGAAGCTTACTCAAATTGGTACTCGCAGTGTTTTGAAAACGATAAAAATATTATTATTACCGGAGATTTAAATATAGACTATTTGGCTGAAGACAATAACAAATCAAAGATGGAAGATACTATAACGGATCAAGGCCTTTATCAACTAGTAAAAGAAGCAACAAGGATAACACAAAATTCAAAAACGCTTATCGACTAAGTTCTTACGGAAATAAACTTGTGCTATAGAATTAACGTGAAGGTCGACTGTGATAATAAAATATCAGATCATGAAACAATTAAAATTGAACTTAATAACGTAAAAAAGGTAAAACAGAGAAAAAAAAATGCAAAATAATTACACATCTACTCTAAAGAAACATTGGACAGATTATTAGAACAAGTAGAATTCTCCAACTTGTTTTTTGTTGATGACAGTGAAACACTTTTTGAAATGTTTGATACTAGAATTAAATGCTGTATTGATGCAATGACGTCTGAAATATTTGTAAAATATGAGGGCAAATGTAAATGGTTCACAAAAGAACTAGAAAATTTAAAAATGGGAAAAATAACAGCGTTTAGGATTGCAACATTGAGTCGTACGGGACACAACTGGACCAGATACAGAACTACTCGTATATCCAAAAAATATAAGGAAGAAATAAAAGCTGCAAAAAACAGATACATTTGGGAACAAATTGAAAGCAAGACAGGTGATCAAAAAGGCATTTAGAGAATGTTAAAAAGATTTATACGAGGGAGGGTCAATAAGTCCGTGACTTTTGGAATAAAACACAGATTTTTTGATAAAAAAAAAATTTTATTTTTCAACGTAGTCTCCCTTGAGCTCTATAAACTTTGTCCAACGCTTCTCCAATTTTTGTATCCCTTCCAAAAAAAATGATTTGTCGAGGTCCTCAAAATAGGCCTTTATTTGCGAGATGACTTCATCATTGGAGTCAAATCTTTTTCCACCAAGCCATTTCTTCAGGTTTGGGAACAAGAAGTAGTCGCTTGGAGCCAAATCTGGAGAATAGGGTGGATGAGGGAGCAATTCATAGCCCAATTCATGGTTTTTTGCCATGGCAACTGCACATGTGTGCACCCTTGCATTGTCTTGGTGGAAAAGAACTTTTTTCTTGGCCAAATGAGGTCGGTTTTTTTTCAAATCGTCATTGAATCGGTCCAATAAGTTGGCATAATATTCCTCATTGATTGTTCTTCCCTTTTGAAGGTAGTCAATGTGGATTATCCCGCGTGCATCCCAAAAAACAGTCGCCATAACTTTATTGGCTGACAAACCCACCTTGGCCTTCTTTGGCGCCGATTCACCCTTAGAAACCCACTGTTTTGACTGTTGTTTGGTCTCTGGTGTGTTGTGATGGATCCATGTTTGGTCCACGGTTACAAAACGGCGCAAAAACTCCTCCATATTGCGATTAAACAACGCCAAACCTTCCTGTGAAGTTGTTACACGATTGCGTTTGTGGTCGACTGTGAGCAAACGCGGCACACATCTTGCGGAAAGCTTTCTCATGCCCAAGTGATCGTTCAAAATTGAAACCACTGAGCCATTCGAGATCCCTACGGCTTCCACAATCTCTCGCACTTTCAATCTTCGGTCGGCCAACACCATATCGTGAATTTTTTCGATTGTTTCGGGTGTAGAGACCTCAACTGGGCGTCCAGGACGTTCGGCATCTTCAGTGCTTGTACGGCCACAACGAAATTCAGTAAACCACTTTTTTACCATTGAAATCGATGGTGCAGAGTCCCCATAGTATTTTTCAAGCTTAGCCTTGGTCTCGGTAATGGTTTTTTTTCGCAAGAAATAATGCTTAATAAGCACACGAAATTCACTTTTTTCCATTTTCTCCTCAAATTAGTGAGTAGTCTGATAAAAATAGCTGTCAAACACAAACTAACTGAAGCAGCAAGTTTAAATTTTGACAGGAGTCAACTGACAGATGCCTGTTGACAGGAGCAGTGTTGCCGTTTCAGTAAAGAGGTCAGAAATTCAAAAAGTCACGGACTTATTGACCCCGTACAGAAAGTTGTTTGGAAAAACGATTTTCGCTAGCACAACTCAACTTAAAATACAATACTCGAAATTAGAGGTGAAAGCATTTACAGTCGAATCCCTCTTAAGTCGACGCTCCTCTTACTGGAGTTAGTTAACCCGAATATTTGTGTGGTGTTTGCGAGAAATCTGCTGAGAACAAAAATAATCTTTCATCTACACCTCTGTTTGGGAGCCCTGTGTAGAGACGGGTTAAGAATATCACTACAGAAGACGACTAAGGGCAAGGTCGCAGCTAGGCAATTAAACATCCAGGGGTGCCTAGTGACACATTTAACATCTTAAAGCTGTCCCGCGACTGTGCATGCAAATCCGTGGTTTGATACGACTGGAGATCACCGGTGTCGTAAAAGCTCAAACAAGAAATAATAAGAGCGTGTCGGATTCGTTTATACTCGTACTAAAGCACTTTGGAAATGTTCGCTAATAGAAAACGCACTACCCCGCCAGGCACTGGTTGGTTGATTTAAGTGGATGTATTCCCCTTTACCTGACGAGGGAAAAACACAATTAACGCATTGAGCCCCGTTTTGGTACCACAACTAACGGAACCTGAAATTAAAGGGGGAGAAGGATGTTGAAGGAGCTCAAAGCCAGCTTGTGGAGTTGAGAAATTTGATGATATTGTTGAAATGGATGCTTTGGATGGCCGAAAGGTCATCGTAAAAGGGCACTACTTAGCATATGGTACTAATCCTGGGGCGGGCGGAAATGCTCGGGTCAGAGCTATTCGGTTTCCGAGGGATATTAAAGTAATGCTTTAGCTTAAGCTCAAGGCAAAACCTAAGGGTCGCGAGTTGGAACGTTGGAAGTATAAGTGGTCGTAGCCTCGTAGCTACAAGCTTGAAGAGATGATGGTTAGAAGGCGAGTTGACATCTTAAGTGTTCAACAAATGAAATGGCGAAACACCGGAAATCGGGCGCATTTCTTGACATTAGGACAAAACCTTTATAGATGGTATACTACGAGACGTAACTGGATAGGAACGGAATCGGTACCATCCTTGCGGCAGAGCTACTTGGCAGCGTCTGGACCATTTCAAAGACCAGTGATCGTTTGATGTCTCTCAAACTGGTGATGCATCGTGAGGTGTGCAATATTGTCAGTGCATATGCTCCCCAATTTGGATGCGAGCAGAGAGAAAAAGATGGATTCTGGTTAGATTTTGACAACATCATCAAGAACATCGCAAAAGAAGAACTTTTGTTTGTTGGCGGAGATGTGAACGGACATGTCAGGAAGTCGAACGAAGACGATGATGGCTGCCATGGAGGACTGTGATACGGCGCCGGGAACTCTCCGGCTGAAGATATGCTAAGCATGTGCAAGTCATACGGTCGGTTGACAACCATTTGGTTAAGATTGCAAAGTGATCTTGGGAGAGACAATCGCTCAGCAACACCGCCATCTAGTGACAGGCATTTGTTTTTAATGGCGGCGGGGAAAAGTGTCTGCGAAAATCAAACGGCACAATCTGAACAAAGAGAAATGCGCAGCATTTATTCAACGAAGTTGAGGATGCAGAGTGCAGAGCCCAAGATATCTGGAATTCAATACAACGAACTTGCTAGGATAGAGCCCATTCACTGGTAGGGGCTTCGAAAGGACACTATCAACCAGGCAAAGCAACATGCTGGTGGACAAGAAAGCGGCATTCAAGAACATTCAAAGCTTGCTCAAGGTTAGGTTACTGGGTTGACGGGGCAAGAGAGTCCTGAGCCCGTCACACTTGGGTGAATGTAGACCCATTGTGATACAAGCTTGGCCAAAGTGCACCACTAATAATGAAGGTGAAAACCCCGTTTCGAATTGGCAAACAGACTTTGCAAGAGCTTAGCAAGAGGCTCTCAAAGAGAAAGTGCGCTCAAATTTAAGCAAAGTGTGTGGAGGGAGTAAGAAGGAAATTCTTCTTCGGCTGCCGATAGAAACCAGTCCACGAACTCCGACAAACCCACTTGAACAGGGGCAAACCATTTTCGAAATAGCCGCTCAGAGAAGCAGGAATGCCCAACAAACCCGTTCGCCAAAGTCCATCAACAATGCTCAACGGCTGCTTCTTGTATGGATGACGAAATAATACTACACAGGTGGCAGCAGCAGTATTACGAAGGACTTCTTAATGAACAATTTCTTCGGATGATGATTCTCATCCCCAAACTGATGAGAGGCGATCCAATGCCTAACCAGTGGAGGGAAAGTTATCTTCTTCTTTTATACAAAGGAAAAGCCGATACGCGAGACTGTGACAATTACCGTTCAATCAAGCTAATGTCACACACCATGAAGATCCTTGAGCGGGTATTAGATAGCCGAATGCGGAAAATAATACGGCTATCTGAAGACCAGTGCGGGTTTGTCGCAGGTAAATCAACCACAGATGCAATTCAAACTATAAGGATCATGATGGAAAAACATCGTGATTCCCTTAAAGGATTTGCATATGGTGTTGGTTGATTTTGAAAAGGCCTTTGATAGGCAACCAAGGCATCTGTTATGGGTGGCGTTAAGCCAACGAGGAGTTCGAGAAACCTACGAACAGATGATCATGGGCATCTATGAGGGAGTTAGAAAATACTAAGATGCCCCGTTGGCGTCACCGAGGAGTTCGCAATCAAAGTCGGTGTACACCAGGGAAGCGCCTTAAGTCCCTTGATATTTATTACAGTCTTAGTTATTCTTTGCTGACGATGGAGCTATCATTAGCGAAGATGAAACGTCCCTGCAACGAGCTTGATGTATGGGTGGAAGTTTTGGAGGGTAATGCCTATCGTACTAGTCCGAAAAAACTAATACTTGTGCTGCCCGTTCTTCGCTCCACCCCGACCTATAACAGACGTTTATATGAATGGAGGAGTGATTCCCAACTGCGAAAAGTTCAAAAGATATATGATCAATAGCGAAGCAAGCTGTTATGACGATATTAAGCATCGCGTAAGCGTAGGGTGGATGAAGTGACGGGGAAGCTCAGCCATCTTCTGTGATCGAAAAATGCCGCCTAAGCTAAAAGGAAAGCTCTACACCGCAGTTGTGCGGCCGGCGCTCACATACGGTTCACAATCTTTGACAGCGTACAAAAAGACCGAGGGTAAATTAACGGCAGCTGAGATGCTTCGCATGACAACAGGAGTAACAAAGATTGATCGAATAAGAAGTTTCCAAGATCCGAGGAAGCCTTCACGTCTAAGAACCTATCTCGAAAAAAATGGAGCGCGACCGGCTAAGTTGGTACTGTCATGTTCCAAGGAAAAATCCTACGAACTCTGTCAAAGCCTAAAAACTCCTGGATCACACAAATGCAGCAACACCAGCAAGTGATTCAAAATCCAGAGGCCTGTCAATATTTTCTGAGGTCGAACCTACGAACGCCACAGGCGGACCAGTAGGCATGCAATTAAGTGGGAGGGTTATGACCATTAGGAAGAACAAGGTGCATTCTTGGAAAAGGCATCGATCCACTTCTCCGCAAAAACTAGTAATGGGGTTGGTGAAGGTATATATGGTGAAGATAGGCAACATTTTAATTTCCCCTTCCGTCTTCCTAATCTCTATAGCTTGTTCCAGGCGGAAATCATATCAATCAAAGAGGTCCTATCGTGGCTGAAGAGGAACGTGATATCCGCTAAGGACATTCGATCTTCTCGGATAGCCAAGTTGCGATCAAGTCCCTGGAGTCAGTCTCTACAAAATCCATCGTAGCCCTAAACTGCCGGCCATCTCTAATGAGATTTTTTTTTTGTGTATTTAGGTTCCTACCCTAGAGTTTTGAATGCATCGATATATCTGGGCGTGATCCGTGTTAGCGAATGCGCTCTCAATATCAAGGAACAAACCAACCGTTATCTCCTTATCAGCTTTTTTTTTAATCAAAATAAAAATATTTAAGTTTATGTATAACATGGTACGTACGCAGTAAGATAACATCTTTTATAGTACTTAGATATTAAGATATAAATACATGATTACAATGGTATAAGGAAGAGAGCAGAAAAGGGAAAAGGATTAGGAGAGGATTAGGGTTGAATTGAGAGGGACGAAAAGTGGAGAAAGATTGCATGTTTGAACTGTTTGTAATTAACTATTAATTTGCTTTGAGACGGGAGCGAGGTCCAAAGTCTAACAGCACGTATGAAAAATAGACGGGAAGAGTTCAAATAATTACCGAGGTGAGGAATAATATTGATACTTCTGGCGGACCGATTGAAAGAGAGTTTCGTAAACAAATATGATGGAGAATTAATTTATGTAAAAATATACAGTTTCTTGCATTGATGTGTTGCTGCAGAGTGCAACCAAGAAGATTCTTTGAAAAATTGGAAACGTGGTCATGTGGTCGTAGCCCGTAGACATAGCGAACAGCGTCATTAAATGCTACTTGTAATTTACGCTGAGATAGGGAGTCCAAAGCGCTGTACACGATTTCAGCATACGAAATTAAGGGAAGAAATAAAGAGAGTATCAGTTTGCGTCGGGTTTCAACAGGGATAAAGTGAGCAGAAGGCCACAGTTTTCGTAGGCATCCATAAATGCGACCAATAACCACATTTGTATGTTTATAGCCAGATAGATAACGGTCTATAGTAAAGCCAAGGCTGGTGCAGTGATCGACTGCTATAATTTTACTGTCACGGAGCCATATGGCAGGTAAAGTGTTTAGATCGAATTTTCTTTCTGATATTGCGATGACTTGAGATTTAGATGGATTTAAAAGTAGGCCGTGAGCAATGGCCCAAGCATTTATTTGGTTGAGATCCTCATTAATAGGAATGGACAGTTCATCAAGCTGATGGAATGGCCTGGCCAGATGAAGCGTATAAGTGAACCGAAGCATCTAAGCAACATGATGAAAGATCGTTGATGAAAATGCAAAAGAGTATTGGACCGAGAATCGACCCCTGGGGGACTCCTTGAAAAACAGGTCTTGGGGCTGAATATTTTCCACTAGAAATGGCCCTTTGAAATCTTCCCGACAGATAATTAGTTATGAGCTTACATGCCCGGTCACCGAAGCCAAAGAAGTTTAGCAGTTTCCACTTGAGAACATCGTGATTCACTTTGTCGAAAGCTTTAGAAAAATCAAGCAGGCAGAGGACATTCATATGACCCTTATCGTATTCAATTCTTATATCATCAAGGAGATTTGTCATAGCAGTAGCCTGAATTGTTTCTCATATAGCAATTTGTTATTGGAAATATGTTTTAATATTTGCTTCTCAATTATCTTCTCAAAGACTTTAGAAAGGCAAGGCAGTATGCTTATTGGTCTAAAATCCGATGGAGAGATTGGGTCACGTTTCTTAGCAATGGGAAGTACTCTGGCAATTTTCCAAGACTGGGGAAAAGTAGTTGTAACAATGCACCAGTTGATTGTATGAGTGAGATGGGTAATAATGTACGGCAAAATAAGTTTGACGAAACGCATCCTCACCAACGGAGTCGGACTTTATAGCCATCACACATTTTATTACTTCATCTTCATTGACTACTTCAAAATCCTCCAGTCTAGGCAAAGACCTTGATGAATTACTTGCAGAGTTGACTCCTAAGTCACCAACCGAGGTGGTATCACCAAGAGTTCTTATTTAAGGTGGTTAGGCTTTGAGGAGCGTGGATGCTTAGATGTACTGGCTGGTACGCAAATTGATTTTTACGAAGCGGATTCAAGTCCTTCATCTCTGATGTCTTTCTCAAAAAAAAAAAAAATATTTGGCGTAATTGCCGGCAGCCGTCTATCCAGTACTATGTCCATAGCTTTAAGGAGGAAAAAAGAAAGACCTATCAGTCGATATGATTTGGGTAGTTCTGTGTGTCTACTGCCTGTCTTCTCTCCAACTGGTAGAACATCTAAAGTAGCGTAGCTTTCTTCCAGTTTTACATCAACATCTTCTGAATACCAACAACCATGATCTCTCTGTTCCAATGATTGCAATCTGAACGATTATATACGGCCAGACATTTGCTCAAAAAACAAGCGTTGCTGTTTTGACCTCTTTCAAAAGTTCCGATAGCCGGCTACGTTCATCGCGGTTTGATAACATTTATACGTATTTGTCAGAAGCTTTTGTTCTGTATGTGATAAGTTAAGGTTGTATGGCGGCTTTTAAAAACGCAAATAGATAAACACAATAACAAAAATGCATGGCAGGCATTTGCATTTATATACGGTGAGTCAGCGGATTCTTTTTAAATATAGATATTTTTCTAAAAATAATAAACTGGGTTATAATATGATGACTCAGATGGCATTGCATCCTATAAACCCGGAAATTTGCAGTACATTTCCGATGGTTTAAGGATATATTTCACGAACAAGTCGATCAATATTGTCCCGAATCGTTTCTAGATAGTCAGCAGCCCACAAGCTGTAGCGGCACTCCACAAAAACAAATTGCAGGTGCTTCATATCGCAGGCTACCTCCATAACCATTGAACTTGGTGCGTTTAAAAACAAAATTGGAAAATGAATACCAATGAGAGAATCAAAAAAGCCACAATAGCCTTTTACCTACTCCTAGACGAGATATCAACTGCCAATGCGGGAACCCTATGCTGGGTACCAGGGCACAATGACATCTCGGGTAATGAGAAAGTGGACGAACTAGCAAGGAAGGGATCGGAGATGAATGAATCTCTGGCCCTAAAATCCATAACAACCCCGCTAAGCACATTAATGCTAAGTATCGACACCGAATCCATGAGTAGAGCAAACTAACGCTGGATCAATCTTGATACATGCAGACACACAAGGGAGCTCTGGCCAGCGGCGAAACCAAATTAAATCTAAAACCATGATCGGGTTTAACCGCAAAGACATTCGAACACTGACGAGGGTCCTCACAGGGCACTGTGTGAAGCGGCTGGGCATACTGCACAACGACTACTGCAGGAATTGCAAGGACGTTGAGGAAATAGAATCTATACGTCACCTGCTATGTGAATGCCCTGCCCTTATAACAAAAAGTTTAAAGATTTTTGGCAGCTACTTCTTTGAGGAGCTGGAGGATCTGGCTGCCTTAGAGCTGAAGAAAATTCCCAGAAAATTTTAAAGAATCCCAAAATGGACACAATGAACCCAAACTGTTGGTCCAAGTGAGCCGTGACACCCGTCACAAGGGCATCCATCTACCCACCTACCTAATACATTGCTCGGAGATTTCCTCCAGTGTATTGAAAAAAGGATTTAACAATGTTTGTAGTCTGGTCCAAGCTAGTGCCGGACAGGTGCATAAAAAGTGATCAGTGAATCAGTTGCAACATTACAGCTGCGGCAGTGGGGTGTGTATGGGATGCCTAGTTTGACCGCATTTTCTTATACATATATGCCAGTGTCCCGTTCCCGTGATGATCGCTGTTAGTCTTGCGATATCGTTTCGGGTTCCACATAGGAGGTCGATTGATGTAATTTGGCCACATCTTTCTGGATATGACGCATGTAGTCAGCCAACTCCATCTGAGGTTGGCTTCTCTTCTGCAGTGATATTTGCCTTTAATGCTTTAAGCGGTGCATGGACTAGTTTCGCTAGTGAGCAGTGGAGAGCTGAGCCCTGCCTGGCCAGATCGTCGGCATATTCGTTTCCATAAACGTTACTATGGCCTGGAATCCAGTTCAGGGTAACCTTGAACTGATCTAGCAGGGCTAGCTCATTGCGGCATTCTAGTACTAACTTACAGGATATGGTGAGTGAAGCTTTAATGGCAGCCTGGCTGTCAATAAGTATAGCGATCTTGGCGTTATGTTTGGCAGGCTTCACGGATAGCTGGTAGCTCCGCCTGGAAAACCCTTGCGATATCCGGAAGCCTGTAGGATTTTGAGATGTTGAAGAATTCCGAACAAACTCCCGCATCCATGCCGCGGTCCGTTTTTGAACCACCGGCCGGTGTAGATTGTTAGATCGATTTCCTTAGTCAATTATCCATTTCGCCATTCTGATCTAGTGGCGAGTTGAACGACGAAATGCTTTATAAAAGGCATTTTAACAGTGACATAGTCTGTTGAAGGCGGTACGAGTTCTCTTGGTAGAGAATCTAGAATAATGCTGTGGCAATAGGGACTCGCAGTTCTGCATCCAGACTATCTGAGTCTGATCGCGCTGGGTGCTGCGATGTCTGACCGTGTTGACCAATTTCAAAGATATTGCTGAGCTGCTTGAAAAAAACGGTTTCAAAGCCTTTCAGCAAAGGCAAGAGCAAGAGCGACTACAGTTGTAGTTACCAGATAATTTCAAGACGTTTAATACCGAGACCGACCTTCAACTACTGTGCAAAGGAACAACAAATAAACATCGATTACTGTAATCGCAATTAACCACTACTCATACAAGGTACCCAAACAAGAAAAATACAACTTACTGAGGAACCGTGTTCGTCCGTATCTGCTAGTGGTTGGATAAAGTCAGCATGGACGAATTTGCAAAGAAGGATCTACGCGTAGAAAAGAAGAGACGAACACCGGCTTCTCAGGAGAAAAAAGAAAGAGTACGACAAGTTTGAGAACAACAATTGAGAAATAGAGAGATGTTACAGCAGGAATGAAGTTTAGAAGTTTTACCAAAGGGTAAAAAGAACCTGCCAGGGCCATAGAGCCCGAACCAAAGCCTACAAGGACGAACAAGGGAACATAATAGTAGAATAGCAGTCGATGCTGAGGATATGGAAGAACTACTTCTGCAGACTGTTTAACGGCGATGACGAACTAAATCCCGCTGTCAGGCAGAATGCACCATTTAACCTGGACGATGAAGAAAAACAATTCCGTCCACCCTGGACGAAGTGAAGACAGCCATATCCAAGCTCAAGTCCAACAAAGCCGCTGGAGCAGATGGCCTGACCCCGAGCTATTCAAAGCGGCAGGCGATGACTTGGTTAGGAGCATGCACCAACTCATCTGTAAAATACGGTCGGAGGAAAGTATGCCCGATGAATGGAACCTCAGCATTGTTTGCCCGATCCTCAAGAAAGGAGACCCTCTGAACTGCACCAACTACAGAGGTATTAGTCTTCTTAACATCGCCTACAAGATCTTATCTGCCGTGCTGTGTGAACGCCTGAAGCCTTTCGTCAACAACCTGATTGGTCCCTATCAGTGTGGCTTCAGGCCAGGAAAGTCTACCATCGACCAAATATTCACACTGCGGCAGATCCTGGAGAAAACCCAGGAAGTCCAAATCAATACCCACCACCTTTTCATCGATTTTAAGACCGCCGAAGACAGCATTTATAGAGACGAGCTATACAGAGAAATGTCTAGTTTTTGCACCCCTGCCAAACTCGTCTGTTTGTGCAGGATGACCATGGAGAATGCACGCTGCTCCATCAAGGTCGGTAAAGAACTCACCGAGACCTTCGATGTCAAACCTCCGTCCATCTACTCTCCTACGCCGAAGACATCGACATAAACGGCAGAAGGCAGTGGGATGTCACCGGCGCGTTCGTGAGTATTGAGACGGAGGCGGCGAAGCTGGGTTTGGCGATCAATGAGGGCAAGACAAGTATATGATGTCATCAAGAAAGGACAAACAACACCGACGTCTCGGGCAGAATGTCACTATAGACAGATATAACTTTGAGGTGCTTCAGGACTTTGTCTACCTAGGCTTCGTAATGTAATGCTCCGTGCTGTTTAATACTAAACCACGTACCACACTCCTGGAGACGCGCTAGGGTGGTGTTTATACCGAAGGTGGGCAAACGCAGGCACGTATCCGCGAAGGACTTGAGACCAATTAGTCTAACCTCCTTCATCCTCAAATCCCTAGAGCGTGTCCTAGATATCCACATGCGAAGTTCTCTGCCAGAAACATTGCTTTCCAAATCACAACACGCCTATCTCAAGGACAGATCCACGGAAACGGCTCTCCATGAGGTAGTGCGAACAATTGAAAAATCCATACACTACAAAGAATACACCGTAGCCTCCTTCTTGGATATAGAGAGCGCCTTCAACATCGTACACACTGAAGCTATTCTTGAATCTCTGGTCGAACTGTTCATAGAGGAATCTATTAGGCGATGGATAGGCTCTATGCTCGGAACGAGAGGCAGTGCGGTAGGACTCAGAGGCGGGGTGCTCGACTGCAATGCCTTACGGCCACAGCAACATCCTGGACTCGTTAACAGAAGGCATGGTCACGTATCCAACCGACTACATCACACCCAAACAAAATTTCAAAAAAGGCTTCCAATTTAGTTTCCCTTCCTCTTTGGAAGAGGGACGAAGTAGTGAAAGAGTTCGACACGGTCATAGACACCGACGGATCTAAGATGATCTGTGGTGTGCGGGCCGGTGTCTACTCGGAATCACAAAAAATATTAATATCCTACCGCCTGCCGGATTTTGCCAGCGTTTTCCAGGCGGTACTACTGTCTTTCCGAGAGACCTGCACGCAACTAGGGCGTCACGCAACATACAAACAAAACATTGCAATCCTCATAGATATCCAAGCTATTGACTCGGCTACAATATCCTCCAAACTGGTGCAGGAGTGCCGGAACGAGCTTGCCCGACTGGGCAGCGTTACACTACTCTGGCTTCCAGGGCATAGTAACATAATAGAAAACGAGCGTGCAGGTGAGCTGGCCAGGCAGGGCTCAGCTCAAGATGCCTCACTAGGTGCGGTTAAGTCACAAATAAACTCATACTTCCTGCAGAAAGCCAATCTTCAATGGAGAAGGTTAACTAACTGCATCATATCAAGGAAGATATGGCCTACTTATGACAAAAGAAGAACAAAGGATCTTCTAAACAGAACCCGCCCCGATGTTGCCAGAATTACGGCGATAATCACTGGGCATTGGCCAATTGGAGACCATGCGGCCAAACTAGGTATCCCATTTAACCTCCATTGCCGAAGTTGCGGGAATTTAAATGAAAGAGAAACTCTCTTCCATTTTTTCTGCGAATGTCCGGCACCAGCAAGAGCCAGACTGCGGGCAATGATTCAACCAAAGGGATACAATATCTTATCCGTTTTCTCAACTCCACAGGTTGAATTTAGCTATACAACAAATCCTCTGCAATCATTAGCTGTGTTTAATGAAAAAAAGATCAGAACAGAACAGATCAGATCAGCACACATGAGCGAAAACTGTCAGATCAAGTGAGAACAAAAAAGTACAGCTTCATGTGACAGCTCCCATATCAGCTGTTAAATTCCAAAATAAATAAATCCAAATGAAAAGTGAGACTCAAAGTTGCTTTTGATAAATAAAATAAAATGAATACTTCAGACTTTTTAATACTCGAGATGTTGGAAGATTCTGGCAGTAGCATCATGTTAAGTTCGTCGGATATTACAACATCGGATACCAGTAATAGCGATGATGAAGAAAATTTGCCACTGTTTTTCGCTGGAAAGGACGACAGAAATGCGATTTCTAGGTATCTAGAAGAAGTAGTTCCTTCTTATACTGAAAAAGAATTTATAACCCACTTTCGAGTAAGTCGCGATTTGTATCAATGCATAGTGCAACAATTTGCATTATCAAATGACTACAGCGCAATGGAAGCGGCCAACACATTTTCTCCAGAAATTCATGTAGCACTCTTGTTGTGGTTTGCTGGACATGAAGCGTGCTCCTTCAGAGATATAGCAGATAGGTTCAATCTTTCTTTGGGAACAGTATGCCGAATAATAAATCGCACGCTTGGCTTTTTGAGCAACCTCTCAGATTCAGTTATTCGCTGGACTACAGAGGAAGAAACATAGGGACGGGCTACAGTCCGCTTGGGCGAACTGTTGGATACCCTATTCTTATTCCTATCCCTCATAAGTGGGCGTGACAAAAGTCTAAGTATGGTTGAATTGTTAAGAACGCTCTACATATTTTGTTATATAACATTTAAAGGATTTTATCAAAAAAAAAAAACGCTCCCTAGCTCAAACTTGGGTGTTTCAATAAAATTGTTTTATTTAATTGTGGGCGTGTCAGTAGGCGGATTTAAAAAAAATTAACACATGAGAATAAAGGGCCCCTAGAGAGTATATATTATAAATTTCAGCTCCCTAGCTCAAACTTTGAACTTTCAAAAAAAAAAAAATAATAATTGTGGGCGTGTCAGTGGGCGGATTTTGAAAATATTTGCACATGAGCATAAAGGGCCCATAGAGAGTATATACTATAAATTTCAGCTCCCTAGCTGAAACTTTGGATTTTCAAAAATTAATATACCCTTAGAATAGGGTATAAAAAAATTATTTTATTTATTTGTGGGCGTGTCAGTGGGCGGATTTTAAAATTTTTTTTATCCCGAGCAGTTTTAGGAGTCATAGATCATATATAAAAAATTTCAGCTTTCTAGCTCAAAATTAGATTTTTTCCAAAATTTGGTTTTTTTGATTTTGTGGGCGTGTCTGTGGGCGAATTTCAAAAATTCGTAAACTTGATTATTTCGGGACCCTAGAAAGTATATGGTTAAAATTTCAGCTCTCTAGGTCCATTTTAAAGGCCTAATTTTTGGCTACAGACGGACGGACGGACGGACATGGCTAGATCGACATTACTATCGATGCTGATCATAAATATAGTAACTTTTAGGGGTCTACGGGCAATATTAAGGTATGTTACAAACTATGCGTCAAAATTAATATACCCTTAGAATAGGGTATAAAAAGGTAGAACTACCTTATGGATGTATAATAAAACTGGTATTCAGGGGATAATAGGTAATGTTAATATTATTTAATCTAACCGAAATAAATTTAATATATTTTATTTAGGTGCTATCGACGGTACCCATATCTGTAACGAAAGGAAGCAAATTATTGACATCTTCGTTGGCTATCCAGGATCAGTTCAAGACAATAGAGTTTTGGAAAATTCCGACATATATCCTGAGCTCTCAAATTTATGTGGAGAATTGTTTTTTTTTTATACTAGGGGATTCTGCATACGCTTGTACAATAGGGTGGGCCGAAATTTTTTTTTTTTTTTTTTTTTAAGTTGTAATACTGCGGAAAAGTTGCTAATAGTAGAGACTAAAAAGGGAAAAAAAAAGAAACAAAATCGGTTAATATCTTCCGGTCGCGCATGAGCTTTAAAATTCGCTGAAATTTGAAAAAAATTGTATGTTTAAGATATATTTTTTTTATTACTAAACTTGGTAACATTTCAATGTAATAGCTATATTCGACTCTTACTCGAACCGACAATGATTTAGAAAAAAAATGGTTCTAATCGGTCAAGGTCTTCCGCTCGCGCAACTACTCTCAAATTTTATAAATTTTCGAACAAAATCACATAAAATACCTGCTACTGATCTAAGGTTTGTTTACTTATTACGAGTACATGGAATAGGAAAAATTGGAGGGTTGGACTTGATTGAAACAAAGAAACTCAATAAATCATTGGAAAGGAAATCGCGTGGCATCCATGATGATATTTCAAAAACCTCGTTCTCACAATCAAATGTAAATGTTGTCGAAACTGAAAATGAAGACCAATATTCTTCTAGTAAAGAAAGCGATAGCGACCAAGATTTTGAAGTGTCCAGAAAAGTTTCCTCTTATAATAAAAAACAGATGAGAATTCAGTTAAAATCTACTGCATTACTGAGCGATCGCTATGGAGTTTCTGATCGCGCTACTGCTGCAATCGCATCGAGTGTTTTGCACGACTTTGGATTAGTTAACGATTCTGACGTCTCCCAGGTTATAGACAAAAACAAAATAAGAAGAGAAAAACAAAATGTTAGGGCTGAACTATGTAGTAAATCTGACGAACTTCCACTGCAAGGTCTCTATTTGGATGGGAGGAAGGACGACACTTTAGTCGTAGATATAGCTCATTCGAAAAGGTTCCGTAGAGTAAAAAAAGAAGAGCATTACTCGCTAATTCAACAACCTGGTTCAGTCTACATCGGACATGTTACGCCCACTTCTGGAAGCTCTTCAAACGTTGTCACTTCTATAATTTCCTATCTGTCTGGTCGTGGTATTTCTCTTGACAAGTTAGTGGTTATAGGGTGTGATGGCACTGCGGTTAATACGGGTTGGAGAAACGGTCTGATTCGCCGAATCGAAATACATTTGGAAAAACCTTTACAATGGGCAGTTTGTCTTCTCCATTTCAATGAACTCCCTTTTCGACATCTGTTTCAATACCTAGATGGTAAATCTACGGGTCCAAAATCTTTGAGAGGGCCAATCGGCGAAAAGCTAAGTGACTGTGAAAAACGTCCAGTCATTGGTTTCAGGAGTATTGACTGTCAGATCCCGGCAATAGACAGAAAGATACTAAGTAAAGATCAACAATATCTACTCGATATTTGTACTGCAATGAAGTCGGGAATCTGTAAAGAGGATTTGGCTGTACGAGATCCTGGCCCCTTGTCACACTCGAGGTGGTTGACAACAGCAAATCGAACTCTCAGATTGTTCTTAAGTGAAGAAAGTCCCACGCCTCAACTTCAAGAAGTAGTTATATTTATTTTGAAGTCATACATGCCAATGTGGTTTAAAATTAAGACAAGTAAATACTTCACAGAGGGACCAAAACTTGTGTATGAATCAATAAAATCTTCAAGATACCTACCTGATGTGTTACGTAATATTGTCGACCCTGTGATACAACGAAATGGCTTTTTCGCCCATCCAGAACATTTAATGTTAGCCATGGCACAAGACAATACACAACAGTTAAGAGAGCTCGGACTTCGACGAATTCTAAAGGCGAGACAGATAGATCAAAAAAGAAAAACTATCAGAACTTTCATGCCGCCAAAACTGAATTTCAGCGCTCAAGATTACTCTGAAATTATAAACTGGATGGACTGTGATTTATCTTCTCCCCCATTATTAAAAAATATCAGTGACGAAGAAATTAAATCATATATTCAAAGCGGCACAGTCCCTAATTGGGATATAACATTTAATACATTCCCAGTCCACACACAGGCAGTTGAACGATGTGTGAAAGTCGTTACAGAAGCTTCAGGAAAAGTTTGCGGAGCTGAGTCTAGGGATGGGTTTATCAGAGCGACTCTGCTGTCAAGGTCAACAATGCCAAACTTTGACCATAAATCAAATTTCAAAGTTCCATCAGCTAAGAATGAATGAGACCCTAGATGATCATGATCAAATTGTTTTACATGAGTTTCTTGGCCTTACACAAAAACTTTAAATAAAAAAAATGTATTAACAAATATATAAACAATAATATTGGTCTAAAATAAGTTTTGTTTTAAACATTGTATTCAATAAAGAAAACCAAAGATAGAAACGTGAGCGTTGTTTGTATTTTTATCCTCAAACTGTGGTTTATCTAGTATTTTTTGCGCGACCGGAAGATGTTGATGGATTTAAAAAAATGTAAAAGCATTATTTTCTGTGTTAATAATAGATAACAATTGGAGCTATTACATTCGGTAAGAGGATAATTTAAAAATGTTAAAAATTATCGTAAAAATGTGAATTTTTTCAAATGTTGCCAAACTTTATAGCTCATGCGCGACCGGAAGATATTAACCGATTTTGTTTCTTTTTTTTCCCCTTTTTAGTCTCTACTATTAGCAACTTTTCCGCAGTATTACAACTTAAAAAAAAAAAAAAAAAAAAAATTCGGCCCACCCTATTGTACAAGGCACCTTATAACACCTTATCGTGACAATGGCCATTTGTCAACCAAGCAAAAGTTTTTTAATAGAAAGCATAGTTCGGGAAAAGTTGTCATTGAACACTCATTTGGCATTCTAAAGCAAATGTTTAGACAACTGTATTATTGCAAGTTGCGAAGTATAGAAAAACTTTGCCATTTTGTACGTGCTTGTGTTGTATTACATAATGTTTGTGGTGTGGATGGATTAATCTTAGACCCCGAAACAAACGACAGCAACGAAGAAAGCTCGAACCATAACAGTACTCCCGATGCAGCAGTTCAGCAACAAGGTGCAAGTCTACGAAACCAATTATGCGAGCAGGTTTACGCCGTATACCACCGAATATAAATAAAAAAAATACGTCATTTTAATTAATTTATTTTTATTACTTAAAAATAAAGCCACTAAGGAAACACTACTTCATTATTATTACTTTAAACGAATATGGCGTCCTTAATGATGGTAATCAGGTAGATGTACATTTCGGCCTAATCATATCGTAAGGCGCAAGCACATTTTTAACCAACGACCATACCACGTCGAGTAATCGGTTCACGTCACAGATAAATAAGTTGTTCAGGAGGAAAGATCACAATGATATTCCTTGTGTTCGAATCTCCCAGACAGCAGAGAACAGACAGACAGTACTGACTGCTGGAATAAGTCCAGAAAGTGTCGCTTCAAACGACGATTTTTTCGTGGTCGAGGACCCACAGGAGAAAGTGGATTTGCTGGGCGCTTGTTTCGAGGCCGTGTATACGGTGAATAATCCTGTTCGCCGTAACCACGACATTGAGAATAGGGCTCTGGTGAGCCACTTCTATCTGCGCACCGAACTTGAGAATTGGCGATCTGAGAATAACGGATTCACCGTATTCACTGATGAAAACCATGCTAATGCAGTTGTCGCCAATGGCCGAGATGCATCGCACTTGTTCGTGTCGAAAGATGATCTTCTGTGCATCTTCGAGTCGCTAAAGAATAAAAAGTCGGCGGGGATGGATGGTGTCCCAAACGTCGTATTGAGACACCTGCCTCTGGAGGCTGTAGATATTTTCACCACGCTGTTTAACAATGCGCTGAATAATGCGCATTATCCGGCGCATTGGAAGATAGCTGTGGTACACCCTATCCCGAAAAAAGGTAAAAATAGGACGAACCCTGCCAATCTCCGGTCAATTAGCTTGCTTCCGAATATTAGCAAGGTCTTTGAAAAGGTTGTCAATAGAGCTCTGTTAAAGTGGGTCGAGGACAATAACATAATTCCGGACAACCAGTTTGGTTTCAGGGCGAGGCATGACACTATTCATGCCGCGTCGAAACTGGTTTCCGACATTCAGTGGAATAAATGCAAGAGCCAATGCACGGGTGCTTGTCTGGTTGATTTTGAGAAGGCTTTCGACACCGTATGGTTAGAGGGACTTTTCTACAAGTTGACCAGGCGGGGGATGCACAAACCTTTGCTATATGTAATTTATGATATGCTTATGGGAAAGAAGTTCGTTGTCAAATGTGGCAACGTGACTTCGAGCAGAGTCTTTGAAATTAAAAACGGTTTACAGCAGGGGGCGGTCAATTCTCCGATCCTGTTTAACATTTACACGAGTGATCTGGTGGGTTCACTCAGACATGCTATAGCGTATGCCGACGATTTGGTGGCATACAGATCAGGTCCGAAAATCGAGGTCATTAATATCCTTTTGCAGCGTGACTTCGATCAAATTAAGTGATATTGCGACGACTGGAAGTTGAAAATCAACTTTCAGAAGACGGAAACAATCTTGTTCAGAACTCCATTGGCTGGGGCCTCTAGGGATACCAGAAAAAACTGGAAGAAATTGGCCATTATTGGACGGGATGGGCAGCCATTGGCCGTGAGAAGCGTAGTTAGATATCTAGGTATCTGGCTTGACCAGTATCTATATTTCGATAGACATATAGTTGCTTGTCTTGCTGGGGCCAAGAAGGCTTATGCTCTGACAAGGAGACTGTTTCATAGCAGTCAACTTGACTCTAGAGTGAAGGTCATTTGCTACGTGGCCCTTATAAGGCCGATCATCGCTTATGGTTGTCCATTGTGGTTTAATATAGCGCCTAGTTATATGGAAAAGATTCGGGTTTTGGAGAGACAATGTCTTAGGACCTGTCTCCGGTTGTTCCGAACGCCCGAATCCAACTATATAAAATACTATCCCAACAAGGTCCTATACGATGGGGCTCAGTTGAATAGGATTGGCAATTTCCTCATTAAGGTGACTCGAAGGCACGTTGCAAGGGCGATGGCCAGCGACAATAGTCTGATATTTGGGGCTTAATACCCCAATGAAATGTACATAGAGAGTACGCTCCGGTCAGGCTTTATCCCACCAGAGGCATTTATCCATATTGATTCAAAAGGGCTGGTACAGACGAGGGATGGTATCCCGGTCTTATACCATCGCTTCCGCAGCGCGAGAGATAAGCGGCTCCTCCATGACGGGGACGTCGCCAATGCTCATGAGCTCCTCCGTTTTAGTACCGTAATATCGGAGAGGGATAGATTCGACACGGAAAAGCAATTCGCCGAATTTTGGTGGCTTGTTGAGGGGGGAGGGGTCAACATGCCCTCCCAGGACGGTGCGTTACTCTAGGTAACATCCTCTTAGCTTATAAGTTAGATTAAGTCATCTAGGGCGTTTTTGGGAGAGGCCGGGCTCGCCAACGTGTGGTGGTGCTTCCGGGAGTTGACTGACGCTGTAAGGCTTCAGTCGGCTCACGGCGGCGCGTGTGCACGTTGACGACTGCCAGGCGCTCGGAAAGCAATTGGGATTTTGACCACTTGTTGCGCAAGGCAACGAGTGCTCAGAATCCTAATTATAGTTAGAATATGTTAAGTAGTTTAAGTAAGTAGAGTAGGTAGTTTGTAATTTGTTTTTTTATATCAAAATATAAAATTTGATAAAGATGCCGAGTTTTCTTAACAATTTTCTCGATGAAAACATAATTATGTAAGATTAGTTCGTAAAATAGTTTTTAGGCCGAAAGGCAATAATTATAAGATATAGTTAAGTTTAGGGCGTCCGCATAAGGATCAATAATCTAGAATAAGTATCCTGTTAATTTTAAGTTAGATTTAATCATTTTTGTCTAGTATGTAAGTTGATATAAGCTAATAATTAATAAAAATGAATTTAAAAAGTAAAAGTAATCGGTTCACGTCAAATCACCGTAATTAATCGACGTTGGGCGCGGTTAGTACGTAGATGGGGGACCGTTTGATAACAATCGCGTGTCGTTAGCCAGTCCCATCTACAGAGTTGAGGTAGATAATATACGTGGTATCACAATGGACCTAAATTGGTCTAAGTGTGTCGGCTTCTGCCGACAGCCACATAAACCTAACCTAACCTAAGCACATTGCGTGTGTGATCGTCAGGAACACACTCAGAGAAAAAAATAGTCATTAATGACTATTTTTTGACAATTTTCATAGTCCGAATCGTGACCACTATTTTTATTAGTTAAAAATAGTTTCTTATGATTATTTTGGTTGTAAATTTTTATTTATTTTCAAAAATTTTCAAAATGTCATGCTAAACAAACAAATCAGCTGACATCAGTGACATTTGACGTCTTCAATTTGACACTTTTCACGCAGTTGCCCTTCCTCAAAAGGAGGTGCAGAAAATCCTGTACTTTTCTGATCTTAACTGAGCTGGACAGCGTCATGGAACACAAAGTGACAGAATGTAAAACATTTTGGGGCAAGATTTTTGCTCATGGAACACAAAATCCTGTACTTTTCTGTGCAGCTCAGGTTCATTAAACACACCTATTACAACATAGGTCACACGAGTCGTGGTAACAAAAAGGCACAACATAATGCTAATTGGGTTCAGGCCGAACCACCACCTCTACCTACCTACCTACCTACCAGGCAATGACACCAGCGCTGAGATTAAACGAAGAATAACTCTTTCCAATCCCTGTCCCTGAACGAATCTGTAGCGGAATAGATCGACACCACCAGAACAGATATCAACTTCGACGAGAAAGGATATTGAGTGTGTCAGAAGAATAATTACAGCCTTGCAATAAATTGTTTTCGATCAGCGCAAGTTAGATACTTTGAAGTGTTTCAGTTCAGAAGTGGGAACAGAACTCGGTTAAATACAAACAATAACAATGAATCTATTTCCTAATATACGAGTTCTTTACGTGGCTCAAGGCATGACTGTTAAGTGGTCAATAATAAATGTGTTTACATTCATCGAGATAATGAGCCTTATTGCGAAGATCAATCGACAGTTGATAATTGACTATTTTCAATGTGTGCTATTGTGAACGAACGATTCTAAAGGATTTTGTCAATCGCAGTCAACTAAAAAAATGCCATTGACAAAAATACCAAATAAATCGTTCGTTCACAATAGCACACATTGAATATAGTCAATTATCAATTTTGTCGATTGATCTTCGCAATAAGGCTCAATGCAACTTTGGTTCACACAGTTGCATTACGTATACGTAGATATTTTTATCATTTAAGTGGGTTGATAAGTATTCATCTGTTGTCTTGGGTCGAGTGCAATAATGACCGTAATTTTTAAAAGAAAATCAGAGATGGAATACGTGTTAAGTATCTAAACGAGTGACACTGTCTCTCTGCGTTAGATTCGAAACGGCGTAATATCATCGTTGATCGAATTTGTAGTTATATTCAAATCAACTAGCGGCACACACATTTCGTCTCACAGGAGGAGATAGTGTGAGACGAAATGTGTGTGCCGCAAGTTGATTTGAATAGAAGTTGCAGTTGCGTAGAGCTACTTAAATCAATTTGTATGATTGTTGGCTAGAGAGCGAGAGTATTGTTTATTTAGAATTTGCGATGCTATAGAATAAATTGAATAATGCTTAAGGAAAACAGTGCCGTGGGTCCACTTGAGTTGCAGGAAATTGTAGCGACATAAATTGAGTTCATGTCAAGTGTTTTTCATGGCATGTATTTTTGTTCACATAATATCGTCGTTTGAAAAGCAAACTGACATAAGTCAAAATTCATACATTTTCAGAAAAGCCATTTGAAGTTTTTCATAACTTAAAAAAATCATTTTAGTTTTGAATTTCAATGAACTCCAAAAAGTTGTAAAGTAAAAAAGTATTTTTTTTTCTTTCAAGTGGTATATTCAAGTTAGGTACTACAAAAACCGTTTTTCAAAAAAAAAGACTTATGTCATTTTACATCCAAATTGCTACTAATAAAAATATGAGTTTTGTCTTGTCGTTTTGTTTTGATCGATTATAATTATATTATTTAAAATAAAACCTAGCTTATTGGTAAAGTGACACTTCTTAAAATAATCAAAAGAACTTTGAAGTTTATCAACTAGCAAATTGAAACGTTTTACTACAAAAATAAATTTACTGAAAAGTGTCACTTTTCAAGAAACTTATTTATCACGAGTTCATAATTTTTTTTGAAGCAAAGTGTTACAAATGAAAAAAGTCATTTAGCTGGGAAAACAACAGGGATGTTTCCTTAAATTCAAAAAGACACGTGTGCCCTCATGCTGTCACTTTAAGAGTTATAGTTATGTTGGTTTGATAGATTTTTTGCGATTCGTTCTGTATAGTTAACTCAAAATCGTCAAATTTTAACTTATGTCAGTTTGCTTTTCAAGCAACGATATATTGGCTAACTGCAGAGACCTTTATATTAAACTAATAATATTTCTTACAGGTAAACATATTGTTACAATATTCGCGTGATTCGATTACAAAATGGAAGCCTTTACGTCAAAGAAACCGATCTAGAAGAAAATGCAGCGTGGCGCCTCACTGCTGTCATGTTTAAAGGAGAGCTCCCACGAACCCCGTCAAGAACGGCGATATCAATCAAAGTATCTACGCAATCGCGAAAGGGAGACAGACCTGAAACTTTCTGAATAGCACAAATGCAACAAAACCAGCATTTGATTGACATCAGGGACGAAGGGATTCGAAATCTGGAGGCCTGCCGATACTGTTTGAGTTCAAACCGGCGAACCCCACAGGCGGACCAGTAGGGATACACGGAAGTGGGAGCGTTATGATCCATTTAATCCAGGGGCCTGCAACGCAAGCTACAAGTATACAAGTTTACAGTCACTTGTGACAGAAAAAACCTTGACACTTGTAAGAAACCAACAAATTTGTCGACTTGTAGAATAAGCTTACAAGTGCTCGTTTGAAAAGAGATAAGCAGCACGATATAATACAAATGGGATTTACTTTTTTCCCACACTTGTAGCTCTGAGTTACAGAAGGAGGATCATAACACAATTTTCCACTTGTAGCATTGGCCTTGTTCACTTGTAGAGCTGCCAGTGGATTTATAGTTTCGTGCTACAGAAATGTGATTCACTTGTATTACAAGTACTTGCAGCATTGTGCTACAGGTGTTAATTTTGCATCTTCTACAATTTCAAATAAGGCATCCATTTGAAGATGAAGATATTCTTTGTCGAAGTACTTAGCTTGAAGGCAATTTTTCAAGACCTCAGTATAAAGATCCGCAATTGTACTTTCAAGTGCATGTATCTTTGTTTATTCGCTTTGAAGCATTTTGTTCCCTGTATTAAATTGCTTTCAAATATACGGAAGGCCCTGTAAATGCAGCGTATAGTAGCGTAGCACGTCTCACCATAAAAGTAGAACCGTACTCAGTTCCCAAATTTGTGCTCAAAAAGTACAATTGTAGTACGGGCTGATAGGGTTAGGTTAGGTTGACGGTGTTATCACCTACAGCCGACACATTTAGCCCAATGTGAGGTCCATTGTGATGCCACGTGGATCTAGGGAGTGTTTCCCTATACACGTTAAACTATTTAGAGCTTCTAATGAATCGCGATAGACTTCTAGCGTCTGTGTTAACCAAGTCACTAAGACCATTAAGCAAAAAGGCTCCTATTTTGAGATTTCTATTATATATTAGAGAGCAGGACATATATAAAGAAGGTGAAGTGTAGTTTCCTAGTCCTCTTCGTCCATGCAGCTGTACAGAACTTGCCTTGATGCGTGCTTGCTTATTAGGCAGTGCCATTTAATGACAACTATAGAAGAGCTAATGTGCAGTCGGTTTAGTGAGATTAAACACTTACATCGTCACAGGTACAGCTTTGGCCAGATATGCTTGGTCAATAGACATGTGGTACCACATTTCTCGATTGAGAATAGCTTAAATATAAGTTTACATGAAGCGATGGGTATACCTAGAGAACCTTTATCAGGTAAAAGAGTAGTTTGGTTCCTTTTTTAGCGAGATCATCCCTCCCTAGAGTTTTGGAATGTCTCTATGCGCCGGCACACAACAGAAGTGAATGTTAAACTGCTCTGCCATCTCCCTTAGGGATAAACGGCAATCTAGGGCTAAGATGGAGTTTGAAGAGACTGAGTCCAGGGACTTAATCGCGGCTTGACAATCCGAGAAGATACGGATGTCCTTAGTGGATATCACATTTCGCTTTAGCCACAAGGCTTATTTTATCGGCCATAATTTTCGCCTGGAATGACAAGGAAGACGGAAAAAGAGTCTAAGATTGAGTCCTTTTGAGAAAACGTCTCCACCTACCCCATCACTAGGCTTTGATCCATCGGTGTGGAAGTGGGTCGATTAATCTTCGGTAAATGCATCATTCTTTCAGAATGATCTCTTGGGGAACTGTAATTGGGGTATGGTGCAGTCTATATTTCTTGGTAGAGACCCAAATGAGTACAAAATGATGGAGTAGCTAATATTCTTATTGATCCACTGTTGACAGCTGTTTGCCTGCTGAATATATCGAGGGGTGTCAGTTGAAGAAGAAAGTCTAGTGCTGCGGAGGGAGTTGTTCGGAGTACTCAGCTAATACACAGACAAGCTGTAGGTTGGACTTTGCTCAGCTTATCACGATGTATCGCTTTATCTAAGGCAGTCCAACAGACAACCACCTCCTATGTTAGAATAGGTCTTACAAACGATACATATAGTCGGTGAGTGAAGCGGGCTTATAAGGCCCACTTGTTGCAAATGGCTTTTTTGCAAGAGAAATGTGCTACTGTACATTTTTTGACTCTTTCTTGCATGTTGGGTTTCCAGCTTGATTTCCTATTGAAGATTAGATCGAAAAATTTTGCTTCGTCGGTAAAAGTTAAGCTTGTACCGTTAATAGAAGGAAATTTTGTAAAATAATACAAGTTCGACACCATGCTTGATAAGAGCGTTTTGCAGGAGTTCCTTTAAAATGTTGAAGTGTTTTCCAGAGACAACAAAAGCAACGTCATCCACATAGCCAAACACCACGCAGGCATTTGATCCATCACCACCAAGTTCCAGAGAAGGGAGAAGGCGACGCTGACTAATGACTGTTTTTTATACCCTATTCTAAGGGTATATTAATTTTGACGCATAGTTTGTAACATACCTTAATATTTCCCGTAGACCCCTAAAACTTACTATATTTATGATCAGCATCGATAGTAATGTCGATCTAGCCATGTTCGTCCGTCCGTCCGTCCGTCTGTCGGCAAAAATTAGGCCTTTAAACTGGACCTAGAGAGCTGAAATTTTAACCATATACTCTCTAGGGTCCCGAAATAATCAAGTTTACGAATTTTTGAAATCCGCCCACAGACACGCCCACAAACTCAAAAAAAAACAAAATTTTGGAAAAAATCGAATTTTGAGCTAGAAAGCCGACATTTTTTATATATGATCTATGACTCCTAAAACTGCTCGGGATAAATTGTTTTCAAAATCCGCCCACTGACACGCCCACAAATAAATAAAACAATTTTTTTGAAAATCCAAAGTTTGAGCTAGGGAGCTGAAATTTGTAATATATACTCTCTATGGGCCCTTTATGCTCATGTGTAAATATTTTCAAAATCCGCCCACTGGCACGCCCACAATTAATTTTTTTTTTTTTTGAAAATTCAAAGTTTGAGCTAAGGAGCTGAAATTTATAATATATACTCTCTAGGGGCCCTTTATGCTTATGTGTTATTTTTTTTTAAATCCGCCTACTGACACGCCCACAGTTAAATAAAACAATTTTATTGAAACACCCAAGTTTGAGCTAGGGAGGGGTTTTTTTTTTTGATGAAATCCTTTAAATGTTATATAACAAAATATGTAGAGCGTTCTTAACAATTCAACCATACTTAGACTTTTGTCACGCCCACTTATGAGGGATAGGAATAAGAATAGGGTATCCAACAGTTCGCCCAAGCGGACTGTAGCCCGCCCCTATGTTTTATTTTGTGGAATTGGGAGAATCATCTTTCATATTCAAAGTTTTCAATAATAATCGATGCAACCACAAATCAATAAGTACAATATGATCCTTGTTTCAATTCGTTTTAAGTTATGATTTTATAACAAACGATTAGACTGTTTAAATGAAATTGTTGATTATGAAAAAGATATTTTCTATGAAATGCCATATCAGCAGGGCAGGAGGTCTTATTCGCTTCAATGCCAAAGAGCCGCGCATTTATTAAAATCTTTTAAAAAACTAACGTACGAGTATTATCAAAATAAATTGAACACTAAAAATTCTCGTCATTCCATAAACAAACACTGTCACTCATGAGCGTCTACATTCGCTGTGTTTTCGATTCGTTAACATTCCATATTTTTTGCCGATAAGTTGTGTATGTATGAATGTACACATACAACGTATGCTCCAGGGGCATGTAACAAAAAAAAACCCAAGTTTTGTTAAATACATAAATAAAATTCAATATTGAATTGAATTTAATTGCACTTGTTTAACAAAACAAGCCCCTGGGGTGATTTGAACAAATTTACGTTTTTCATGTGTCAAATTTGTAAGAAATCGTTTAAACATGCAAATAATTTTCCAATTTTAGTATAAGGCGCATTTTGTTGGCAAGTGTCTAGCCAGCTCAGCTAAATTAAAACACCTTAAACAACAAAAAACCACAAGTGAATATAAATAGGTCAGCACAAGAATGAACAAAACGTCTGGAATGAAATGACACCGTAGTGTGTGTCCCATCCCAACCTTAGTCAAGATTATCAATGTCTAAGCTTAGGTGCGGAAATTAAATAAATTAACTACCTTGCAACCATCCACACTCACTCGTTCACAGTAGATAAATAGAAGAAAGGAAAATTGATGTGGAAAGTAAAAATTAGATAAATTGTACGGGAATAATAAATGCGAGACTCGCTTTAGCGAATTTACATATGTCTAAAAACACATTTTAATTTCGCCGAAAATCAGATATTTCGAAAAAGAGCAGACACGACGCCACCTATAACAGAGCATTGTGTTTGATTCCAAATGTATTTTAAATTTGACATTTAAGTATCGTTTCATTGGAACTTCTATTGCTGAGCTTAAAATAAGGTCCCAAATAAGGGATTGGTAAAGTTCTTCTGCGATACCTGGTGGCACACATAATCAACAAAAAAAGCACGTTTGTAGCTGTCAATCTCCATAGTAAATTTATCTGTAATACTCGTACCTTATGGGCGAACACATTGCAACAAAACAAATAGAGGACGTCAAAATAATGAACTTCCAATCCTCAATAAAATGCGCCTATAATAATAGGCATGTTCCTTTTATTTTACAAGAACTTCCGAAGAGCGAAAGGTTTGAATATGTTGTGCCTCTTCTTTAATTTCACTTTTATGTCAAATTTTTAAAAACAACAATGCTCGCGCCATTAAAAATCAATCAGTCCACCATCAAACTGACATCGCAAAGTATCCTGAATCGATCACAACTACTCAAACACTCATCAAAAACGTCAGAAAATATTCAACGAGTAATTTCGTATGAATTCAGAAACGCCAATAAAATGCCCATCGATGCGGCATCACTGCGGATGCTGATGCATCGAAAGCATCGGCAATTTTCTTGATGCTTTTTTCGTTGACATTTGAATGAACATCAACTGTGCAGTGATCCGTTTTCGAAATTACCCTTTGCCTTTACAGTGATGCAAAATGTTTGCATTGATGAACGTGTGGCAAGGCTGATGTTGTAGCATAAACTGTGCAGTGATGCGTTTCCGAATTTACCCTTTCACATTGGCTTTTAATACATCCATATAGAATGTAGCTCAGAGAATACCATTGGCTTCCAGAAAGCTACCTGGCAAGCAGCGATGGAAATTGTGTTTACAGGTCCGGCGTCAAATCTCGTCGTTGCGTTTGTAAACTAAAAATGTCCGTGGCAATGGATTATGTATATCTTTCCAATGTGCTGAGTGAATCAGCCACAGACATGACTCGACTCTGGTCCTTTTTTCTAATTAGGGTGTTTTTGTTATTGGTGCTCAAACAGATTTAAGTTTTTACTTCCAGATTTGTATGAAACCTGTGAAAATTGGGACAGTGATTTGCTCCTAATGCATTAATCATCTGGGCGCAGGTTATTGTTTCATTTTGTTCAAACAAGTGAGTGGACGTAGTGCCATAGGGGTTAGTGTGTTTGACTACTAATCTAAAGGTCTCAGGTTCAGATACCGCCGGGGACAAGTAACATTTTAATGTTTTTTATACTGCCCCACCTCTTGCGAGTGTCTGACAAACATCGAAGAGTATCAATTGTCATAGGAAGCTTCTCAAATTTGCTTAAAATTATAGGTCCCTTCCACTTCCCAAAGCAAATGGTTAGATAAGCTAGGTTTAAGGGCTTGTATTTATTTGATTCAAAAATGCAAGCTGTGCAAAACACATTTTAGAATCAACAGTGTTTGGGTGGACCGGCGAACCTCACAGGCGGACCACTAGGGATGCAGTGAAGTATGAGGGTTATGATCCCTTTAATACTGATAAAAGCCTCACCGCCATTACGGAAGAAGAAGTTTTTGGGTAGACCGCTTCGCGGGTTAGACGGATTAACCCTTTGTCTGCGCAACTTTCAGGGATAAAATTGGTGGAATAATGCACTTAACAGGTGTAAATATAGTGGAGTATCACAAGTAGATCCCATAAGCAGCGCAATGTGTATGCAACCCCCCTGCTTGGGATCACTGTTGGATATGGAGTAGGCGCGAGGTTAGGCATATGCAAAGTTTCTTGAATACGTGGAATTCCGTACAACGACCTTGCTTGGATGGAGCCACATCACTGCTAGGGGCTTCAAATTGACACTATGAACATGGCAAAGAAATATGGTGGTGGCAGATGAAGCAAAAGCAGTGCTTACTGATAAGAAAGCGGCATTCAAAGGCTCGCGAAGAGAAGGTGCGCTCAAATTCAAGCAAAGTGTGTGGAGGGAGGAGGAAACCAGGCTATCCACTAACTCCGAACAGGGCACAACCATTTTCAAAATCGCCGCTCAGAGAAGGCGAAATGCAAATGAAATCCGTTCGCCAAAGTTCATCAACAACAAAAATGCTCAACGACTGCTTCTTGTGGATGACGAAAAAATACTACACAGATGACAGTAGTATTGGGAACGACTTCTAAATGAACCTCCTCGGATATATTTTCCGAGAGCCGTTCCTAACAATGAAGGATTACATGACATTACTGTCGGAGAAGTTAGAAATGCGGTCAAAGACTACAAAAAACGAAGACCCGGACGAAATACACTCTGAGTTCTGGAAGAATATGGGAGACACTGCATCCAAATGGCTCATGATTCTAATCTTCAAATTGATGAGAGGAGATCCAATGCATAGCCAGTGGTAGGAACGTTTTATTCTTCCTTTATACAAAGGAAATGGTGATACGCGAGACTGCGACTATTTTCGTTCAATCAAGCTGATGTCACACACCATGAAGATCGTTGAGCGGGTATTAGATAGCCGAATGCGGAAAATAATACGGCTATCTGAAGACCAGTGCGGGTTTGTCGCAGGTAAATCAACCACAGATGCAATTCAAACTATAAGGATCATGATGGAAAAACATCGTGATTCCCTTAAAGGATTTGCATATGGTGTTGGTTGATTTTGAAAAGGCCTTTGATAGGCAACCAAGGCATCTGTTATGGGTGGCGCTAAGCCAACGAGGAGTTCGAGAAACCTACGAACAGATGATCATGGGCATCTATGAGGGAGTTAGAAAAGACTAAGATGCCCCGTTGGCGTCACCGAGGAGTTCGCAATCAAAGTCGGTGTACACCAGGGAAGCGCCTTAAGTCCCTTGATATTAATTACAGTCTTAGTTATTCTTTGCTGACGATGGAGCTATCATTAGCGAAGATGAAACGTCCCTGCAACGAGCTTGATGTATGGGTGGAAGTTTTGGAGGGTAATGCCTATCGTACTAGTCCGAAAAAACTAATACTTGTGCTGCCCCTGCGATCCACCCCGACCTATAACAGACGTTTATATGAATGGAGGAGTGATTCCCAAATGCGAAAAGTTCAAAAGATATATGATCAATAGCAAAGCAAGCTGTGATGACGACATTAAGCAAAGGCAATCGAATAAGTGGTTCCAAGATCCGAGAAAGCCGTCATGTCGAAGAACCTATCTCGAAAAAAAAGGAGCGCGACCGGCTCTGTTGAAACTGTCATGTTCAAAAGAGAGATCTTAAGAACCCTGCCAAAAAGGCAATATAAACGCGAAAGCATTTGAGTGGCCCCAGCGACGAAGCGATTCAAAATCGGGAGACCTGCCGCTTTTTTGTGACGTCGACCCGGTGAACCCCGCAGGCGGACCAGTAGGGAAGTAGTTTAATATGAAAGTTATAATCCTTTTAATCTTGATCATAGCCCACCGCTTTTATGTAAAGGAAGAAGAAAGTACTTTGTATGTCAAATCTGTCAAAACACACATTAGGTTTGTTCGTCTGTGTTCGAAATATCACTGTCAATTCGAAATGCGAAACTCGCAATCATTTTTCTTGTTAACAACGTGGTTTTGATCAGGACTTAATGAATAACAACCCGCTTACTAGTGGTTCGCCGGTTCGACCTGAAAATATAACTGCTAGCCTCCCGATCTCGAAGCATTTTGCCACTGACTGAGGCCAATCAAATGCAGGCGTTGCTGCATTTCTGTGATCCAACAGTTTTAAGGCCTGCCTCTTTCGCGATTGTATGGGAACGTTCATTGATATTGTGTTTTTGACATGGTTCGTCTCTCATTTGAATATGACAGTACCAACTGATCCGGTCGCGATCCATAGTCTTCGAGATATATTCACTGACGTGGCTGCTTTGGATCTTGGAACTTCTTATTCTTCTTCAGGCGAAACTCGCAATAGCTTTTAAGGTCAATCCGGCAAACCTCACAGGCCGCCAAATGGAACTCATACTGGTCTAAGTTGGCTTATAAAGCTGACGCCCCTTCAACATATGCATGTAGTTAAGTGGGAATCGCTCGGGATTTCTAAATCACAATATCGTAGTCTCTATGAACCTTGTCTGAATTGACTTTTAGGATTTCACCTCACCTTATATTTGACATTAAAAAAAAAAAAAAAAAAAAAACAAATGATAAAGTAAGTAAACATAATCTTGCGAATGACGTCTTGGCAACAGCTGATTAGTGTTGATTCAGCTGTTTTTTCTTTTCTTTTTTTAATGTACATACTCACACACGACAAATTTGGACGCATCCAGTCGCACAGATACTATTTATTCACGTGCCACTCTTTTACAGGTGATCACTATGAGTACCTATATATCTAGTGTGTATGCCATATACATAGTTGATATAAAAAAAAAAAATTCACTCGGCTTTTGTCCAACAAATGGACATTGTTTAAAAACGTATATTTACATCTATAAATACAAATAACGATGATCTTTCGTGAATTGACGTCATCCTACGTGTTATCACTTTGTATATTTGAAGTCGAGCTATAACACAAATCCAGTTTCCTTTTCCTGCGATCGAAATGAAATAGCATATCAGCGGCATGTTTCCACCTAGCTACCTAGCTATATAGATTTCAGAATGTAAATAAAGTGCAGGCGCCTTATTAAATTTCAGTTGTTTTTCACTATAAATTGCACAATAGGCAACAATTTCCATTTCCACTGGGTTTATACGTGATAAACCTTTTAGTAGCATAAAAAAAACCGGCAGGTCTAAAATCTCAGTCTATATACAATTTTGTAGTTTGCACCTCCTATGAGGCCAATGTATACATCCATTTTTATGGTTTCGAAAATTAATCGAAAAATCAAAAACGATGAAAGAAAGAGAAAAAACAAATATTGAATGCACGTACCTTTTTGATTTATCCTCTTTCAAATATTATACATATATATATTTTGTTGTTCTAATAAATTGCACAAATCGATTTAATCACAAATCCAAATCCGGTTCAGCATCAAATTTTTTAGAGCTAGGTACTTTTTTACTGTACATTATTCACTCGATTTGAGATTTTTTTTTCACTTTCGGTATACATTATTTGCTATGTGTTTTGAAAATTGTTGTTCCACATTTATTTATGTTTGAAAGATCCATACACACATCATATAGGTGGATTACTATTGAAATATGTATTATTATATTTACCCAACCGTCCCGAGAGTAGTATACCAAGATTTAAGTCACTTTTTTTTAGATAAATAATTGTACAAAATTAAAAACAATATTATTATAGGGGTAGGTATGAGTTAAGCAAAACAAAACGCTGAATAAGATTCACGAGTAGCAGTTTCTTATTATTATTATTATTGATTGTATTATTATTTTGATTATTTTTATTATTATATCTTCGTGTGCAGTCCCGTTAAACATCCGCAAACTGGATGCGCACGTAAGCACATACACACACACACAACAGTGGATACAAATCTATTATTTCTTCACTTATGTGTAAATACTTTATAGAGAATAAATAGAGGAGAAGGCAAAAAGGAAAAAAAAAATAAACAGCAGCAGTTTTCAGACGTATATACAAATATATAGATATGTATGAAAAATTGTATATATAAATAAAAATAGTAATCAACTTGTAAAATTAGCACACCGAATACCGAAATCACACGGATGGGTGCCACCGAGAACGTTTTTGCCAACAGCAGCGAGCACTACCGATACCGAACGTACGAATACGATGTGCGATTTTTGGCAATATTTTCGAGGCGAGCGAGACGATGATTCTTTGGATTACTGCGTTAAGGGTGCTTCGGCTTCGGCTTTGGATTCAGATTGTATAGTTGCGTAGTTATTCGTAGTTGTTGCAATAGCAAGGCTGAGGCTGGGTGAGTGTGGCTGTGCCTGTGGCTGTGTGACTCGATGAGTGGGAATAAGCATAAGGTATAACTGCTGCTGCGACACACAAGGTGAGAGAGCAAACTTTTTATATATCAACACACAACACACTTTACAAGACTCGTGGCTACGCTCTGTCAAGATGTGTGTATGTGTTTGTGTCTGATTGTTGGTATATAGCTGTTATGCTTGCTCGAGTGCTAGTCGAGTGTTTCGCTTCTCTTGGGTGTGGGTTTGGTAGAGGGTGATTGATTGTATCTGTAATTGAGTGATGGCGGTTTTTGGCTGAACTAAACACACTTTCCGATATAGACATTGGGGCCAGTAAGTATTGCAATTCGCAATCTGTGTACAGGCACAGGCAGGCATATCTAATTTTTCTTCTCTATTATAAGATTTGGTTTCCCTTGTGTATGATGCTCCGTTTACTCTCTCTTTATCTGGACATTATAGTTACAGAGGGAACTCTTTACAGATGAAAAAAATCAAAACATGAGGGTCCCGATGTAATTTACAAATAAATAGGCACAAATCCCGATTTTGGAAAAGAAAATCTATGTCACTTTTGAAATGACGAAATTCGGACATATGTAGGATTGTAGGTACACTTATTTAGGTAGTGTGGGAAGGCACCGGCTTACCTTCTCAGTAGGTAACCAGGAGGTGGGACTTATTAATGCAATATTTTGTACATTGCGATATAGCTAGGTACGACTTTGAGCTTTATGTACATGATGTAGTGTGGATGAAGATAAATATTTATCAAGTGTACGAAAAGTTATATGTAGATATGTACTCTTTTCAAGTGCACGGTATTATTCATTGGGGATCAGCCGACTGGTCTTATCTGGAGAAAAAAACCCCAACCTAAAACAAAGGAACAAATGTTTCTATGACATTTCAAGCGGAAAACATTCGAACAAACCTACCTACTTCGAATAGAAACATGGTTAATTCGCTTCAATGCAATATGGGCTTTAAGTTTAGCTAAGCTGATTCAACTTATTTGCCAAGGTCTGTAGAAGCGACAATGACCATGGACCACGGTGATTCCTTTTCAAACGGAATTTCCACTTTTTCGCAATCTGCAAGTGCAAGTCCCAAGTCTAATCTCAACGTATGTAGCTCTATATATGTTTGCATGCATATAACTCTGACCGGGGACGTGAGGCTGATGATATGCTAACACACTTATCTGCGCGGATTTTAAGTGAACAAGTGATGCATAAATTCGAATTTCTGGATAGTCAATATAGCGCGCGGTTTTTCAACGAAAAAAAATATAGGTACGAAACCCCAAAAAAAAATTGGTTCCATACCATTAAAAACATTGTACATAATTAGACTCAGCTGCGTATCGAATATTCGAACATACCTGCTCTTTATTGTTTTTTTTTTTTTTTTTTTTTTCTAAACACATTCTCTATCATTACTCATTTTAGACCACGCGAATTGGTAGCCCATTTAAGGTGTATATTACCTAAATATTTAATCCGTTGGAACCGTTTGTAATTATTTATTTCATTTGCCGCACGGACACAACGATTCAATTTCTGTGCGTTAACTGACTAAACTAAATTTATATTTTTGTTGGTGGGAGACGAGTAGTAGAATATATAAAATATCTAAAAACATCGTGTACGTACGTTGCGGTTCATACCATGACAGAAAGATCGCAAAGAACCAGGGAGTAAGAGGAAGACATAGAATGTGAAATAAAAATATTTTCTAGTGTGTTAAGCGAGAGGCGATGATAGGATGCGTTCGGCACTGCCAGCTGTAAGAAGCGAGAAACACTGCAAAATTAATTTGAAGATACTTTTAATGGTAGAGTTGCGCAAAAGATGGGTTTTTCATTTTATATGGATTGTTTGTAACGGTTTCATGCATTTGAAATCAACTTGCAATTTTGACGGAATATTATAACCCCTATTGCGAGTGTCAATTGACAATTGATAATTTACTAGAGCAGAAGATATTTTTTGTTATTCGCAATGTTTTCGTGGACAGCGATTGATAAAATCCTCCAGATTCGTTCGTTCGCAATAGCACACATTGAATATGGTCACATATTGTCTATTGCCCATAGAAATAGGGGTGTAACATACAACCAGGGATGTCGGAGAAGCTACCTCACTTAATCTTTATAGTTAACTCCGCGTGGGTTTGAGGTAAACTACATTTCACCATTAAGTACATTTAACTACTACTGCTGTAGTGAACTGGTCCTTGATGCAGTCAAGTTTTCAACATTAATTTTTAGTTTACACTTTGGCTACCATCAAATCGGTATTCTGTAGAACGCCCCGGCTTGATTTCGATAAAAAATCAATATTTTATAACATTAGCCCGTTTTCTATCGTGTCACCAATCAGGGGCTTGTCTGTTACCAGAATAAACGACTGAACGAAACCCTTTTATCTTTTTTTACTCACTATGTAATTTGTTTAATTTTGTTATTACAAGAAGGATTTTAATTCAATTGTTCTTAAAAACTTACATTTCGGCAACCTAAGGCAGCTTGAATACGGACTTGGCACAGAGATGATTGATTTAAAGAGTTACCAAACCTTTGCCCCGCGACACCCATTTGTTAACTTTTTAATGTGTAAACATTTTTGCTCTCGTTGATGTGTAAATATATTTTTTTTTTATTTTTTCTCGGTTGGAAATATCTAGCGTCACCATCATCGTCAGATTTCGTCATCGTCAGATTTTCATTACCACGTGAGTTAATCGCTGCTCGACAGATCACCGCAATTAAACGACGTTTGGCGCGGTTAGTACGTAGATGAGTGACCGTTTGAGAACAACCGCGTGTCGTTGTTTTTTTTTATTAATTATGTATGTTCAATTTTAGAGATTATTATGTCCTTACGAAACACCGGAAAGTTGTGTGGAAGTAGATTTGTTTTGAATAATTGAGGTTGTATAGCTTGTAGTTTGTTGTACATCAGTTGAAGGTAAGAGGAAAAATATCGATTTGTACTTCGGTAACCGATGTCCGATTTAAGAATGTCACTTAAACGACAATCGATGCTATATTATCCCGGTACATCGACACACTTGAGTCGACGGTGTACGTCTCCTACTTCAGCTTTCACAAACCAATTATTTGCTCGGGCAAACATTAAATAAATTTTGTCGTTGACATTAAATATATATCATGGTTTTATTTCAATACAATACCCAAATCTCTTGTTTATCAAAACCACACACAACCTCTGTGATATTTCCACATGCAACACTGACGAGCCTACATGTTTACACATCAACTATACCCTGAGTGCAGCGTGGCTCACACCTTTTTTTTTTGTTGTTATCCATTTCCAGTTTCTCTGTCACTCTGTCAGCGCAACCGATATGCCCCCAATCGAAGAATCAGCCAGTGACCAAGAACTAATAGGATTGCCCCAGTTAAATCGGCCGTCAAGAATACTGTCGTGAAGAAGGCGCTCAACCATCTCTTCGAGAAGAGGCCTTGATGGTGGTCAATGGAGGACTTAGCTAGTTGCGATCCTTTGGCGATGAAATGGTTATCACTTTATATTCTTTTTTAAATCAAATTTAATTCCATAATGCGGACCTGAAAGCCAAAGAAAAAATCGTCGACCTAGTGACACAAGAACGTAACTACATTTTTTACGATTTTGGACTGGGTATGACACCTTTCTTCATATATCATTCTATATATTTTGGCAAAAAATTGTACCTCTAGGTGAAGTAGTTTAGAATTTAGCTCCTACCGCATCAACCTTTTTTTTTTGAAAAATAGTAGAAAAAACAGTAAAAAAAATCACAAAATCGTCTCTCCTGAAAATTAGCAAAAATTGACATACGTTTTTGTGTCACTAAGGCGAAGAAATGATCTCAGCACTACCAGATGTAAAAAAGCTCATTCTCGATAGGAACGACGACTTCATGATTCTCACTTGCGTTGGCATTTAGAACTTAATGTCAAGCGGGGAAGTGGTGCTCTTTGTAACTCAAGGATGAAAATAAAAATGTTTCCGAGATCTGCGAAGAGGTAAGTTAGTTGAGTAAATCAAATAAACATTTTTGTACAACCGACAGTAACTGTTCCACAGCTTTTTGACAAGTGCCTTGCTCCAAACACCACATGATGTAGCAATATGACATCCGTTATTTTCAAATACAACATCCCAGAGAAGCCAACAAAACTCAGCGAAGAAGAAACAGAGACAGCACTCTTAGCTGCACAAATCGCTGAAGCAGATATACGACTGATGCCAACTTCGAGCAATCGCTGAAACGTTCTGCTCTCACATCGTCAGCAGACGGGGTCTGGCCGTTGAAAATTCAACCGAACGATTGAAGACTGCTAACAATGCCACTGCAACGAATATATTTGATTTTGAACTAAAGCAACGATTTCGGGAAAACAAAGCAAGCAACAGGCTTTCATTATTAGCGGATCAAGGCCTCCATGGTGGAAAGGATCAAGTCTCCCAGTTCAGGCAAAGTAATAAAAAAATATAATCGCATTTTCGCAAATTCTTAAACTTTAATTAAGTAAAAATCATCAAAATAGAATAAAGAACATAGGTATAAAAAATAACTTGTGTTACTTCCAACACAAAAATATGTTGCCTGCCAACACTGCTGCTGTGGTTTTGGAATCATTGTATATGCAGCATGCATCCAAAGCAGCCCTTTGTTTTTGTTTATCGTGTAAATTCGAGTCTTCATGTGGATACACTCAACTAAAAAACACGCCTAATGTTCATAATTTGGAAGCAGTATACTTTTATTTATGTGTAAACTGTATTGGATGAGGCCCAGGTCCATTCCGGACTGTAGCGCCACCTAAGTAAGTAAGTAAACTACGAGTATAATATAAATCCTTTTTATGATTTATTTTTCTAACTAAAGATACTAAGCTCCTATGTAGGCACAGAACGAATAATTCCAACAGACTACAAAATTTGAAAAACACATGCAATGTAGTGGCTTCATACTTTATAGCTCAGCAATATGTTCATATACTGTACCTATAAAGAAAAAGTATACAAAGAATAAAAACAATACAATTCTTTATACCATTAAAATACAAACTAAACATGTTGACTTACCCTCTTAGTAGCTGTTTATAGATCCACATTCCTTGAGATTATCATTTTGTTAAAAATAAAATTTCTCTGTCATTCTCTCAGCATTTCCTGACGATTTCTATATAATGTTTCGGGAATTTAAAGCAAGTCTTAATATTTAAGTAATTAGTTTTAATTTTTTTACAATTTACATTGGATTTATATTGGACGTGTTCAATTTGCAAAGCAACTACTAGTCCCTACTATTTTACCCTTCCTTGTGATAGAAATTTAACTAGCAGGAAACTCTTAGTTGCCTTGCAACTTGAACGCGCCCAATATCTGCTGCAAGAGTTCCTACTTCTAGTGGAGTAGCCATTTCCGCACTTTCTGTGGTGGGTTTTCAAATCGGCTGATTCCGAGGTGAATCGACCAAATGTCCTATGGCTTCTTTACCATTTCCGGCAATGTTGTTGATGTGGCAGTATCGTGTCATTATGGCACTTTTTCACCACCAATGTGGCACCAACAAATTCTATATGGCACTCTCCCACTTTGACGAAAATAATAGCATATTTTTTTCAAATTAGATTAAACAGGTTAACAAATCTAAGACAGAAAGGGGTATCATTTGAAGAAGCTTTATACATTGACTGTAAGGAGGAAGAATGAATGGATCATCCCATGGAAGTGCTCTAATTGCAAATCGAATAAATTTACGTTGAATGGCTTCGATTCGATTTGAATGAATACTATAGAACGGTGTTCAAACTTGTCATGCATACTACTAGATTCGGACGGACAAAAGTTGTAAGGGTCATCCAATTCTTTAGACCCCCTTTTTACGGAGCCCAGCGCAGTAAATTCTATATTGGGATCGAAATAAACCCCAAGATTCTTAAAACTATCAACACGGCAAGGAGTATGTTGAGACAATTGAAAGGTTGAAGGGATATTCTTTCTATTGAATGTCTTATGTTGATATTCAGTATAGGGTTCAGGAATAAACCGTTTTTAACACACCAAGTGACAAATAAAAGAAAAATACCACCGTTTGTCACACCTTCTGTTGGCGGTACACTCCTCAGAATCTGTGACAGTGCGAAGTACCTGTGACTCATACTAAACAAAAAACTAAATTGGAAAATGAATACCAATGAGAGAAAATATAGCCTTTTACTCCTGCAGCAAAATCTTTGGAAAAACCTGGGACCATCTCACAAAAAAAAAAAAAAACTGTGGATGTACACGGCAATAGTAAGACCTATTCTGACCTATGGCAGTCTCGTATGGTGGCGGGCAACCAATAAAGCTACCTAATTAAAGGCTCTTACAAAAGTTCAGAGACTAGCGAGCATCGGCACAACCAGTGCGATGAGGACAACTCCAACAGCAAGACTGGATGCTATCCTCAACCTGCTTCCGCTAGACATCTTTGCTCAATCGACAGCCCGCATTAGTGAAATGAGAACTGAAAACTAAACGAAATGTTTCATTCGACAATCCTACAGACATTCTTTGGCCATGTACCAACTACGGACTACATACCGCCATACTTAGATTTCACAAGACCTTTCTCGAGCGCCTATCCCAGCAGGGAAGAATGGAGAAATATACTCGTCCCCGACACGGAAGCCATAACCGTATTTACGGACGGTTCAAAAATGGTAACGGGTGGGGTCAGGCGTCTTCTCCGCACCACTGGGCATATCAAAATCGGTACGCCTCCCCGACCACAGCAGTGTCTTCCAAGCAGAGGTTCTGGCAGTGACAACAGCAGCCCGTGAGTCTGTGGTAAGGGCAATACCACCCGATGGTATTATCTTCTTTATCGACAGCCAGGCAGCAATAAAAGCCTTAACTGCAGCAGTAATACAATCCAAGCTTGTGAAATGCTGTCGCGAAGAACTCAAGGTTCTTGGTACTCAGCATAACGTATCGCTCTGCTGGGTTCCGGGACATGAAGGCATTCTAGGCAAAGAGAAAGCGGATGAATTAGCAAGACAAGCTTCGGCAGCTGTGTCAGAACAAGCTGATCCCTCTGTACTCATCCCGTCTTGCACACTCAGACTTGAAGCAGGAAAAAAGGCAATAAGAGAGCCGAACCTTAGATGGATGGCACTAGATACTTGCCACACCACAAGAATGCTATGGCCAACCTTCGATGGAGCCAGAACCGAGACACTCATAAAAAAGGATAGAAAATCACTATCCACCCTCGTAAGTATATTAATGGGGCACAATACTCTGCGGTACCACATGAAGAAATTACGGATGACGGAAGAACTCTGTAGAGGCTGCGGCGACGAGGAAGCTCTGGAGAATACAACCCACTTCCTGTGTCACTGCCCGGGTCTCCAACACATCAGGTACAGATTCCTGGGGAGGCATTTCTTCCACGACCTAGATGAGCTTTCCAGCACACCGATGGACAGAATAATGAACTTCACCAAATCCACAGGATGGTTTGTATCGAACAACACAGCGAGGAATTAATCTCAGTTTTTGTAGACAGGGTTAAAAATGATGGGCATCACAATGGGTCAGTTGAGCTGAGTGTGGCACTAAGCCAGCCAGCGGAGCTATTAATGTCAGTTTGAAGAAAAATTCTGTCCTGCTGATTAGTGACAGATTAATATATTTTCATATCATCAACGTAGATCAGGATATTGCTGTGGTTTATTTGTGCCTTAACTGCATTAATGGCTAGTATAAATATGATTGGTTCGAGGTGACTTCCTTTTTGGAATACCAGACTGAGCTGTGAAAGATTCTGATAGCGATCCTCTAAAATTGACTGGATAAGCCCTTGATCAAAGTTATGATACTCGTATTACCCATTTTATGAAAACTGTTGGGACACCATAAGCCCTGAGCTAAAATTCGATTATTTTATGGGACAGCTGGTCGAACGCTTTGGGGAAGTCCGTGTATTTGCAATCCATTTCGCCCTTATTCTCTAAAGCATTTAAAACATACATACAAGTGTAAAAGACTTTGGTAAGCAGGACAGAGAATGTTGTCCTGGCAATATTTATATTTTTACTAGATGTAGTATGTAGTTCGAAGTAGTCCTTCTGGCAACATCCCCTATTTGCATGATCGTTGAGTTGTCGGAAGGAAAGGATTAACCAGTCTGTAAATGACTTTCCGCAATCCGCACAAGTGGACGTGGTTAATTGAAAAGTGAATTAGTGAAAGTAAATAATTCAGTACTTAAAACTAAACTGGGAAAAAGAACAAAGTTAAGAGGGGTGAGTAATTCACTGAGTCAGTTGGTAATATACAAGGTGGCGCAAAAGTTGTCAGGTGGCGCAATAGTTGTCACCCAATGTTCTTTCGCTGTAATTTTTTTTATGAATGAAAAACTTTAGTTCTGCTTTTGGATTATGTTAATTGGTGTCTTAAGTTTTTTCTGTATCAGTTAACTTCACAAATATCAAAGTAGAATTTACATTTGCCGCCATTTGCAAAAATTATGCTTCTTCCGATAGGAAGATGACTTTTGCGCCACCTTGTAGCTTGCATGGTATTTTAGAAAACAGATCGTTAGCTATCTGTAGTTTTCATAATTTCTTTAATGTGCTGAGATATAGAAATAAATAATAATAAATCGGATCGTTTGTTATCTGATGTTTGTTTAGTGTTCATAACGTAAAATAAAAAGGTACCGTTGATGGGTTGTGTGTGGCGGTGCTGTATCCCTTTTCCCGCTTGTGTGCGAGTTGGTTGGTATTGATAAGCCAGTTTCCCCTGAAGACAGGAAAGTCTGATGGTGCGTTAGGCGACCGCCAGTCAAACATGAGTTTGTGCGTGTGTGGGATACAGATAGCCTGCTGGTTCCGCCTGATGATTCGGTTTGATATTGTAGTTCACGGCCGTGTGTTCGAAGCGCTCGCCGGTTCCCCTAAGCAAGGAATGCGTAGGTGTGTGTGGCGAGGTTTCGTGGTTCCGCCGTTGTATTCAGTACGAGCTCCGTAGTTATACCTGCTTGTTGTTTTTCCTAGTTTGTAAAATGTGATCATTTGCTTGGTTGTGGGAAAAAAATATTTGAAATGCTATATCGGCTCACCGCTTTCCTCTATCTCTTCTTTCTTACAGGATCTGTGTTGCCATTGACCTTATAAAAAAAAACTTTGGAATCATAATTTAAGTAGATAATAAAATGAATGTTCGCTTACGATGTGGTTTTTTTTCATTCTATTTCTCGTAACGACTCTTACACAAGAAACTTACCAGATTAGTGACACTGGTCCTGCTTCTAACAAATCCATGCTGTTCATTACAAACTATATTGCGTCAGTGAAATATTAACTTCTCACAGACTATTTGTTCAAAAAGGTAGATGAACTCCTTAACTACCTCGAAATTGTTGCTATCAATAGTGACGTTTTGTCCTAGGTGGTGGACAGATGTTTGTTTGTTTGTTGATAGCATGTATTTAGTCTTGTCCTCATTTACTACAAGGCTAATAGATTTCGCTTGTTCTTCAATCGCCGTGAAAGCTTCTATCACGGAGCGCTGTGATCGGCCGATGATGTCAATATCGTCCGCATAACCCAGCAGCTGAACGGACCTGTTGAAGATAGTGCCTTCCGTGTTGACAGCTGCCCTGTGCACTATCTGCTTCAGTACGAGATTGAAGAAATCGCATGACAGCGTGTCCCCTTGCCAAAATCCGGTGCATGTTTGAAATAGTTCGGAGAAACTATTTCCAAACTGCACGTTGCACCGCGTGTTTTCCAGAGGCACGCGGCAAATCTGAACCAGTTTTGCCGGGCTTCCGAATTCGCCCATCGCCATATAGAGCTCCTGATATATACTATCATACGCGGTGGTGAGTCTCGACTTGAAATTCGTTGGTCTTTTCCATGATTTGCCTCAGTGTGCAAATTGGTCTATAGTCGATCTGCCTGGCTGGAAGTTACACTGGTACGTGCCGATAAGTGTGTTGCAAAACGGTTTAAGACGTTCACGCAGCACGTTGGATAGGATCTTATATGCGACATTAAGCAGGGATATGCCTCGATAGTTCTTGCAAGACATAGGATCGCCGTTTTTGTAGATGGGGCATATGGAGCTGATAGTCCAGTCATCGGTCATGTTTTCTTGCACCCATTGTTACTGACGATCACAAACGCAATGTGTTTGCGCCATAAAATATGATTAGGCCGAAATTTACGCTGAACGCAGTCATCAACATCTACCTGATTACCATAATTAAGGACGCCATAATTGTTCAGCTCACCGGCACGTAGCAGGCGGGCTATAAAAAGAAGGAACACAAGCGAAAAGGACATCAGTTCAGTATAGTGGAAATACGGCAAAGGCAGCAGAATTTTTTAGTTCGTTCAAAATCTAACATTTATAACTTACTTTAATCTTTTTTTTTATTTTTCTTCTTGTTTTTCTTAATTAATATTGTTCTTTAAATTGCTCATTAAATGTTTAATTAAAAACTACTGGTGAATCCTGCGCTTCATTTCCAAACAATTGTGTCCCAGTTTGTTTAAATGTGTGTAATAAGGAATAAGATAGTGGAACTACGAAAGTATGTCAAAGCAAACAGCTCGAAAACAGAGAAAAGGAGACTGTGTTCGTTGCAGTGAGCCGAACAGCAAAGACGATATGGTGCAGTGCGATAAGTGTGATGCATGGTTCCATTATGGATGTGCCGAAGTAAGTGAGTCTGTCAAGGAGAATAGCTGGGAATGCCAGAAGTGTATCAGCAAGGAATTTATTCAATCGGCAGCTGACGTAACGGCGACAACGGAGGCATCTGCAGACAAAACGGTTATTGGACCAGGCCCAAGCAGGACCATTCGTAGTTCCTCTAGTAAGCTACATAACTTGGAGTTAGAGAAATCGGAGGAGGAAATGAAGTTACAGGAGCGTTTTCTTAAGGAGAGGGAATGCAATGAGAAGCTGTACTTAGAGCGGAAATTTCAGATACTGAAGCTAGGAGCGGAAGAAGGAAGCGAAGTCGGTAGTATGAGAAGCATCAAGTCAAACAGTCGGACAGAAGCCTGGGTTCAGAAAACAAATGCAGTATTACATGAGAAAAAGGTTGACCCCGGAAGCAAGGAAAGCGTTGGTACAGTTTGCGAGGATACGGAGTTGGCAGAAGGTATGCTGAGCAGCAATCAGATAGCTTCTCGCAAGGGATTAGCGAAAGAGTTGCCGATTTTCACCGGAAGAACGGAAGAATGGCCTATCTTCATCAGCAATTTAAGTAACTATTCAAATGCGGAAAATCTGATTCGTCTTCAGAAAGCATTAAAAGGTGATGCATACAAGGCAGTATGCAGCCAGCTATTACTTCCAGCTGCAGTTACGGAGATAATCTCTATTTTAAGTATGCTGCTTGGTCGCCCGGAGCATATCATTCAGGACTTGGTTTCAAAAATCAGGGCCGAACCACCACCGAAGTTGAAACGACTAGAGACCATCATATCGTTCGCTCTATCAATACGAAACCTGAGTAGTACTATGGAAGCCTCTGGACTTACGGACCATTTGAACAACCCTCTTATGCAGCAGGAGTTAGTGGAGAAGCTTCCATCTACAATGAAACTGGAATGGGCAACAAGTTCTCTGGCGGAAGGAAAGACGAACATCAAGAACTTTGGAGATTGGGTGTTCAAAAAAGCTGAAGCTGCTGCCGCGGTAACGAGATACGGAGCGGTAGGAGGAACCTTCCAAAAGCGATCAGGGCATTTACATACTCATGCTGGACCAGCTGCTGATGATGATAAATGGCTGGCTGAAAATAGTTCAAAGGCATGTTGCTATGCATGCAACCAAGATCATCGTGTAGCTGATTGCTTACAATTTGCGAAACTTAACTGCAATGAAAGGCGGAAGCTGGTACGCGAAAAAGGATTATGTGTGGTTTGCCTTAAGCATCTGGCAAAGATAAGGTGTCGCGACCAAAGAGGATGCTCAGTAACTGGGTGCAAAGGTAGACACAACAAACTACTTCACGACTATCAGCAGTCGAGAGCTGATGATGTTTGTCCGTCACACTGTACGGCAATAACAACAGAATAGACACGTTCGCATTCCTGGATAGTGGATCATCGCTTACTCTGGTGGAAGAAGAGATCTCCAAGACGCTTGGAATAGAAGGCTTACCAAAACCACTATGCTTAAAATGGACGGCTGACACCACTCGCTGGGAGGAGGACTCTCAAGTTGTTCCATTGCAGATATCGGGGGACTTTGGTGGAAACCGAACGAAGACATCTTTACATTTTCGATGACTCTCTTGAAAACATGTATGTCCTGTCTGGAGCGAAGACGCCAACAAAACGCGAGCTTTTAAGAATTCTGATGTCCATATTCGATCCTTTGGGATTCCTAGCCTTTTTTATGGTGAAGTTAAAGGTACTGTTACAAGAGGTTTGGAGACAAAAAATCGATTGGGATGAGTTAATCACCGGACACCTGCAGGATAAATGGAACAGCTGGCGGCAATTATTACCCAACGTGGAAAAAATTCGTATCCCAAGATGTTACTCTACGTTGATTTCTGGAGACAACACCACAATCCAGCTGCATGTATTTGTGGATGCCAGTGAAGATGCCATGGCTGCTGTGGCGTATTTTCGTTTCTGCAATGAAGTGTCAACTTCATGCATAATAGTTGGCGCTAAGAGCAAGGTATCACCGCTCATTCCAATGTCTATCCCAAGAATGGAATTGCAAGCCGCAGTTATTGGGACCCGAATGGCTGGTAAGATACTACGAGCCCATAAGTTTGAAGTAACAAAGACTGTGTTTTGGACCGACTCAAAGAATGTGCTTCAGTGGCTGCGATCAGACGCCAGGAAATATAAACAGTTCGTTATGTTCCGATTCGCAGAAATACAGGAGAGCACCAAATATAACGAATGGAGGTGGGTTTCTTCCAAAAAGAATGTGGCAGATGAAGCAACTAAGTGGAAAGGATTACCGAGTTTTGAGGAGGACAACAGATGGTTTAAAGGCCCTAGTTTTTTGTATGAACGCGAAGAAAATTGGCCTATCGAAACAGCGCTTGAAGTCGATGGAATCAAGATGGGAGAGCTACGTCCGAGATACCTCTTGACTACAGACATTAAGGACACCGAACCTCTATTGGATGTAAATCGCTTTTCAAAATGGGAGCGGTTATTAACATCAACTGCATGGGCTGTCAGATTCATGCAAAGTCTTCGTGGAAGGAAACAAAGTGGACCACTTACAACCGAAGAATTTGGTTCAGCTGAGTCCATCATCTGGAAAATGGTGCAGCACTTGGAATACAAAAATGAATTGACTGCACTTAGAAGCCGTAGAGAACTGCCCAAATCAAGTCAACTTTATAAGTATTCACCGTACATCGACAAGAACAACGTTTTGCGGCTCGAAGAATCCGTCCTTCGATCATGCCAATTACGTAGAAGAGTGTACCAGACGTCCTCTATTGTTACCTAGGAAAAATAGAGTAAGCTTTTAATTTGTGGATTTTTTCCATCGACAGTATAAGCATCAATGTAACGAGACGGTGATAAATGAAGTGAGGCGAAGTTACTGCATTCCAGGATTAAGGACTCTGTTGAGGTCAGTACGCAAGGAGTGCTGTCGATGCAAAATAAAAAATGCTGCTCCCAGATGTCCCAGGATGGCTCCATTACCCCGAGCCAGACTTGCTGCGTTCCAGAGGCCTTTTACACACGTTGGTGTGGACTACTTCGGACCAATTCAAGTTACCGTTGGAAGAAGCTCAGTAAAGAGATGGGGCGTTCTATTTGCATGCCCTACTACACGAGCAGTGCATATCGATGTTGCTCATTCGATGACAACGGACTCTTGCATAATGAGCATATGCAACTTCATGGCCAGGAGAGGAATTCCAAGTGAAATCTACTCGGATAACGGGACTAATTTTTTGGGCACCGAAAAGGAGTTAAGAAAGACCTTTCTATCTATCAACAAGGAGCAAATAGTGGAAAAGTTCACAACAGCAACAACAAGAGGTTAGTTGGTTCAGTCAAAAGGATAATGAACTTCTACATCAACGATTGAACAACGAGAACCTTCGCAGCGCCCTAATAGAAATCGAAAACATCATAAATTCAAGACCCATAACATATGTTCCTTTGGAAAATGAGGACGAAGAGGCGATCACACCGAATCACTTCCTTTTAGGATCGTCAACCGGCGGCAAGATATCAGTGGCTTATGACAGCAAGGAACTTTTGTCCAGAAAAAGCTGGAGAAGGTGTCAGCAAATATCAAATTTGTTCTGGAGAAAATGGATACTGGAGTATTTGCCCACTATTACTAGACGAAGTAAGTTGTTTGAGAAGACCAAACCAATACAAAAGGGTGACGTCGTACTAATAGTGGATGGGAACCTTCCAAAAAACTCGTGGCCGAAAGGCGTCGTTATCAGCACGATTACCGCAAACGATGGCCAAGTAAGAAGAGCTACAGTCAGAACTGCTAATGGAGTGTACGATCGTCCAGTAGTTAAGCTGGCGATACTCGACATCTTGAAACAAGCTGAGATTGAGAAATCAGCAGATGCGGATTCCATCACTGAGGGGGAGAATGTTACTGACGATCACAAACGCAATGTGCTTGCGCCATAAAATATGATTAGGCCGAAATTTACGCTGAACGCAGTCATCAATATCTACCTGATTACCATAATTAAGGACGCCATAACTGTTCAGCTCACCGGCACGTAGCAGGCGGGCTATAAAATGAAGGAACACAAGCGAAAAGGACATCAGCGACGTCGTTTTGCTCTCAGAAACTAAATTAGTGTCGAGACATAAACTTTACTTTGATAAGTACACCCTTTTCCGCACGGACAAAGATCTTGCCAAAACTGGCACTGCCATTTTGTTAAGATCATCTTTTCAATGCCAAAAGGTATTTATCCCAGGTTTGGTTACATTTGCAGTAACCTGTGTAGTCATCGCACTTGAGAACAACGAAAATATCCTTCTGATATCTTTGTACAATCAGTGCGGAGCTTCCCAAGCTGACATAAAACACGACCTGGACCTGCTTAACGCCTTCTGCCTTAACTTCACATAATTTATAATTGGTGGAGATTTCAATGCGCGCCATCAATTATGGATGGATACTTTAAGCTCCCCGCAAGGAGTAGCTATCTCCGACTGGCTCCTTGCCAATTCACACAACCACTCCTTCGAGATTGTATCTCAATCAATCCCCACATTCCCCAGAACTCCTTCGACACTCGACTTTTTCATGTGCTCCCCTCATCTCATTTGTAGAATTCCTACACTCTATAACTTCACCTGTACTGCAATAGTGTCAGATTCTGACCACTTGGCGGTAAAATTAGTTCTTCGTCTTCGGACAATTCTTAACATTCTTGCTACTCCCCAGCAACAATTCATCAATTACAAAAAAATTAATTGGGAAGTATTCCAAAGCTCCTTAACGGATAAGCTATGGCACAACTTGCCCAGCACATATACAAATCTAAGTAATCAAGAAATCGACACCGCAATCGATACCATTGAAAACTCAATCTCTGACACTATTGCCGAACAAGCACAAACACGGATTTCCAAGTCCAAATACAAGGACCTTCCCCAGCATATACAAAATATGTATAAGTATAGGCAAACGCTTCGGAAAATTCTGCAAAGAGTTTTTCACCGTACTCTTAGTACACACGGTGATGAATACCAGAATGTTCACTCCCAACTCAGGTGCCTCAATACTCTCATCGACCAAAACACCAAAACATTCGTAGACTCCCAGTTCAGGAAAAGACTTAACGTCATAAAACCTGGACCGGACACATTTAAGCAAATTAACCAAATTGTTGGAAAGAAATCTCCTATACTTGGCCAACTGCAATACAACGACGCCTTTCTAACGTCGGACCAAGAGAAAACGAATGCATTTGCGGACTTCTTTGAAAGTAATTTTAAACCAAATCTCCCCACCCATCTACCCGACTTTTTCTTAAACGTGAATGACGAAGTTAGAGGTTTAATATCTCAGAACACTGGCCACCTTACCACATTCTCTGAAGAAAATTCATCAGTCTTCACGACAACCGATGATATTTTCACAAACCCACTACACCTTCACGACACAATCCACTACGGAAACTCAAAAAAATCCTCCGGACCTGACAAGATCTCCAATTTCGTAATTAAAAAATTACCTCCAACTGCAATTGTTATCCTCACAATTATTCTGAATAACTGTATTAACAACAGTTATTTCCCAAACAAATGGAAAATAGCTGAGATATTTCCAATCCCGAAAAAGCCAGGGGCAAACTGTATAAGCAAATTTCGGCCAATTTCCCTCCTCCCTAACCTCAGCAAACTCCTAGAAACGCTGATTCTTGCCAAACTTCGCTCACTATGCTCTTCAATGGGATTAGTGCAGCATAACCAATTTAGGTTCAAACCATACCACTCTACCTTTAACCCGTTGTTGAAGCTTCACGCTGATACAACTGTGGCTCTAAATAAAAAAGAGACCACCGTGGCATGTCTGCTTGATATTGAAAAAGCATTTGACACTGTTTGGATAGATGGTCTTGTTCGCAAGCTGATGTCACTTCACTTGCCTAATCATCTTATCCGTATCATCCATAGTTTCCTCACTAACCGCAAATTTTACGTACGCGTGGGGAATACTAATTCAAACATTAAAAATATCCTAGCCGGAGTCGCTCAAGGATCACGCCTTGGACCCGACTTATTTAACCTCTATACCTCTGACCAACCAACAAACTCGTCAATGACAAAAACCCTGTTATTCGCGGATGACTCCATCACATATAGCTCATCGCTTAGCCCAGAAATAGCCCTCCGCAGAGTTAGGGCGCACATCCTTAGACTCTGGGAATATTACCTCCAATGGGGAATAAAAATCAATCCCACTAAAACAGAACTCATTTGTTTTAGAAATCCGTCGCATAATGGCCTAGCCACAAAATGCAAGAACCTAACCATGACGCTCCCTAATAACACAGATCTCACAACCACGCAAAGTGTTAAATACCTCGGAGTTCACTTCTTCGAGAGGTTCAAATTTAACCAACATGCCAAATTCACCCTTCGTAAGGCAAATCATGCCTTATCTCTTCTACGTCCTCTTATGAAAGTAAGAGGCGGTCTCCAAACTAGAACGAAACTTCTACTTTACAAGCAACTTATTCGTCCAATTTTAACATATTGTTTCCCAATATGGTATACGATAAGCCCCACCTACATGAAAAAAATAAAAATTTTCGAGCGGAAAGCTCTCCGCCATTGCACCTCCCTTCACCGTAAGCCCAACTCCTACCGCTATTATAGCAATGAAAGGCTTTACGAAAAATCAAGAATTGTCCCGATTGACAAACACATACATTACCTCAGCACCAGGATGTTGAGAAAAACCCCAACCCATCCCAGCCCTCTTATTAATTTAATTACAGGTAATCCAGCCACAGACGATCGATATCTCCAGGTGCTCTCCATGACGGACCCAGCATTTGGAATAGCAGGATCTGACAGCTTTGGGAACTTCTACGATGCTGCAGGAACGCAGCACAACAGAGGTTGAAGCCACTAGACGACTAAGAACCAACAAGGACTACCAGACGACCATACCAACCAATAAACAGCAAGGACCAAGACCTAAAACCAATCAATATCCCCATATCAGCCAACGACCGTCAGCAGTACTCAAGCAGACGTTAAAACCCCACATCCTAAACAAACAAAATGTTAGACTTAAGGAACTTTTTAATTAAAAAATGTAAAAATAATCACTAGAACGAAGTAGAGCCCCTTCTGTGCTCACAGATAAAAAAAACAAATATTAGACTTAAGACAATATTAATTAATTGTAAATAGCATTAATAGACAATGTAACACAATTTGAGTACAAATAAAAAATATTGTATATTGTATTGAAAAGGACATCAGTTCAGTATAGTGGAAATACGGCAATGGCAGCAGAATTTTTTAGTTCGTTCAAAATCTAACATTTATAACTTACTTTAATCTTTTTTTTTATTATTCTTCTTTTTTTTCTTAATTAATATTGTTCTTTAAATTGCTCATTAAATGTTTAATTAAAAACTACTAAAAGAAACTGCCTTTCAAATCAGTTGCGGATCGCAATACCCATACTTGGCTGATGATTTGGTACACTCATGTTTAAATGAGAGATCCTGACAACCCTATCAAAAATGCAATATCAATCAACGTTTCAATACAAACGCGAAATAGAGGCAGGCCTAAAAACTGCTGGATCACATAAATGCAGCAACACCAGCATTTTATTAGCCTCAGAGCGACGAAGTGATTCAAAATCGAAAGGCCTGCCGTTATTTTCTGAGGTCGAACCGACGAACACCGCAGGCGGATAGTACGGATGCATTTAATTGGGTGGCATGTGATCCCTTTAATCCTGATCATAGCCTCACTGCCATTAAGGGAGAAGAAGAAGATAAGTCGCAGATTTGAATTCATTGTATAATGTGAAATACAGTTGGAATGGCAGAGACTTTTTAAATAGTTCTGGCAAGCCCTGATTCCTATCGGTTTGACGTATGAACATTTCTCCATGATTTGACAGGAATAACTTTTTTCAAGCAGTTATCCATCAGAGAGTAAAAAGAACATGCTACATCATCAATATTAGATAGCACAGTAAGATTAAAATTAAAGCTGGTAATTTCATCAGAAAACCGTTGAAAGTTTGATTTCCGAAAGTCAGAAGATTGCAAAGGATCCCGTTAGTCCAGATCATAACCTCGTCGTTAAAGAAGAAAAAAAAAAGACAGATTAATATTGAGTAATTTATTACTTCAAATATTTAGTTATTTCAGCACAAAATACCCACTTTTATTTTATTTATTTCTTGTTTAGAACATAATGTTAATACAGCTATGTTGTTTTTTTTGTTTTGTTGTGTTTTGCATAAAAAAATTTACATAAAAGATTTTAAAGTAAATATAATGATTTTTTTTATTTTTTTTATTTTAATAGTAACAGTCATGATACATTTATTTAATCGTACCAGTATATCTTATTCTAAAAAAATGGTGTGACAAACATTTGTAAGAAATCGGCAAAAGTGTTATGTATATGTATGTATATATAATTTATTTCTTCACCATCAGTATTTGGTTGTTTTTTTTTTATTTTTATTTTAATATTACTTATATAACGCATAAAATTGTGGTGTTATTTAGTTTAGAATATACGCATACACATCGTTTCGAATTATCGAGATAATTCGCAATCAAGAGTTTTCATTTAATAAAAACGGCATTCCATTTATAAATTTGGTTTGTTGTTCTTTTGTTGTACAAGTTTCAAATGATGAAGAATCGTTTAGAATGTTTTTATTTTTCAGTTTTGTGATATTTTTTTTTTGTTTACTTCTTTTTAGTTTTTTTACATTTGAAAAAAAAAAAAAAAAACGTAGAATATTCAAAATTTATATGTAAAAATAATATAGAACTTTAAAATTTGTCCATTTGGCACTTAATGTTGTTGAAAGCTTGAGATTTATATATTTTTGAATGCATGTCTCTCGTAAATATACTTAAGTACCCTTTTCAAATATAGACACATTGCTCTATGGATTAGCTCGTACTGTTCGGAGTTTTGCACCATTCCACCACGTTGTAATCTTAAATTGCAAACAATACCAAGTATGTCCACATAGATACTTGGAGTTTTTTTGATTGCTTCACAATACATATTGTTTTTGCTCCGATCGTGAAAATAGCCAGTTGCATCATCCATAACCTCGACTATTAACCCACTAATATCTTCACTAGGAGCTTTAGAATTTTGTATAATCTTACCACTACTCTCTAATTTACTATAAGGAAACGATTGACTAGGAAAACTTTGGAGATTGTCTACATCACTCGTGTTGCCATCACTGCTCTTTGAATTTAAATTATAAATATTAGAATTATTAGCTATAGCTATTGTTCGACTCGTTTGTATTGGAATAGTTGTATCGTTTTTGTTTGGATTTTTATTCTCGTGCGTTGTTGTTGTCATCTGCTTTGAGCAAGAAGAACTTGAACTTGTTGCAATTGGAGTGTGAGATACTGAAGATGCTGATATTGATGCCCTAATTTGGCAGATAGCATTTAATATAGCTGCCATGCAGCCAGTGCGACCAATCCCAGCCGAACAATGAATAATGGGCAATGGCTGATCAGCGGAATTTTCCGTAAAGGAAAAACACGATTTGCGTTCACTTTCTTCAATGCCATTATAATAGAATTCAGCTTCACATTTACCCAATGACAATAAATGCTGGCTGATTTCGAGAAGAACGCTAATATCACTGGGTGAACGATGATCTGGCCAATCGGGATACCAATAATGATAGCAAGTGAATCGGTGCAGCAGTTGGACTCGCTTTTCGTTCACATTGTCATTGATTTGATTATTGGCTGTTTCGCCAAGGCTGTTGTTGTTGGCATTGTTAACATTGCAACAGAATAAGCAATTCAGTTGTCGTATAGAGAAACCTTTTTTCGTAATAATGCCGGCATTTTTAATAATAAAATAATTTGCCTTTGGTAAATGGTCGATTAGTTTTTTGTTGTTAATTTCAATGCGAAATGTTTCTATGCTTAATGGAGATTGTTTGTTTGTTGTTAAGTTGTCAAAGTATTGATTGTAAAATATATCAATTTCAGGATTTTTTATTTGGTCATTGCTATTGGTAATGAGAAATAGTTCGTCCTCATCAATCGGGAAGTATGCTGAGCATTTTTGACGATTGTTTTCAACGAAGTTTGTTAGCATAACGATTTTTTGTTGAGCGCTCGTTGCTTTATTCGATGAAGAATGGTGATTAATATGGCGTTGGTGATGATGATGATGATGGTGTTGGTGATGGTGTACATCTAACTCAAGTCTTGGAGTGGACTTGTTGGTGCATGATGTTGTTGCTGTTGCCTCCGCCGGTGGTGATGGTGACGGTGTTGTTTTGGTTGATTGGGTGAGTTTTTGTTCATCGTACTTGCGAATATTTTGGAACACCATTAACCAAAAATCGTAAATAGTATTTGGTAGTGGACCTTGAGTAGCTATGTAGCTTTTTTGAACGTAATCTGGTCCCTATAAAGAAAAAGATCAAAATAAATAATTCAATTTACTTTCGTAGACAATTTCCACTTAAAAGAGCAGAGAACGAAAGCAGCCGCTTGACATATCAATTGCAGCAGTATTCAGATCACAGATGAGCTATTAGAAATAGTCGGCTTCCAAACGAAAAACAAGTCAAAAACCCATATCGACTAATGCGTACAGGTCTAAGCACAGAAATCAAACGGAAAGACCGTACTTACGTTTAATGCTTAATTGGTTTATTATGGGCGCAGCCATTTTGTTAAGTGTGAAGTTAAGAGCAAACTTATTTTTCAGAGTTGAAAGCAAGGGCCCTTTTTTTTTTTTTTTAAAAGAAAGGAAATCCAAATACCAGAGCACTCAACCTCGGTAACGGTCCATTGTACTACCAGGCAGAAATCCTTCTTTTTGGTGTAGAGGCATGTGAATGGGTGGCGTATGTTGTTGTTCCCCGTGGGGATAGAACCTGCACCGCACGGGTCACAAGCCAACACACTAACCTCTACACCATGTCGCCACCCAAGCAAGGGCAAAGGCCCTTATTCTGTATTTCGATTCGAATAAAGCCTCATTGTGGAGCCAAAGCGTTTACCTCATCACTTCAATTGGCGACCAGGATGGGATCCGAACCCACGCGTACATGGAATGAACAGGGAATTCGAAAATCTAGCAGCCGGGTGTAAAATCTGCCAAGCAGCAGCCGCTTGTCCGAAAAGGGAATACGTCAACTCTTCTCCCCCAGAAGGCCCCTGGGAAATAATTCATCTAGACTTTGCTAAACAATTCTTCAAAAAAATGTGTCTGATTTGTGTGGATTCTTTTTCAAAGTTCCATTGTCAATTTGTTTAAAGTTTTTGTTTGTTTGAAGAATTGGTTGAAATTCGTTTAAACACGTTTTTGACAGTTCTCATATGAGTTTCGTGAGACTCAAAAAAATATCCGAAACTTACGAACACGGATTTGGTAATACACATTTTTATTAGTTTGGAATGTGGTACACAGTGCCAATTCAAATAGCACTTTCGAATGATTTTAATTTTCGAAACGAGATACAAAGTAGGGCCCCAGAGATGGCAGAGTATACTTTCTGTGTATATGTAGTATATTTGTTGCCCAAAAAATGGCAATCGAGCTATCTCTGGGCGGCACTTTTGCAAATAAACTTCAGGTAATATCACTTCTTTATATTCACATAATATTCACTGATACGGAATCTCGAGAGAGAACTAGGCAACGCCCATTGTGCGGGTTTTAAGTGAGGGGGATGTGGAAGTCGACTATCTCATATAGCTCATATGTGACGATAGCACAATCGTTGCAAAACCTACTCACAGCTGAAATATTAAAAGTTAAATTAAATTTTCAAATATACCTTAATATAATTAGCATTGATGTATGGTGCTTCCAAGCTTCCTTCTTCCGGTACCAGTTGAACTCTAGAGTGCTCATTTGGAAGAATACTCTTGTAGCGATTCTTAGTTTGCGATCCAAAGACCATTGGTTTCTCTTGATGATTTGTTGGCAGATCCCAAAATTCCTGATGCAAGTTTCGCAGTAACCGTTTCTGTTCATCCTCTAGGGGTAATTCAAATCTCACATCCGAGCGCAATGCCAATTTCCATTTGTCCTCTTCGAATTCTTCGGATTTTCGCGAAATTTCTTCCTCAGCTTCGTTGCCGTAACTTTTATCAAACATATAGTTAAGCTTCATCAAATCGTACTCGTTCAAAACATTTGAAGCATTTTGCAGCAGTTGTACATTTGCTAGATAGATTTTGAAATCCTCTGATGTTGTCTGTGGTGATAGGGGACGTGTTGAGATATTTCTTACACCCGTGCAAGAGCATAGGTTGCTTTGTTTAAAATTTGACATTTGACATTTGTCTGGAAGATTTGTGTCTTTGGTGTTTGGTAAATTTAGACCTATTTCATCGATGCCTTGATTTTTGAAATGAAGTTCCTGCTCTTCACCGATAATCAAGGACAATGGAAGTTGACAGTATGGTTTTAGATCGGACACCGATCCGAAGCAGGTTTTGGTTGAGCTCCGTACATGAGCTTGATTTAGCCTCGAATACTGAGTCATGCAGTTGAGATTGTTTAAATTTTCCGAGCTGAAGAATTTCCTACCAGAATTGTTGCCCGAATTCTTGTTCATGCAGTATGCGTCCTCTTGGTGTTGCTGGCTGTCATATTCCTCCTCTAATTGATTTGTGTTGACGCTACTGAGACTGCAGGCCGATCCACGCAAGTTGATGTTTGACACTGCCAAAGCTTTGCTTTGCAGGTTTATTGAGAGGCTCGTATTAGATCCTCGTCGTTCGAGAAGCCCCTTTTTGGACTTTGGATGCTGCTCAGTGCTTTCATATTGCTGGCCTGTGGAATCCTTCAGTTGATGATGTTGCATTTTGAATGTATTTTGCTGCTGCTGTTGCGATGCAATATTAAGCGAACTGTGGCTATTAAATCGATTTAAATTCAGACATGGTGAGCCGTGGATATTTAAAGTCAAGCTGGTGTTTGATCCACGTCTTTGCAGTAGGTTTTTTTTCTCAGCCGCACTGATACCGGCGCATATATTTGCATTGCCGTGAGCAGTCGACCCGCCATTACCCATTGCATTACTGTTTTGCACGAATGCTGACATTCCAGATGAATTTCCCTTTAAAAATAATGCCGGACCTGCCCTAAAGGATGTCCCCAGTTGATGTTGTGACAAATTGTATATTGAGTTGGACAAATTATATTGCGAGTTACTGCCCAAACTATAGTTGGAAGTACTCAATCCTTTGCTCAGACTGCCGTATGATCCATTCAAATTCAGGGTCAGACTGTGATTTGAACCCCTACGCTGGAGCAGTGAACTCCTTACTGATCTTCCACTAGGTAAATTTGTCTGCTTTGGAACCGCATTACCTGCCGCCGGCGTCGTAGAGCTTTTTTCAGCACGAATTTCATCATCTGGACTGCTGATGGAGAAATCACTCAGTGTCATCACTTCGGGCAAAGTTTTCAAGTTGCTGCTGGACAAGCTAAGAACTGTCGTACATTTCTGAGTTTGCAAAGTTGAGCCCAACAAATAGTCGGGACTTAGTTTTTTCAAATTGGCTGGCGATAGTTTGCTATCTTCACCAAAGCTCACATGAATTGCCTTACAATCGTTTGTTGAAGTATTGTTTTCCTCATTTACCCCGGGAACTTCGTCAAAATTCAGAAAGTAGTTGTCATCGTCCTCCCCATCAGCAGCTGCCTCGTCCTCATCGTAGTCTGCATCGTCCATAGTATTCTCATTAAATGAGTCTAACTTTAGTATGAAACCCTGTCTATCAGAACTCTTGCTGTGATCGAAGGAAGATGTCGATGGGGAAGAAGGTGTTAGGGACTTGGTCGAGCTAAAATGCCTTCCCTTCGATTTGATCTGACTTCCACCGGTCATTGGCGACGCTAATTTTGATCGACTTAGGTGGCCTGTATTCTTGTGCCTTTTCGGAGTACCAGGCATCGACAGAGATGATATATGTAACATTGACACAGCCAATGAGCGATGATCTGTATTTGTGTCACGACTACAGTCGTCTTTTTCTTCGACATAGTCCAGAGAGCTGGACTTTTGTTTAGTTTGTACTAGCGTTGGTGTTTTGGGGTTTTCAAGTTTGTCCCTTTTTTGATTTTCATTCACATCAGTTGTGCTGTCAATACTGATGGTTAGGTTGTTTTTGTTTTTATTAATATATTCAGTTTTGGTTTTATTAATTTTTGATTTCAGTGCTGAACATTCCATTTTATCATTTTTGTAGTTCTTCAATCCAGACTGCGTAGTTTGCATGGTGTTCTTGTTGAAGAAATCATTAGATACTGGACTGGCTCTTTCTATAAGCTCTTCGACAGGTATGCCCAAATTATCCTCGACTAATTTTGCCCCTTCTGAGTCGAGCGAAATCGACTTAAGTCTTGCGCGTCGAGATGCCTGACAATCTGCTGCCGAGTTTCCAAGCTTCAGCTTGTCTTGCAGATTGTTCGGTTGTGACTCCTCCCTGTCCAAATTCACCGCAGACTTAAGTCTACTAACATCCGGTGAAAAACAGTCGACTTCGGGAAATTTGAAATAGTCACCGTTCTTGTATCCGGCTGAACATACAGAAGGACTCGATTTGATGGCCGCATGATTGGAGAAAGTCTCTGCCCGTTCAATAATTTTTGGTGAGAAGGAAAATGTCTTCGCAACAGATGTGTCAGATGCCTCTACAATTCGTGGTGAATTCTGTCGGAAAAGAACGATGTCAGTGCTTTTCAATTTCGGAGAATACAATTCGCCGCCAATGGGAATTTCATTTTCTTTATCACAATCCAGATTGGCTGTATGGTTTTCATAAATCTTTGGACTGCAAAGGTTCTGTCGATTGAATAAGAACTGCCGTCCATCCAGTGGAGCCGGCGTACACGTCGGCGATGAATTCAATGCAATGGCAGACATCGCGGAATGAATAGGACTTGAGAAAAGCTGCTCATAACTGTCAACCTGAGATTTACACAGTGAACGGTTGGTAACCAGATTGGAAACGTGAGAACGCTGCGGTGAGCATGACCGCCGTTCATATAGAGAGCAACGTCTTAATCTTCGAGTAGGAGATTGTATCGAATCAAATGTTGCATTCTTTGTAAGTCCCACACGGCTGCCATTGGTGTTTAATGGTTTTGTATTCACCGAAGAAGTGATTGCCAGTGAAATGGGCAAGTGGAGTTCCTCATTGGAGCATAAGCTCGTACTGGGAGGTGATGGTAGCGGAAATTCAAACCGACTGCGACCTTCATCCAATGTACCCAACGGCGTAAAATAAGGAGTGCTCTTATTGCTACCGATGCCCTTATCATTTGACTCTGCTCCCGCGCCTATATCCATTATTTTAGCCAGATGCGCAGCTTTATGCCTCGTAATAATCTGAGTTGATGGCTGTTGCCTTAAAGTTGTGTGCAAAACAAGAAGATTCTTTTTGTCCGAGCTTAAGAAACCATAGTTTTCGATTTTTTTCTTTTCGACCTGTTTTGTTGGTTTGCGGCTTGCTAGCCCAAAAATTGAATTCTTAATCCAATAAATGAAAAAAACTACCAATAGGAAAATGCCCACCAATCCAACTGCTACGCCACTTGAAAATTGTGTTGAAGCCCCTCTTAGCGATAAGACACCGACATGATCTGTACCGCTCTCCTCCAAAATACTAGCCCTTCTGGTATTAAATGACTTTTCCGATAATCCGATATTCCAGATGGCACTCGTATCGGCTGCCGTCCGATCAAGGGGCAAATATTCGGCTTCCTTACTTTTTCGCGATTTTAAATGACTCGATTGCTGCTGTACATTTTTTTTAATGGCAGCATGAGTCTTTTCCAGTTTAGTTTCTTCCAAATATTTAAGTTTATCCTGGCTGCCACCGGTCTGCACAGGTACATTATGTCGTATCTTTAGTTTCTGTCTCAATTTGTGTGGCGAATTTTCGCCAATTGGTGTCTGTCGTTTGTCGTTGTTCGTGTTTGCTAGTAAATTTGCAAGTTTATGCTGCCTCTTAAGAACGTTCTTCGATAATGGTTTATCGTTAAACAATAAACGATTAGAAGCACGTTTTTGGGGTTCGAGAAAGTTTTCTTTAAGCACTTGCTGCCTCTGTCTCGGTTTCGAAGATGATTTTGTTGGATTTGTTTGACTTCGCTTATTCTTGTCGGAAGTAATTTTAACGCTATCTTTGTCGTTATAATCCTTTGCTGTTCTATCGTTAGTGATGCCCAAGTCATTTAAAATATCTGCAAGATTCTGCTGCTGTTGCTCTTCCTCTGTTTGAATTTGCGCAAATGTGCGCGAACTTTTTTCAATGGAATCTAAAATTGCTGGGCTATCATTACTGACTTCATGTTTTGATGCCATAATGCAAATTTAATAGCCTGCAAAGAGTTATGTATATGAAAAATTAAATATGTATTGTACATATAAAATATGCTATATCATTTTTCTAACGATCTATGTATGGCATGCAAATGAGGAGTCTTAGAAGATTAATGTGAGCCGAACAGAAGGAGGACGTACGACGATTAAATCCACCAGATTGAGTTAATGAAGGCTTATAAGTGCACATGCCCCTAGGGAGGAGAAAGACTATGTTACCAAGGAAAGATTCTCTTTGACAAAACGTAAATGCACGCAGCACGACATTAAGATACTCCTGAGACATTTAAATGCGAAAATCGGGAAAGAGTGCATTTTTGGTAAAACAATCGGAAGGCACAGCTTGAACGAGATCAATGGGTTCAAACTAATCGACTTTTTAACGGTAAAAAGCATGGTGATGAGTAGCACAAGCTTTCCACATATCGACATCCACAAAGGCACATGACGGTCACCAGACAGTAGAACTTGCTATCGACCATGTTCCAATTGACCGGAGACACTCCTCAAGCATACATGATTTTTCTTCCAAGGAGCCAACATCGACTCAGACCATAATCTGGTTGGTGCAAACTGCGCTTAAGAATATCAAACGAAGCCATTAGGCGAAAAACAACTACGCTGAGAACTGCATCATTGAGAATTTAAACAGGAACTTCACCAACAAGTTCATTTACATCCTTACTGACAGCAGAGCGGCTTTACTTGCTATTAACGCCTTTGAATTCACCTCAAAACTGGACTGGGACTGCCTCAAGCTACTCAAAAAGTTAGCCACCACAAAAAAGAGTCCGCCTGATCTTTGTGCCTGGCCATAGCGGCTTTGACAACAGTAAAAAGTAGACGAGCTTGCCAGAAAAAGATCTGCAACATCATTCATGATGACAAGACCATCTTGTGGTCCACCAATCAGCTCTGCTAAGAGCTGCATTAATAAATGGTTGGAAAAAAAGCAATTCATTACTAGAAAAGAAATTCTGAAGGAAACAGATAAGCCAAAAACAATTCCTATCAACCCCATCCACCAAAAGAACAAAACAACTCCTACAACTACCCATAGGGAAGATACATACATTCACCGGATTCCTGACGGGGCACTGACTCCACAAAAACCCATCCCGGCCATGGAACTTGCCGAAATTAAATATCTGTCGAATGTGCGATGAAAAAGACCGGCGAACCCCACAGGCGGACCAGTAAGGATGCAGTTAAGTGGGAGGGTTATGATCCCTTTAATCCTGATCATAGCCTCACCGCCATTAAAGGAAGAAGAAGTGCAATCAGCTAGCTGCCAGCACAGCAATAAGACTAAGAAACTCCAAACAATGGAAAGAGCAACACACTGGAGATGCCAAAAAACTATCGACGTATCGACATCTTCGCTGTCATTAACTCAAAAGTTGCCTTCTTACTATGGCAGTATCCGAGCTCTATGAAAGCTATGTTCCTACAGTAACAAAATTCATTAAGCCACATAGTTGTCCATGGTTTAATCACCGGCTTAAACTGTTGATCCAGGAAAGGGAGCGCTTTTTCAGGAGGTTTAAGAGAGCTCCCTCTGATTACAATAGGAGGCAATATATCTTCGCTCGAAATGATAATGAACTACCAGGGTGTGCGTTCAGTCCGACTGAAATAGGCTCGGTTCTCATTCCTACTTCATCGAATGCTTGCTATTTTAACCTCACTGACTCAAGTTCAAGTGAGTGCTTTGTTTTTAGATGCATAAGTAATATGGATGCTGTAATAGCAATTCGTTCGGTTAAATCCAATGCATCTGGCCTTGATAATATCACACAAAAAATTATTAAAATTATCCTCCCTCAACCAACGACCATACCACGTCGAGTTAATCGGTTCTCGTCAGATCACCGTAATTAAACGACGTTGGGCGCGGTTAGTATTTAGATGGGGGACCGTTTGAGAACAACCGCGTGTCGTTGGCCAGTCCTATCTACAGAGTTGAGGTAGATAATATACGTGGTATCACAATGGACCTAAATTGGTCTAAGTGTGTCGGCTTCTGCCGACAGCCACATACACCTAACCCTAACCTATCCTCCCTTTTCTTCTTCCCTATATACATAGTTCATGTTTTCAATTACTGCATATATAGCTGCCAGTTTCCAGAGCAGTGGAAGTGCTTCAAAATCATTCCTATTCCAAAAAAATCAAACCCCACTAACCCCACTGAGTTTAAACCCATAACTGTACTTCCCTTTCTTTCAAAAGCTTTTGAAAAGGTTTTTTCGCAGCAAATTCAAGAAGATTTGGATAGGCGGAATAAGCTCTCCAAGTTCCAATCCGGTTTTCAAAGGGAGCACAGCTGTGAATCAGCCGTAATTAAGGTCACAACCGATTTAAGGACAGCATTGGACTTAAATGAAATAAGTGTAATGGTGACTCTAGATTTTTCTAAAGCTTTTGATTCAATTAATCGTTCAATACTAATAAACAAGCTTAAGAATAACTTTCAGTTCTCTCGTTCTGCCCTGAAACTGATTCTCAACTATCTATGCGATCGCTTACTGACAGTTCAAACCGATCAGGGAAGCTCCTGTCCATATACGGGTAACGTAGGTGTTCCTCAAGAGTCAGTGCTAGGACCACTTCTTTTGTCTGTCTTTATAAATGACTTTCCTGATATTCTCGAAAACTGCAATGTTCACCTCTATGCAGATGACGTCATTATATACATGTCCAGAAAACTGGGGCTGATGGAAGATTGCGTGCCTAGAGTAAATGAAGATTTGCCGCGTATTCAGATGTGGTCTGATCTAAATACTCTAAAACTAAATCCTGCTAAATCGTTGGTCTGCTACAGGAGTGAAATCTCATTACTTGATGTACCTCCTCGTGTTGTGAACGATGTCACTATTCCCTACGTGGAACAGGTCAAATACCTTGGATTTAAATGCAGGCGTAAAATGAACCTTGCCTTTAACGATTGCATTCGGTATATTGATGATATTCCAAGATGTGTTAATGTTGCGCAACAGAAAATGTCTCTGTAAGGAATGAGTTTTGATGAGTATTATGATTTTAGAACCATCCTTAACTTCATGGAATCGTTCATAACAAATGTTCTGAATATTTGAGTGAGTATATTACGTTTGTTCAGTCACCAAGAGGTCTTAGGCTTCTTTAACCGCGATTCACGCACACAGTGGGAGAGCGATCTTTCTCCGTCAAAGCTGTTCGATTCTGGAATTTTCTTCCACTTCAATTACAAAGAATAAGTTTGTCAGTCGTATTTCGGGAAAAACTATTTCTACACAAGTCGCAACAAAATTAGTCGTATTATATCAATAAACATAAAATCTTTAAAACCTTCCTTTTATCATTCATTCACCCATGTTCTGCATTTCGATCGAAATCGAATTCAATTCACTTTTCAATTTCACTCTGAATGAAATTTGGTGTTATGCATTTCGATCGTTTTTGTTTTTTTCGAATTTACTTTCAAACTGTCAAAATCCTAAACAAACACAATGTTTGCTTTTAAGTCAACATTGATGCAATAGTTTTAGCAATTTTTAATGAAAAAATGCTGGGTTCGCACTTGAACCATTCGTAATAACTCCCTACAGATTTGCTCCAATTTGCAATATTAATTTCGATCAAAATGCAGAACACACAATTTCACTTTCACCTTGGAAATTCACAAAAAGTGGAATGCAGAACATGGGCCATTATTAGTTATCTGTAATTAATACACAATTCGATCCTTATTTTTAAGAATTATTTTCTTGTAGTATCATGTAAGCTTCAAACAAAATAAATAAATGAAATGAAAATGAAAAATGAAATTTGTACATACGGGTCCAAAACCGCGGACGGATTCGGTGCTGGAGTCTTCTCGGAACACTTTTCCCTTAACTTTCCAGACAACTGAAGCGTTTTTCAGGCCGAAGTCACCGCCGTCCGCCAAGCCGTTGACTGGCTGCCGGTTAATACAGTATCGAAATCAAATATTGTAATATACATCGGCAGTCAGACAGCCATCAGATATTGCATCCAGCACAACGAGATCCAATGCACTGAAAGACTGCCGCGCATCTCTTAACTAGATAGCTGGTCAGTAAAGGTTCATCCTTGGCCGGGTCACTGTGATACACCAGGGAATTTTGAAGCTGACCAACTGCTTAAGCATCACCGACATCGAGGCACCAACGTCTTATGTTAAATACCTTATCCAAACGAATGCGGCGAGTGAAGCGAACCGTCGTTGACACCAACTCGACCAATGCAACACCGCAAGGCTGCTCTGGCCGACATTGAATAAATTCAGTTCCATCGAACTTCTGAGGCATAAGAGAGGAACCCTCTCAAAATTAGCAAACACCCTCACCGGGAACTGTGCTATAGGAAGACATGCTCATAGACTAGGCATTCTTTACAATGACGTCTGTGGAAGCCTTAGGGACGAAGAGGAAGAAGAGTCTATCAGTCACTGCCTTTGCACGTGTCTTAACCTGGGTGAATACCTTGATTTCAACTACGCATTCAAAGCTAAGATTAGCTCCTTCAATCAGTGGAGCAAATGGTTCCCACCTAACACATCGGCAGCACAATGGACATATTTCTGGTCTAAGCGCATCCTCATTGAGGACCGGTTCCAACCAACCAACCAAGAGCCTATACCCCTGAAATTATCTTTAAAAATGAATGTCAAAATTAAGTCCTATGTTATGGTCCTATGGTAGTATGTACCTATGATGCAAGGCCTGTGGACTAAATAAAATGCAGCTTCCAAACATAAAATTTCGTCATCGAACAATGATAGCATATTTGTTTATGTAGTTTCAAATGTTTTGCAAACAATGTACTTACGCTTTGATTAAACAGCTGCTCTATTTGCAACAGATGTAACTGCAGTTTCCCTTTCTCATCGTCTCGATATAAAAGTAACGACTTTGACAATGATAATTGCAAACAATAGTATGACATAGGTAAGCACAAAAATGGTGGTAAGAATTTAATTTTAATAACATTTCTCGTTTGTTCCGTGATTGGTGTCATGTTGTAGGAATAACCGACAAACCGAATTAAAATTAAATATTAGTTCATTGCAGAAAAGTTCATAGGTAGGTCGGTATTTTGATCTCGTGTCGTTTCGATTTATTTGATTTGCAAAGCCTTAAAAATCTTTCAAACACTTTTGAATGTTTTATTAAACATTAAGAATCGAGTATTTTTGTGTTTTTTTTTCTTTTTACATATATGAAAACTACTTCACAACTACATTTGATTTGCAATTGCAAGAAATATATTATTAATTATTTTTTATTTTTTTTTTTTTGGAGGGATATTTCCATCGATGTTGTGTTCTTATTAATGCTGTGGACCAGCTGTGTCGCGAAAACTTACTAAAAAATTGTCAAAGTAAGTCGAGTTCATTTATTTATACATATTTTTTGTTCGACGAGGTGGTTTTGTTGTTTTAAGTTATTGCTTATATTATATTTTATATATTAATGCCCCCGCGAAAGAGTATTTGTCTGATATTGTATGTATTCTATTTAAGGCTTCTGTACTTTTAACTGAAAGAATATAGGTCAATTGCTAGTTGAATTTTTATTTTAGAATTTTGATTTGCATTTATATGTAGAATATTTTCACACTCAAACTAACAATGCACTTAGATTTTATTTCATTTTCGGTCGTCCCTAACAACAAACTGCACGAACTTGGATATACACAATGCGACGACGAGTGTTGGTCTATATAAGAAAAATCACAGTTGCTGACATTAGAAAAACAATCCTACTGTGATGCATACATTATTCGATGTTGGTAGTTTTTCTTTTTGTTCCTTTTTCTGAATACATATGTTGTGATGACGCATGTTGGTCATTAGGTATAAGTTTTGAAAGCACTTTTTTATTTTCTTATTTGCTTTATCAAAAAACTAAAGAAAACAAATTTTTCAATTGAGATTTCGCACTATATTCACTTGCAAATAATCCACTTCAATTTGTGGAGAAATATTTGCGAATCACTTCTTCGCTCAATACGATTTGTTGTTTCGTCCATTTTTTCTGTGTATAAGGGTATACTATGCACTAATTAGTTCAAGTCGATTCATATGGCGAACATTTCGAACAAATAAAGGAAAAGAAAACTTAAAAAGAACTAAACTAGGCGTAGTTGGAAATTCGAGGGTTTGCAGCGTTTTACACATTAACTAAGTATTGAATAAAAACATGATCTCGTGATAATAATATAAAAAAAATTTATTCGTGACAACTGCCGCAATTTCCTAAAGAAAATTGGTCTTGTATTCTGTTTCCCCCCCGTGATAAATAAGCAATGAGGATATAGTGTGAGCGAGGTAGAAATATTCCTCTGCAGACCGACGGACGAGAATTTTTTTTTCTATCAGTGGATGATGATAAATGCACCGAAAAAAGAACGAAAGAGATGGTTGTGCATGTAGGAGTTTGTAAAAAAAGAGCCTGGCCTACACTCTAGGTACATCTGACAGCGTTAAAAATGTAGTCGAGTCGGTCTATATAATTTGCACCCACGTATTTATGACTTTCAACTAAAATTTAGTTAGTTAGATCGTAGTTGATTTTGACATTTGCAAACAGCAAACAACAACTTTGACAGAACTGAGAACTTCAGCGTTCAAATTCAAGTCCAACGCATTAAAAATGCAACTTCCATAACAAAAAAATGTTGAGCACCGAAGAGATTATTGTTTCCAAATAAAAAGAAGAGAGAAAATTCGCTTAAATAATAAGCATTTCTATGTTGGGAAAACTCAAAATATCGTCGCAAAGCTGATGAAATTCGCATTCAACTTTGAATCTAGGTTTAGGTCTAACGTGAAGTCGAACTAGAGGTTGAGGTGCTTGTGGTAGAAACAGCTCAACACTTCAACTTCGACTTCGACAGCAGCGAGAACTACACTGTTTAAAGTCCAGTCGAACACATTGAAAAATGCAACTTCGAGGGCGAAACAAAAAATGGTTGTAAACAAAAGAGAATATTCGCTCAAAATATAAGCATTTGCATGTTGAGAAAACTGAAAACATCTCGTCAAGGTTGGTGGGGTGCAAATCCAATGTGATGTTTTCAACTTTGAATTTAGGGTTTAGGTCTTACGTTGAATTCGAAGTTGATGTTGAGGTGCTAATGTGTTCCATGCCATTAAAAAGCACTGGCTCTAAAAAGTGCTGCGTGGTTGACAAAGTTGATCTGTTTCTATCCTAATGTGTTCTATACCATTAAAAAGCAATGGTTCTAAAACGTGCGGCGCGCTTTCAAAAGTCGAAATGGGAGTTGCTGAGATGATCAGTTTCGTACTAAACGATTGTAGCAAACAGCCACAGGTTGAATGTCGTAGCATATACATAGTATTCTGAATTAATGCATTTATGCATTGATATGATTATACAAGGATACGCAGTGGATTACAACATTCATACAATCCCTGAAGTAAGTTGTTTCCCAGCATAACCCGTGGCGGTATAATGGCTGAAACAGATGTGCAGGTAAATAATTTTGTATGTTAAATAACACATTGCTTACTGCATGTCGATTCTTGCTGCAAGTTGTCTCTATTTATAATCTTTCTGCATTCTGATTGTAGTAGAACGGCACAATTTGGTACAATTTTTCCGGTTTGACATTATGTATGCGACAAACCAGTTTCCACAAATATAAGCATAAAAAGTGGTTGGAAAAAGCGTGTGAAGGCAGGAAGTGAAGGCTAAACATAAATCTTCCGCCCTTCATTTGAGGAATAATGGCCACTTAAGGATCCTTCGGATTTCTGCCTGTCTGGACAAATTATCAAAAACAACAATAAAAATAAAATAAACCCTTAAAAAAGTTTCGAAAACCTATCGAAACGTCGAAAATAAATTTAATAAAACTTGTTTTCATTTACATATCTATCAGTTGATGGTTGGGCGCAGTGGTGCAGAGGTTAGAGTGTTGGACTACTTAGGTTTCCTGAGAAATTCGTAAATTTGCCGTTCGGATTCGGCTTAAAATTGGAGGTGCCTTCCAACTCGCACAATCAAATGGTTATATATGGCTAGGTTGAAGGCCCTGTATGGGCCATTAATGCCTTATATTAAGTTTTTTTTCATTGAAAAAATCCCAAACAAATAAAATAAAGAATTCGTCAAGAAATTCGGAGTTTCTTCCTGAAACTTTCTTCTTATTTCTCTTAAGCGATGAGTGATATGGACTAAAAAGATCATATCCCTCCCACGTCACTTTAACCTTACATGCCCGCCAATGAGGTTCGCTGCCAAAAATTATAAAATGTTGGAATTATTGTCTTGCACTTGATAAGTAGCTATTATAAAATTTCATTAAAAAAACGAACCACCAAAATCCTTATAGTATACAATCTTATTTTAAGATTCGAATGAATAGTCAATTCATTCGTTTCCATACAAACGCGAAAGAGAGGCAGGGCTAAAAACCCCTGGATCACACAAATGCAGCAACACCAGCCTTTGATTGGCCTCAGCGACGAAGTGATTCCAAATCGGGATTGCTGTCGTTATTTTCTAATATCGAACCGGCGAACCCCACAGGGGGACCAGTAGTTTATGCAGTTAAGTGGGAGGGTTTTGATCTCTTTAAACCTGATCATAGCCTCACTGCCATTAAAGGAAGAAGAAGAAGTCAATTCGTTCGAATAAAACCAGTTTTCCTCGAATAAATATTCTATTCGATCGATTCTAAAAACACATTTTTTTTTCTAATTCAACAAACTTGCAAGCGAATTCGAATGTCAAAATAAGCATGACTATTTTTATTGCTCACCGCTTGCTATTGATCATTTTTCGACGTCACAGTGTACTTTTTCCATCAAGTTTTTGCGTGGTAACCACTGATATGATACGTCCTCCTCATATCAAATAATGGCGGATGACCGAAAATATCAAGCTCATGTAGCACATTTGGCGCCGCTATAGCAGTTTTTCAATGCTCTTTGTTATTGTGGTGAATGCAAAAGAGACAAACACGCTTGGTTGACCGATGGGGCAACACCAAATAAAAGTTAAATGAATAGAAATGTTTTTCACGTTCGGTAGTGTGTTTTGGTGGTGCTTGTTAGACTGATTTTTAAAAAATTTACGAAATGTAACTTCAATTAGTGCACATTTATTTATTTTTTTGACGCAGTAAAAAAGCATTCTTAATATTGTACTTTACATGATTAAGTTGTGTGTTTGAAATTGTGATATATAAACATTTTGAGCAGAAAACAAGACCAACCAAAACCTAGGCCAAACTCGGTTCCCTTCTACCAGTAAGTACAAATTTGTGAACACGGCGAAAATCCGCCTTAATCCCCTCATAATTCGCGAAGAAAATCCAAAGAAAGCGCCCTTTTTTCAACGATTTTGCACTTGGCGTGCAATGCATTATAGCTAACGGCACTTGTCCTATCGGATATCAACAATAACAAGGACGCCAACCCCCATGATTGTGTCTACAAAGTAAAAATGTATATTTTTCCCTAGATTTTGCGGTTTTCATGAAATATACAATGTACATAATTTAGTATTAAAAATAAATAAATATATATTTCTATATATGTAAATGGTATACATGCACACATGACAGGAAATATAATGATTCATCCTATCCATTGCACCAGCCATACACTTCTTTTTTGTTGTTGTTTTTATTTCACTCGCTTTTGTCACTTGCACTGCTTCCATCCATCCATCCATCAATCATCCAACTAAACACCAACCATTCAACTGGATTTTCTCGTGTGTAAATAAATAAATAATCTAGTTGAATTGATATTATTGATTCAAAACAATACCTTAAGCTTCATATTATTGCATCCTTATCTTTTGTTTTTCTTTTGTGATATATTTTGCACACACAAACAAATACACACGCAAACTTGATTGTTGATGAATAATATTTACATTTCGGAGAATTGTTTTGTTTATATTCGTAGCATATAAATGACTTGTTAGAATTATCGCTATGGATCTTGTTGATATTGATAAAGTCTTGGATAACTTGGAACTGAACGAGGAGGAGAATAAAGATGAGAAGCCCGTTAACAAGCAGCTACAAATTCTCCATTCGGCTAATCTCTACACAGTGGGAGCAGGAGGGGGTGGTCATTCACCCATGATGGGACCTGTTGCTTCTATAAACGTAGCAGGCTTGGATAGAAGTAATCACTTGTCAGCAGCACCAGCCCATGCAACAGGTGATCGCGTTAATAGGTTTGTTGGTGTATCTCAGGTGTTCAGCAGCTTAGACGACTACCGTAGAAATGTCGAAAGCCTAGAGGCCGGCATAGAGTTGTGCACAAATAACGGAACAAATGACAATGACACCACCTATGATGCTACAAAGAATTGCAGTCGCATTGAGACTGTGCAAGAGCATGCAAATGTAGCCAATGCCATACGCCACACCATTAAAGTAGAACCAGGAGGTGAAGAAGATTCATATGCCGAAGATGATATAAACAAATTTGTTGCAACAGATGAAGAGCATGGATCTTCGTCAAATTCGATAACCACATCGTCGTCGTCAACATTTTCATCTGGGCCGTCGCCAGCATTGCTATCAAGCGATTCAGAGCCGTCATTTGATGTAAGGCAGCAAATCGACAAGAGTGTTCTGCTCCTGCACAGCACTGAACATCCAAAGCCAATGGACAATAATAAATTGGAATCAAAAAGTAAAACTAATTCAGATTGTGATAAAGTACCGCAGCGGTCAGAGTTCGATGACTTAGCTGTTGGTTTATCGTCCATTTCGTTGACAAATCGAGGCAGCACCACCTTTTCGTCTTCGGATATGGTCAGCAGCAAATACATTTTGAAAATAGAGAATCTAAGTTCATCGTTGTCTCTGTCGCAAACAACCAAAAACTGTAACACAGAAGAGCTACTCGAACGGCAGCCCAGAGAGTCTGCAGAACTCAGCAATTACCAGGATCATGAGAAAGTAGAACAGGCGGGCCAACCGACTTCACAGCAAAATGTCATGGTTACATTTGGCTCAACAATGGATGAGATATCCGATACTGAGCTAGACAGTATTCTGCAAGAGATAGATGCCGAAATGCCGTCACAGACCGGTTCGGACTCTGTAAATCCTGTGGTCGCTATCGAAGCGATGAAGAAAAAAACCAAAAAGGGGAATAATGTGCCAAATCAGCAGGACGGCGGTGCAATGAGCACGGGTGATGATGCAATGAATATTGATAGCTTTTCTCAGGCATCCACAATTGAGTTTGCCGAAGATCGAACCCACGATGATGAAATTGACAATTGCAGGAGCATGGGCGAGGAGATGGGTGAGGAAGACACCGAAGAGCAAAAGAATAGCAATCAAAGCATTGCAATCGCTAAGCGCCAACGGCCGACTACACTCGATTTGCCTGTGCGAAAAATAAATTTGTACGCTTCTGCTGGACAAACACCACCTGGGTCGCGAATTTACGATCAAACATCATCAAGCTCCGATGACGATACTCCCGAAAATAGAACAGGCATGGTTACAAGCGATGATCAAAGCAAGTTGAATGATGCTGCCGGTCACACACCTCCAGAGCGATCAGATAGGTCAATAGTTGGTGCTACCGCATGTTCCACACAAGACAGAGAAATCGGGAACACGACTGACGGCGCTGCTAGTGCTATAGAATATGATTCCGAGATGCCAGCAGTTGAAAATGTGACAGTCGAGGCAGTCCCAGAAAACCAAGCAATGGCAGTACAATCCCAAAGCGGCGGTGATACGAATCCTATTTTAGGAAAAGTACCGCCCATATGGGTGCCAGATGGTGAGGCAAATGCATGCATGCAATGTAAGCATAAATTCACATTGCTAAAGAGGCGTCACCATTGCCGGGCGTGCGGTCAGGTTCTCTGTTCGGTTTGCTGTTCGCAAAAGTTTAAATTGGAGTTCCTTTCAAATACAGAGTCGCGGGTTTGTGTGCAATGTTTTTTAATTTTAACAAAACTGCAACAGCAAATGGAACAGCAGCCGACTACCGCAGCGGTGGCGACCGATACTTCCACACCATCCTTGTTGCGAACACCTAATCCCAACAATCCTATGGAATATTGCTCTACCATACCTCCGCATCGTCAAGTTAATCCCCAGACCATGTCTTATCCCACAGTTATCGTACCAGTGGGAGTACTGAAGAAGGAAGGTACTTTAAAGAAGAGCCGCAAACGTAAATCAGTTATGTTTAGCGATGGCATTCGGCCAGGAAGTGATCTAGCCAGCTTGGATGGCAAATGGAGTGATGCCAAGCATGCCCGCAAAACACTTTCAGCTGTTCATTTTCCTGCAAACAGTGCTGGATGTACACCGAATGCTGGAACAAGTAAAAGTAGGTTTATCTGTTTAAAAAAAAAAAAACAATTTTTCGCCCAGGAATATTTAGTGAGACTGAAAGGTAGCCATCATTGAATACTGGCTAACTCGCGTATTCGCATAAAATAGACGCTTTCAACTGGAAAATGTGTACCCTCGTGTACATCCCTCGTCCACTCAAACCCAAGAAACGAGGCCCAAATTATGCTAATATTCCTGGGCTAATTTCATTTTGTTTTTTGTTTTATTTTTGTAAAAACAATTTTTGTTCACGTTACTTAGATCTCTTGAAGAACAATCTTAAACCAATCGTACATGACGGGTCAGACAATCTTATCCCGCTGGGTGATAATTCCAGCTTGCCGCCTATTTGTATAACAAATAAATCCGACCAAATGTGCCAAGACGTGGCAAACAATGCCAGACTAATCGAACGATTAAAGGACGAGTGTTTGAAATTTAAAGTACAAACTAATTTTTATGTTTACGTTAAAATTGTACACCGTAAGTCGAAAATTTAATCGCTCTCTTATTATTAACAAACAAAATCACATATTATTTCAGTTGAATGTTGTATGAACAAAACGGTTATTAATTTCACAACAAATGGCCTTCAACACGTTGGCAACGATGAAATAGTCATTCTATTAGAGCTCGACAAATCCAATGAAATACCAAAGGACATATTTGTTCACTTGAACGAAATCTACTGTGACGCAAGGAAAGGTGCTCCTATTACAGAACTTGGTTTCTCAACGCCAAACGATCTACAATTTTTGGGCTCACGTGAGCATGGGGGTTTCCTATTTATTCGGCCGACATTTCAGTGTTTGCAAAATGTTAATATTCCCACAATGCCTTTCCTTATCGGGGTGCTGATTCAACGATGGGAAGTACCGTGGGCAAAGATTTTACCACTAAGGCTAATGCTGCGCCTCGGTGCCCAATATCGATACTATCCCTGTCCGCACATATCAGTTAGAGAGCGTGAGCCAGTCTACGCTGGAATAGCACAAACAGTCATCAATGTGTTGGCAGTAAGTTCTTTTGAAAGCATCCAAAAACAAAACAAATATAAAGATGCATTTTTTTGTTTTTAGGACTTCCGCAACTACACGTACACTTTGCCCACCATAAAGGGAATGTACATTCACATAGAGGAACGCAAGACAAACGTTTTGATCCCCCGAAATCGTCACGCTGAAGTCATTAAAGCCATCAACAACTCAACCGACCACATGTTGGCAATGGGTGGCAACTTTTCAAAGACGGCTTATGGCCATTTAGTTTGTATGCAGAACACTAAGAGTGACAGTGCAGACTCGCACTCTTACTCCACACAAGTCATTAACATGACTGGTCAATTGAGAAAAGGTAAAACAAAAGTGATTAACTTTCAGACACCAATGCTGACATCATACAGAGTTTTCCCGAATTTCAGTGACTGGTCTTAGTTTCATTGTTTTCAATGAGGCCTTAAAAACGACGAGTGGACTCTCGGGCAAGTGCAGCATTATTGAGGACGGACTTACCGTTCAAATATTACCGGCTAAGATGCTGGAAGTGCGAAATTCCCTAATTAACATGAAAGACATTGACATTATCTGTGGACCAATTGAGGCTGGAGAGGATCAAACAGAAGTCGTTAACATTCAGTGGGTGGACAATGACGTTGAGATAAACATTGGGTAAATATTTCTGTGGACTTTTTATTCCTATGTCTATTGTTGTTTTCAATTTATTCGCAAAGGGTAAAGTCTCCAATTGACTCGAAAGAAATGGATGGTATTCCATCTATAAGGGTTCATTCGGGTGTGACTCTTTCAAACAGTAACCACATTATAAAGTGGACAGAAGTATTCGTGATTGAGGTAAAGTATTTTATTTTCTTTTTCACAAAAAAATTCTACAATTTGTATATTTTATTTTGATGTAGGTCACCGATGAGTCATTGTTTGCTCACTCCAAAGAACCACCTGATATATCAAAAATATCGGAACCAATTGCAAATAATACATCGGTTGCTTTGCTTCCGTTTTTGGATTTGTTGGCCGCTAATGGCAATGTTAAGATTGGATTACGAGTCACATTGAATCAGGATAATGTAAGTTGGTCGTCTTTTGTGGAAGAGGGTATTCATGCAACGTCGTAAAACCGTCCAAAGTTAACCAAGTGGTAAATGAACTTTTAATTGCCGTACAAATGTTGACAGTTTAACGGTTTGTGCCCCAGTTTCGGCACCAGCGCTTGTCTCCGGTTGTTCAGCAAGTCGGTGCAGTGAGTTGAAACAATATTGCTGTGCACTAATTTGTTGCCGTTTCAATAAGGCCAATTGCTCACTGCAATAACATTGTTTCGCTTACGCAGCAATATCGTTTACCTTCGCAACGGGAGGTCAACCAACGCGGAACCGCTGATCTAGCTTCCTGAGTCCTGACCCACCTGAAGTTTCTACTAGAACGAGAGGTCAACGGCTAGTCGTAATTTAAACACGCAAGGGTGCGGCTGATTTCATTTCTTATGTCTGCGATGTACGCGGTTGTTCTACGGTGTGGTTTTTTGTTCGCGGACACAACAACGATTCTACGACGTTGCATGAATACACTTATTGTTTTATTTGTCGTGCGTTTTTTAACTTGTTCTCAGTCTTGGGCGGATCATATAAAAAATCAATATTTTTTTTTTGTATATACACTGCTCGCCACTTGAATAGGATACCCCTTACGTCTGTTTTCTATCCTTCATTGCTCCCAAACCAAGCATGCTAGAGACTTATTTTTTTTTTCTAAATTAAAGTTAATTTAGTTGCAGTAGTTTGATCAAAAGGAAGATTCAATGCTAAAGCTTGTAAGTTTTAATAAAATATTATCAACCAAAAACCAACAAAATGCGGGGTTGAAAATTTGCAACACTTGAATAGGACACTTTTATAAAGAAAACATTTTAGAGATTTCTGATTCTTTTTATTACAAAAATAACTTAGGAGTATTTTACAATCAGAAAAAATTTGAATGAATTTTGAATTTTTGAGCCACCTTTCTGTTCCAAAACTTTACACATCCGGTTTGGAAGGGATGTATACAAATTAGCCAAATAATTCCGTGAAATCGATCACCAAGCTAATTCGATGGCTTGGGTTAGTTGGGGTATACTCGAATATTGTTGTCCTGATCCGTATACTTGACGTGTCAACCATCCCCAAACTTTTTCAATGATATTTAAATCCGGAGAATAGGTTAGGTTCGGTTGGAAGGGAAGTGCACAGCATTTGCTGTGCTTGCACGGGGCCTATTGGTCCATTGTGATCCCTTTTTTGTTTATCGTGGTGAAAAAACTTCACTAACAATAAAAACACTTACCATACTCCGTTTAAATTATTCTTGCTGGTTGGCCTATTGGAATCAACCTGTCTTCTTGACAAACCTGATTGTGTCCGTCAGTGGTACCTGCGCTACGTCCTCTAAGTCTTCGAAAAATCTGTTGCCCAGATAGCGAAGTCGAGATGTCTGGAGGTTTAGACACTCGCAGAGCAGGTGTTTGATGGTCTCGGTTTCTTCTGTATCCTGACAGCTCCTGCAGTAGTCCGGTGAGCCTGTTTGCCATTACACCTATGGTGCAGTGGCCTGTCAGTACGCCGGTTAGGATGCGTATTTCTTGTTTGTTCATTCCGAGAATGTGTTTTGTTCTTTTCTCGTCGATTCTTGGCCATAGGCTGCGAGATATCACACAGTCGTTCCTTTGGGACCAGGTAGTGTTAATTTGTTCCCTCAGTTTTTGGTCAATGTTTCTTTTTGCTGCACTGATTGGGATGTCTATTGACGTAATGGCGTCCATTGCGTCAAGTTCTGACCCTGTTCTTGCTAGCTCGTCTGCCTTTTCATTCCCCACGATGTCGCTGTGACCGGGGACCCAGCAGATAGTGATCCTGTGTCGTTCGCCTATTTCGTTAAGGGATTTTTGGCAGTTCCTGACTGTTTTTGACTTCATACTTTACTTTAGTGCTTTGATCGCCGCCTGACTGTCTACGAAGATTGTAATCTTGGAAGGATCCAGATTATTCGCGGAGATTGTTTTTGCTGCCATGTCTATGGCGACTATTTCGGCTTGACAGACGCTGCATTCATTGGGGAGTCTGCTAGTGTACCTACATCCATTTTTGACCCGTCCGTATAGATATGGATTTCTTGTGCGCTGGCGTGCAAGTTCCAGTTCTCTCTTTGGGGTATGTATGTAGAGTAGTTTTTCTCGAAGTTTCGATTGCGGATTATGTAGTCCGTTTTCCTGGATAGATCGATACCCAAGTAATTGTGAATTATGGAGCCGTGCCCATAGGAGCTGTGTCTCCACATTTTGGTTGTGTATATAGGTTTTTACTACCCGAGCTGTATGTATTGGCGCATAAACATGTTGAAAAATACACGGCAGAGGTCCAGAAAGGGTATGGAAGTATGGAAAGGCCTTTTTCAATATGCCATTGTAAGACAACGCATTCATTGTGGTTGACATAAATTGTAGTTGACAGGTTCCATAGGAAATGCCCCCCCACACCATCACACCACCAACTCTGCTATGCAGCCGGTCCAAATAATGTGTTTCTTTGTGGAGGTCATGGAAATAGTAGCTATAGCCGGGGCCTTCCAAATTAATTTTTTTTTCATCGGAGAAGACTACTCTATGCCACTCCGAAGTCCATGTCACATATGCGCGACAAAAATGAGGCGTTGCTCTTTTCGAACCGGATTGTGAGGTGGCTTCTTCTTGATTTTCAGTATTTTTAGATGTTTAGCTTTCGAAATAACACGACGCATAGTTGTGAGACTTGCCTTGACACCGCATTTATCCCTGATTTTTGCCAAAGAGTCGTGAGAATTTGACGCTTTTCTTCTCCTTTCCGCATTAGTAAGCACGCCGAGTGTCCGGCCTTTCATGTTTTTCTCATATTCATAATCATTACTTACGAATGTGGATGAAACGTTTTGGCTTTTTTAGTTATTTTGGCAATAGATAAGCCTGGGTCCTTGTAAGCTATGATTGTTGCTTTAATACGAATCTTAACATAAAGTGGAAAAAACATATAACGGCTCTTTTCCAGAACTTGCAATTTTGTCACAGAGAAAGAAGAAGAGTTGGACAAAGATAACGGGCATAATCGGCCCTATCGAGGTATCCGTTCGGAACGGAATTTTCTCCGATTTGTACGAATTCGGAGAAATTTCATTCGAGGTATCCGTTCCGATACAACTTTCGGAATAATTCTCCGATGACATATAGCGCACCTTGTCGCATTGCGTTGTACCGCGTTTATGTCACTTACTTTTGACAGATACACAGCAAATTTCTTTCGAAACTCTCCGACAAGAAAATGCTGCGGATTATTTTAAGTAAAATGGAAAAGTCAAAATTGGACGGAATAATATTAAAAAATATAATTTTTGATGTTTAGTGGTCAACTCGAGCCGCATTAGCGATCACTTAAAAAACGGTATTAGATTTATCACAAAGTATTTCACACTGTAATGGATTTAAAGCAGCTGATTCGCTGTCAAATAAATGCATTTGTATGCTTTATTTATCTTGTTCCGAAACGGATACCTCGATCGCAATCTGAGTTCCGATTGGATTTGCCTTTCGTTTCGGAATCTCTTCCGAACGGATACCTCGATAGGGTTGAATATCATTATTTTATCATTCCGCTTCCGAGTTATGGGCAATTGCAAATATAGCGTACAGGGTGTCCTATTCAAGTGGCGACGCGTGTATATGCGGGTGGCAATGGTGCGATAATAGTGTATTCCCTAACTGATGGCAGGTCGCGCCTTCAAATCGTCGTTCACACCCTCCTCCCCGCATCCTCTGCACAAGTCATCTGTGCTGAGTTTCAATTTCTTTGCATGATAGTAAAGCATATTGTGTCCGGTGATGGTACCCACAGCAGAGGACGAAGATTTTTTGTTCATTTGAAGGATTCTCTCGGTTTTTTTTTTTATTTATAAATTACGTACGCTAAAGGTTTGAAGGTTTGCTTTGTTCTTTATTTTAAATGTGGGCTCCTGTTTAATTTCCTATCTAGAATCACGCCAAGATAATTCACGTAATCCGATACTTTTAGTGGAGTCCCTTCAATTATTGGTCAATTAAATTGCGGTGTAATCCCCTTATTGAGGAAGAGGACCAGTTCTGCCTTCTGTGGGTTAACCACAAATCCGCGATAAGGCAATAGCAGTGCTAAGTCGTCTGCCTTGACTCCACTAAATCTAAGTTCTATCAGAATCTCGTTTAAAACGAGTACCCATAGAAGGGGTGATAGGACTAAACCATGAGGAGTTCCTCTAGATGATTCTCTTTGCACCAGTTACACGGTTACATTTAGTTAACTCGACGATCGCCCATTACAAAAAGATCATAATTCTTGATTGCACCGCACAAAGTAATTCGACGATATTTGAATTTAGTTTTGTTGAGTGCAGCCACGCAACGATTTGTATTGAAGTGCATGAGAACAAGAAGCCATACGTTTTAATTATCCACCCGGCGCATTTATAATGAGCGCTTGTTAAAGAAACTCTCATCACAATGTACAGTACCGATTTGACACGACAAAGATAACATCAAGGCCCCTCACAATATTGCTAACAAAAAGTGTATACAAGAAAAACAAAACACAATATTCTTTGCAGGTTGGCTATGAAGCTGGTGGCCAAAATGAAAAGTTACCACCGCTGTACATGAATGCTCTTGACAATGAGCTTATCCCAACACTTCACAAGCAAGCAACTGAAATTGGAAAAACCATCATTCTGGAGTTGATCTTTCACATTTTAGATGTGTAAATCAAGACATAATACAACAACAACAAAACAGTCCTTAAAATTAAGTTAAAAAAAATAAGTAAAGTATGTTTGACTAATTATTGTTCGACCTTTGAGGTAGTTTTATTTTCTTCCTTTTTTTTGTTTGTTAAGAAATGCTAGTTTATTTTTAATTTGAATGGCGTATATGAGAACTATTTGTTTATTGTTTGTTTCTTTGATTCTCCTTGAGGGTTTTTTTTTTACTAAAAGGAGACAACTGAATGTATTAACTGTGTTAAAGATGAAAATGAATATACTGTGAGCTTGACCAGTTGATAATTCACATTATAAATGTGTAAATAAAACACAGTGGGCCTTACTTATAATAAAAAAGAAAAACTGCACACTTTAATCAAATCGTTTTTCAATCCAATACTTATTCAGTCATATCCGTCGAACCCCAAAGGCGGACCAGTAGCGATGGAGTTAATTGGGATGTTTATAATCCCCTTAATCCTGATCGTAGCCCCACCGTCGCTAAGGGAAAGGAAGATATGCAGTCCTATCATGGGATCCGTTCTGAGAGTAATTTTCTCTGCAACGCAAATCTAGTCGGAGAATCAATTTGCGTTGATGGGATCCGTTTTCCAAACGTATATCAATGAGAGAAATCGGCATACGGCTGCCAAATACTGATGCGAAAGTCGGATATCATCGCGTTGAGCCGGTGTGCACTACTTTTTGTCATCACAATTAAAGAAATGCGAAACAATTGTCCAAAACCTTCATCCAGGTGTTCAGTAGGGCTGGGCAGAAGTTAAAAACATTAGTAAAAGACAAAAGGATGCTCCTATGATGCGAAAAAATCCGCATTTTCATAAGCTACATTAACGAGTTTTTATAAGAGCAAATTGGGGTTAATTCGGAAACGCATCACTGCACAATTTATGCTAAATCAGCCCTGCCACATGTGCAATAACGCAAACGTTTTTCATCACCGGAAAGGCATTGGCTAAATTCCGAAACGCATCACCCAGTCGATGCTCAATCGACCCTGCCACACAAACATTTTACATCACCATAAAGGCATCACGTTCATTTGTGTAAAGTTGCCTAAACTGATCAGCTGTGTTGCGCATCGTCATCGTAATATGTGCACTGATGACGCATCGATGTGTATTTTGTTGACGTTTCCGAATTCCACGGTACGCCGTGCTCCCAATATCGTACAAAATTGGCCGGCGCCCTTTGGCCGTAATGAGCTTTTGTATCAGCTTCTTTATTTGCTTTGAGGTCCCTTTTCTGCCTTGGGTGGGCATGATTGTGCTCTTTTTGCGGTGCGAATTCTCTGTAGGTTCACTTTCTCCCAACATTCAAACAAATGGTATACGTTTTAATATCTTCTTCTTCTTTCTTTACGACTAGGTTATGATCAGAATTAAGGGGATCATAATTCTCCCACTTTACTACATCCCTATTGGTCCACCACAAACGATTTTATTTTTTTTATCAGCAAAATTTGTTGACAGCACCAACATATCCCACCACAATCAGTAATTGGCATACGGTCATGTTGGTCATGCTATGTCATTCGTTTCTTATTCGCTGATTTACACTACGTGACCATGTTCATCTGTCATATGCAGCCTGATCATTTGTGGGCAAATGTGTCATTTGGCTATACGGGATATGCCGATCACAATGTACGACAGGGAGCATGCATGAGCATGATCATTTTTGGCAGCTTTCTGTCAAATATTGACCCAATAAATGACCACTTGACATACAGTATAATCTAACCTTGAGATAACAACAACTTGAATTTGAATATTTTAATAGATTTGTTTAAAAGGTTGACATTTTTATTTGGTAGAATTCTGTCAAAGCTGATAATTATTAGTAAGGCCCAGTGTTAAAAGTGTAATAACTTAATCAATTTTTTGTTGGTCTAGATTTTTTATTTCTTTTCTGTTTTTGAATCTCCTCGATACCTTATTACTAAAAACGTTTATGTTTATTGATTATATTTACTTCATTTTATTTTTCTGTTATAATATTAATGATATATTGTAGTTCGATCTGTTTCAATGCTGATGTTAAAAAGAAACAAGAACTTGAAGACATTCTATTATATCGGTAGTATGTGTTGTGTGTACACATTTTTTTTTTGATAAAGCCGATGAAAGTTAATAAATTATATACGAAAGAAAACATTGAAAATAACGAGATATTTTCTTAATAAAATTATATTTACACTGATGTTAAATGATATATAGACCCTTGTTGTCATGATATGAATTGATACATTGACGTTTTATGAAATGATATAATATATTTATGTTTAATAAAATAAATTGATATACATATGTCTGAAAACTTGTTTTTCTTTCACTCTCCGCTGATTTTAACCTACTGACGTGACGGAATAAGTTTTGATACTTTTTTATTAATCCATTCTTAAGACTTGCATTCTAAACAAACATCATTAGATCTATAATGAAACGGGGTTCTTACTCTTATTTACTGGTCCCATATACGGACCGTTATGGAATAAATAACATTTGCCCAACTTCTATAGACGGCCCCGAATAATGGCCGATGTGTTTTACTGCCTAAAGAGTCCACGGCAATGTTCAACTATACCAAGGTGGAAAACAATTTTCGCCGGCAGAAGTCCAAAAGGGATGATGCCAAAGAAGCCGCTGGCTCCTAGTTAATTTACCCTTGCTATGTAATTTGATGGGGGCGTCCGCCCCCATTTATTCAGCTTAATACAAGCTATGTATATGTCTTTGAACTACAAAACTAAGACTTACAGTTAGACTTAAAACTAATACTTGCAAGCTAAACTTATAATACTAAAACTAAAGACTAAGACTTATAACTAGGAAAAAAAGTAAGGGTTTATGGAGAAGGAGGCTGAGTTTAATGGAGGAGTGCTGTGGTTGAAATCAAAAATGGAAATGTTTGAATTTATCTTCCGTAGCATACGTGAAATTGGTTCGTTGGAGCCGTAGAACGTGCGACGGGGATGTCTTAAATTATGAGGGTTAGTATTAAAGGAGATGGAGGTGTAAAGGGACGGGCAATCGATAGGGCCTGAGAGGAGGCGATGAATGAAGAGAATGTCTGCTGCATCCCTGCGATCTTCAAGGCTATTCAAGTTAATGTGTTTGAGGCGGTCTTGATAGGGAGGCAGAATTAGGGGATCGTTCCAAGAAAGTCCGTGGAGGGCAAATCGAAGAAAACGTCGTTGTATATTTTCGATTCTAGTTACATGAACTTGCTGAAAGGGTGACCACGTTTGGCTGGCGTATTCGAGGAGCAGGCGGGCAAAAGTAATGTAGAGAGATCTGGGTCAGATCAGGGATCAGAGAATTCGTGGTCAAAGGAATGAACCCAAGGGATGAATTGGCTTTACGAATTATCTCGTCAATGTGCGAGCGGAAATTAAGCTCGCGGTCGTACAATATGCCAAGGTCACGAAGAAACTGTACGATGGGTTGATCATTAAGAAGGTAAAGACTGGTAGGTTACTTGTTGTATTTACGTGATAAGGTTATGGATTGGCATTTGGCTTGTGCATTGTTAACATACGTTGATAACGTTGATAGAGGGAGTTATAAGCCTGGGCGAATTGAAGGTATGAGCCGAGATAGTTGGAATAGTCAGAAAAAGACTTGTTTCGAAGGAAAACTGACCATAATTTGTTACTCTTGTTGCGTAACGATCGTAGTCTTCGATTATACCAAGGGGGGATGTAGAGAAGGGCTTTGGCCGAGAAATAGGGACAAAACGGGAGATGGAAATCAATAATTCTCTGTAAAACAAGGAGAGGGCATCATTTACAGGGAGATTGGCAAACTCAAATGAGACTTTGCTGAGGTGTTCGTTTTATTTTATGAAAATCATAGCAAGGGGGGCGGTGTGGACGGTAGAGGAGGGTCGTGAAAAAAAGAAAGAAGAAGTGGGCGTGAAGGTTGTCAATAGTCGAAAGAAGAAGAGGGGAAAGCGAGACAGAGGAGTTAAGTGGATCAGTAGTGAAGATTAGGTCTAACTGCCTACCCATATAATTAGAGATGCCGCTTAATTGTTATAGATTTGAGTCGGTTATCGATAGATCGAGTTGTGACTGCGTTGGAATTTCTCTACGGTCGCCCAGAGTGTTTGCTACGCAGCCAACTGATGAATGTTTGCTACAAAGGTACAGTATACATTCCTAGAAGCAAGCAAAGGCAATATCAATCAACGTTTCTATACAAACGCGAAAGAGAGGCAGGCTTACGAACTCCTGGATCACACAAATGCAATAACACCAGCCTCAGTGACGAAGTGATTCAAAATCCAATCGGCCAACTACACAGACGGTAAAGTGGGAGGGTTATGATCCCTTTAATCCTGATCATACCATCAACGCAAGTAAATGCAGACTTATAATGTTTTACAGCGCTAGCCACCAGGGCTTTTGGGTGGTTTGATTTGGGCTGCTGGTTATATGCAGTAGTCTAAATTGACTTCCTTTAAGAGTTCGAAAACTATGTGAATGTTTTGTACATAGGGTACAGATAGAACCTCAGATTAGATGAGTTTTTTAATAGATTGTATACCTTTTGGCATTCATATATAAAGTGTTTGGCAGTTAAAATACGACCGGATTAGCAGAGATGCCATGTTGGAATAGGCAAAAAGAAGCCGCATTGGTAAACCCCAGAATCAGGACCTCTAAGAAGCAGTTGTAGAAAACTGTTCAACCAAGCCAAGTTCACAAAAGCTGAAACCGATTGGGCTTCATACAAAGCATCTCTCAACGCTTACAAAAAAGAACTGAGGAAAGCCAAACGCTCGTCTTTGAGACTCTTTTGTGGGAAAATAGAAGAATCATCCGAGGCATCTAGGCTAAGAAAAATTATCTCAACCAACCCAGGTATGCCTAGCTATTTAAAGAAGGCGGACGGCTCCTGGACCTTTTATAGCGAAGTAAAGCTCAATTTATTACTGTATACACATTTCCCAGGTAGCTCCAACGTTACCAGCAATAAAAACCTATCTAGGTCAATTGCACGTACCACTTACTACAAAGGTCTGATTAGTAGGGATAACCTGCTTTAGGCGATACACGATAGGGCCAGATGGCATAATAGCAGCTGAACTTTAAAACACTTCGAATATCTTCTCGCCTTTGCTTGAAGTAATCCTGAAAAGCTGCACAGAAATGGTTTACATTCCGTTGTTATGGAGAGAAGTAAAAGTAGTTTTCATACCCAAAGCCGGTAAATGTTCCCATGTAAATCCTAAGGATCTCAGACCCATAAGCCTATTGTCATTCCTTCTAAAAACATTAGAAAGGCTGATTGATATCCATCTACGCACTAACATTGATACAAGACTCCTGCCTACGGCTCAACATGCATATTGCAATGGCAAATCTGTTGAAACAGCCTTACATTAGTTAGTACGTTTAATCGAATACTCTCTTCGCCATAAAGAGTACACTATGGTGGCAATACATCCGCGATCGCAAATGCACTATCAGATCTAAAGGTAGATGACTGACTTGGTGAGCTTATTAATCTACTTCTCACAAGCTGGATTATAATCTCGAAACTGGGTATGACATCTGCCAGAAGATCTGTCAGTAGAGGCACGCCACAAGGTGGAGTCCTATCCCCCCTCCTTTGGAACTTAGTGGTTAACAAGCTACTGATGTACCTACAAAGGGAGGGCTGCAGGGCGATTGCCTATGCAGACGACGTTGCAATTCCCGCCTTAGGGAAGCACCTAAACACCCTGAAAGAACTACTCCAAAACGCTCTCAACAAGCTAACTACATTGGCAGATCGTTGTGGGTTGGGTGTAAACCCGCACAAAACCGAACTTGTTCTAGATCACTAGAAAACATAAAATTCTATACATTGATCCCCCCTCAATCAGGGGCACAGGTTTAGTCTTTTCGGACGAGGCCAAATACTTGGGTCTCATTCTGGATAGAAAGCTCAGCTGGAAACCTAATATTCAAGAAAGAGTTCGTAAAGCTACGGCTCCACTCTTCTCCTGCAAAAAAGCCATCGGTGACAAATGGGGGCTCCAACCCCGCATTACCAACTGGCTATACATCTCGGTAATAAGACGTCGGTCTTATGTACGGGATGGGTGTTTGGTGGACTGCCTTAGACACAGCGATAAATCGAGATAAACTAAGCAAAGTCCAACGAACAGCGTGTCTCTGCATCAGTGGTGCACTGCGCACTACTCCCTCTGCTGCAATGGGCATTCTGTTTCACCATCATCACATCCCTGGACATCTTTAGTAAGCAAGCAGCTGATAGTGCACACATTGAAAATAGTCAATTATCAACTGTCGATTGATCTTCGCAATAAGGCTCACTGTCTCATAGGCAGGAATGCAACAAGGCTTGGCGTCCACACAAATGACTTCCGCGGAGGGAGGAGACAATTCTCCAACTTCTCTGCACATGCCCTGCTCTCTCTGAAAGACGTAAACTCCATTTAGGATCCTTCTTTTACAATGATCTTACCGATCTCATTAACACCGACATCAAGTCTGTCAAGCTTCATCAAAAGCTCAAACTGGTTTAACGAGTAGGAGGATGATGCATCCGAGTGGTATCACAATGGACCTGTCATTGGTCTAAGTGTGTCGGCCACTGCCGACTGCCACTATAACCTAACCTAACCTACTACAAGGCCAACAGATTTCGCCTGTTCTTCAATCGCCGTGAAAGCTTCTATCACGGAGCGCTGTGATCGGCCGGTGATGTCAATATCGTCCGCATAACCCAGAAAATGAACGGACCTGATGAAGGTGGTCACCATTGCTAAAAAGAAACCTGCCAATTGCCGACAAAGAAAATAATATACCGAATATATTACAATTAAAATAAAAATATTTATTCTGCTAACTTTAACTGAATTACATTTATTTATTAGATATTTATGTTTGTTCCAGCCAACAGTATTTTATTTATTTATTACTTAATTCATTTTTTTAAATCTGTCGATTTTCTTTTTTGTATTGTATCTTCAATAACTTGTTTTGTAATCTCTAAAATAGTCCCTACAATTCTCACATCTTATAGCTTTAGAAGTATTTTTCTTATTTTCTTCTCTCAAAAGCTGTCAATCTAATTTTAGAAGTTTTATTTATTATTATTTTATAATAGTTATTACATTTAAGGAAAAACTAAACAAATCTTCGTACACATTAATATTCGTATTATTTTAATATTATATCAGCATTGAAGAGCGCTAAGCTTAGCATATTATTTATATGAACATTTATCATTTTCATGGTATATTAATATTTGATGCGGTTTGTTTAACGAACTATTCTGACATTTATGAATTAAATTTTTATGTTCCCTAGTATTTCATCCATTTAGAAATGTAAATGTAACAATTTTATTAGTCAACAAAATGTAAAGGTGACAGTAAAAATTATAATGAGATAGTTTCTTACTAATGTATAGGCATTAAACTATATGTATCTGATACATACATATGACAATAATATATATGTTTTCACAATTGTATTTTTTCTGTTTAAACAATTATTTACAATTAATTTCAAAATACGAGTAAATTGAGAAACGCATCACTACACAGTTTTAGTGTTGATGCACAACCAGCCAGCCCTGCCACACAAAGATTTTGCATCAGGCATGGAAAGGCAGGGAAGGATGATGCGCAAACGTGTTACGTGTCACGCATCGGCATCGTTATTTGTGCAGTGATGGATGCGTATTTTGTTGACGCTTCCCAATTCACTCTATGTATGCAACGAACATTAAGAATTGTGTGAAAATACAACTATTTCCCAAAAACGGTTTTCAAATGAATAATAAAAAATATATATATATAATATACAATGGTTACGTTGAAATTGAGAAATAGAAAAAAAAAAAAAACTATAAAATTATACTTTAAATTGTTTGATTACGCAATTTATGTGAATTTTTTTTTTTCTATAAATATTTTTTTCTATATTACTGCGCTACACATTTAGTACATTCACTTTAATTTATTTTTTATAATAAAGTTATTTTGTTTTTGTCCCAAATGAAGAAATAGTAACAAAAAAAAAAGCATTATTATACTATGGAATTTTAAGAATAAATTAATTCAAAAAAAGTGAGACATTTTTTTTTTTATTTTATAAATTCAGTTCGTCTGTTGGGTTGGTTAAATTTTTTTCTTTCGATTGGGGGGGAGGGGGTCATTACGATGCGTACTACATTTATATAAGGTATTGGTGCTACCGTACTTTGTAAATATTTATTACATTAGTATATTGTTTTTTTTTATAATTAAATTTGTTTGTTTTTTGACTTTAGTTTTGAAAGTGATAAATTTAGAGTAAACGTTACATTTATATATGTATTAATATTTACGCATATATATATATATATTTTCGTTTTTGTAGTCGTAAAAATGTATGCATTGGTGACTTCAATTTATTTATTTTTTATTTTTCTTTTCATTTAAGTCTGATTAAATAATAGTTAAAAAATAAACAAATAGCATTATGTAATCTACTGATTCATGTCAGGAGCGTATTTTGGCCGTTTCATAGTATCGCATTCGTCGCCACTATCGATGGCGGGACCGCCAGCTCCACTATTGTACTCTTGCCCGTCGTCATAAGTAGTATCTTGATGATGTTGCGTACTACCGGGGGCGTGTGATTGCGCAGATGTCACGGTTGCTGAATGATGCCGTTTGATGGCAATTAAAGTACTTCCCCCATTGACGTTGTTACCATTGCCATTGTTTGTTATTTGTCCAGAAGTTGATACGATTATCGATTGCTGTTGTCCGCTTGAGCTATTACGGATAAAATTCAATAAAACAATTGATTGGTTAACATTAAGGAAACATGTAGTAGAGCATTTCCGACATGTATGAATGTCTTGTCATATGACTGAAGAAAGCAGCGCAGACAGTCCTTACGATGAACCTTCGAGCAATGGAAAAAAACATCTGATGCTCTTAAACCGATCGACTTCTTCTTCTTCCTTGAATGGCAGTGAGGCTATGCTCAGGATTAAAGGGATCATAACCCTCCCACTTAACTGCATACTTTTTTTTTATAATAAACACGCAACTAAAGGGATTTGTTGGGACCCTTATAACGTATTAACTACTGAAGGAAATTAGGGTGAGAAGAAAAGGAGAGATGCCGATGCACGTTGGTTTTGAATGTTTGTAGGTTATAATGTGAAGGAAAAACAATGCGTGGAAGAGTATTCCTCATTCGTATTGTACGGCTGAGGAAAGATTCTTTAAACTTCACTGTACGTCCGAACACAGGCTTGTGAGTGAACTGATGAGCATTCCTGGCATGGCGGGTGTTGCGGTTCAAATGTTCAAGAGGTGGAATGCAACTGGCTATTTCGTTAGATCACTTATGGTGGAAATACCGATAAAATAACGAAAGACAGGAGACATTACGACGATGACTAAGTGAGTCAATCGATCTCGCGACGTCTCGGTCGCCAATGAGTTTTATCGCTCGTTTTTGGATCCTGTCAAGTAGCTCAAAATAAGTTATTGGTGCACCGGACCAGATATGAGCGTTGTACTCGAGTTCCGGCGAATAACCGCCTTATAAATTGTAGCCAGATCAGAAGGGGTGAAATATTTTTTACAACGCTTAAGGAAGCCTTGACATTTCGCGGCGTTCTTGGCGACATCGAATATGTGGTCATTAAAACGAAGGTTGTAATTCACACACATACCGAGAATGGAGTCTTTCGGTTTCAGCGATGCAAGTGCCATTCATAGATAATGGCAATGTGTGTGGGTTTTGCTTTAATGACAGGAGACAACATGGTGTTTTTACCCCACTGAGTTATGCTGTTAAGATCGGAATTTAATGAGCTTAACATACGTTGCCGTTCCAGTTCCACACCCGAAGATGAGGGGCGTGACCCAAGAAACGAATATGAGAAGCTGAGGGTACTGTCATCAGCAAAGGAATGGATTGGATTAGAAGTAACAGAAATTAGATCATTTATAAAAATGAGAAAGAGAGTCGGGGACAGAACAGAGCCTTGGGGGACACCAGCATTTATTTGGTGAGTTGCAGACTTGAAACCGTCTAAAACAACTTGAATTGAACTGGTCCGCCTGTGGGGTTCTTAAAGCTATCGACTCCAACCTCATACGCGCGAAATGCGTCAAATAGTGCCCCCAGGTACTCAGAAAAATTTGCTATCAGTGGGTACTACTCTACTGGGTTCCTGGGCATGTTGGTGTGGCAGGGCTCTGATATGAACCCACTTGAGGCTGACGTGCAGGTACTGCCTGCCTTAACTACAAATAAGCCCTTCATCAACGGTATTACGACAAGACTAGCTACGAAAATATGGGGCAACACTGAAGGTTGTGTCATAACTCGTAGACTGTGGCCCGTCATTGACAAAAAGAGATCTAAGTTTCTACTATCCTTCGACAGAAACCAAATCAGTCTGCTCGTCGGGGTATTAAACCGACACTGCATAATTGGGAACATGGCGAGAAGCATAGGAATCCCTACAAATGACTTCTGCAGAAACTGCAGAGATGAGAAGAAAAAATTATAATCTCTGGAACATCTCCTGTTCCACCGCCCGGCACTCAAGGAAAGACAGTTTTGTTGATACAATCGACCCAAAAAATGATGGTATTACTTTGCCAGAACAGTGCTTTGGCAAGGCATCTACCAATGGATCCACTGTATAAGAAGTTGAAGAAAATATTTTCTATGACAGCAATCCTCTTTAAAATAGCTCATCCACCGTTACTTCACCTCGGTTGAAATACACAATATCTCTATATATAAACGCACTTACCTATATTGACTATGTGCATTGTAGGATGATGGTTGGATAACAGGTTGAGAGCTGTACATCAAGTCTAAAAGGAAACAAAATAAAAATTAAAATCCAGAAGCCACCATCTTAATTGCATTTTCAATTTAACCTTCCGCTGAATGGTTTTCCAAATGACCCTGATAAGAAATTCCTGGAGAGCCAGGTGCTGACTGCAAGACAATATCATGCAGCGGGGAGCTTTCACGAGAATTATCTAAAAGAGTATATAAAGCAGCGCATTTAAGGTGTTCTACACACCGTTCCAATATGAATGAATGCATACTTACCAATGTGGCTTGGTGAAACAGGCGCTGATCGCGGCATACCGTATGATGGTCGGAAACATTGACTGCCGCGTTGTCGGCGTTTTTTATAACTTTGGTCAATTAGCTTAGCTTCACTGGTAGGATCAATACGCCAAAAGCTACCTTTGCCTGGTTCATCTTGAGATCGTGCAACTTTTATGAAATATCTGCAAATAGAAAAAAAATAATAATTCTAGTGGCCATCCACCTCTAGTTGGTTGCCTATGATGTTGGCATACTACTTGCCTGTTTAAACTGAGATTATGACGAATTGAATTCTGCCAACCCTTATTGGCTTCTTTGCGGTAGTATGGATAATGTTTTGAAATGAAGGAATAAATCCCGGATAATGTAAGCTGCTTGTCGGGCGCTGCAGATATTGATTGAACAATTAGCTGGGCATAGCTGTATGGTGGCTTTTCATGGTCATTGTAATTGGAAGTTGATGGAGTTTGAAACAGCTCTTGCTACAAGGAAAATAATATAATGCATATAGAGAAAGAGAGAGAGAGAGTGAAAGCCTTACGCCTTGCAAGTTGTTGTTATTGGTATAACTACTGTAGCTTTGATAGTCTTGAAAACCTTGTCGTGGACTTGTAGGGCAACTGTTTGCAGCACTAATTGTACCTGTAAAAAGAGAATCTTAATCAAATGGAGGATCATGGGAATCGTAGGTGTACACTCTCACCGGTGGGCGAAGGATATGGACTTTTCTGTTCAGTTTTGGGTATTGAAATTTTCAATGGTGAATATATCACATTTGAGCCTTCAATTGATGTTGCATTTAGATTCTTGCGATCAGAGAAATAATGCATTTTCGACGAGCTATTACTGGTGGGTGCACTGTTTGTAGAAACTATTGTATTTGCATGCAAGGATGATGTTGAATCGACAAAACTTTCAAATAAAATTCGTATTTCTGTGCTCGGAAATCGAAAGGAACAACTGTAATGGAGGAAGAGTTTTTTTTTTTGTTTTAAATTCATCCGTGACTGTTAGTAGACTGTTACCTTTTTGGTAATTTCATTGGTTCAGCGTATCGTCGCTGGAAAACGTCATCCACAAACACCCCATTCTTACTCAGGCAGGCGACATAAAAGTCGCAAGTATCTGGATCATAGAGTACCTGAAAGTGTTTGCGCGAGACAAAACTATTGCGGGCGACATGAAAGTGAACATGCGAAGTGGAAGAATTTCGTCCGATTTCTATACAGTTTTCTGTAATGTAAAGGATGTCATTCTCGTGCTTCAGCATGCCGCATGCATTATTGGGAGCCTGTTGCATGTGGCTCTGTTGAGCTTGCAGCATTTCGTCGTTAACTATTAGCTGCTGGTGATGCTGTTGCTGGTGGATATAGTCAAGTTGATTTTGTGGCTGATGCCAGTTGGTTGGCGAGACTCGATTCCTGTTGTTGGCGCTCTGTTGAACCGGTAGACGGGAGTACGAGTGCGCCGGTGGCGGTGGCGGGAGCGGCGATGATGAAATTCGCGCACGATTGTTGCTACTATTGGAGGTGTTTAAATAGATCCTGCCACCAGCAGTGCTGCTCTCTGTTCGACTGGATGTGACGTTTGGAGAACTTCTGTTGTCATTATCCTCATCGGCATCGTTCCAGCCACTATCGTTACCGCCACTACCTCCTCCTCCTCCTCCTCCGCCTGCACGTTCAATGCCTCGTATTTCCGGCGAGGATACACCCGATGTTGTCACTCTCTCCTGATAGATGTTTGATGAATAATTGTGCTGTTGATGTTCGTTTGGTGAGCTAAGTAGATCTTGCTGCTGCTTTTGTTGGTCAATGGTTGGCGACTTTGAAAAGTTCTGCTTACGCGAGTAAGACGTAGTCGGCGGAGGGCTCTCCTCAATATAGTCGTGTACCAAGTGTTCCTGTTTAATCACAACAGCGTGGTTCGGCTTTAAGAAGTGTAAGACTTTGCTTTAAAAAAAATCAAACACAACATCAAGAAACATGTACACAACTTACCGACTGATGGTGGATGATGGGAGAGTTAACTGGTGATTTGTCCTGATGTTGTACCTGATAAGAATTGTTATTATCCGTCATCATTTAGCAACGAATTTCCTTTTGCTTGTTTCTTTATATTTAAATGTATCCGGCGAAAGAAACACACAACACAGTTGAAAAGTTGTTTTATTTTTTATTTATATTTTATTATTGAGTTGCCCCAAGTTGCACTGAATTTTCACAATTCCTTGTCTGCAAATAAACGTAGAATACCATCAAATACTTTCCTCTTCTAAAAGCAACAAACAAAATAAACACATTTCGATGGAAATATTTGGGGAAAACCAGTTTTTATTTAATTGAAAAAAAAAAAAAAAAACATTTCGATACCGCAAATGTAGTCTTGCAGGTTAATTTATGTATTTATTTATTTTCTCTTAACAACGGAAAATTCTGCCGACAAAATATACGCACAAATTTGTATGACAAGTTATACGCTATGAGGAAGACGGATGACGAGCGGTGCGTCGATTCTACACTCAATCGTCAATCTGTTCTTCCATTATATTTATTTCGATTGCATACATATGCACGTTTGTTTGTAAATATGGTTATCCCAACCATGTATTCACCACACAACGTGTAACCAAAAACAAAAAAAATCCAATGAAAATTACTATGGGCTGGTCCTAATTTTCACCAAATTCATTAGCTAATAATATTTTAAAATTTGTTTTAAACTTTATTTCACTGAAAAGATTATTTTTTTTCTGTCAGAAACCGAATGCGCAGCACTCCAGGCAACGTGCTACACGAAGGAGTGACATGCGAATTTTTCACTAGTTTTCCTGTTTTTTATTTGTTTTATTTCGCTTAATATTTAATTGTTGTAAAGTAGATATGTGACATGGATAAATATAAATATGGATAAAATATACACACATGTTCGATTCGCAAATGCGGTTAATTTTTAACTTACAATACAGAAGAGAACCCGTCCGTCCGTTGACATTAAATTAGTGTGCACCACTTTATTATGAAATTCGGAATTAAAATGGTCACGGGAATATTTTTGTTTTCATTGCTTTATCAGGTAGTTGTTAAGTGAAGTAACACGTGAATAAATATAAAAGAATTTCAAACATAAATACTACTTTTTCGTCGGTATAGAGAAGAAACTGCTGCCATTGATATGGAGCTGGTGGGTATTTTCGAAAAAGAGCAATGAATCGCGAGGAGATGCGTAAAAAAAAATATTCACAAACTCATTCTAGTTTCGCTTCGGCAAATAAAAGAGCAATAAACAAACAAGTTGATAATATTCCACACGCAAACTCATAACTATCGTTATGTTTTACACAGGGGTTTAACGCAGTGAGCCAGAGTGAGAAGTAAGAGGTGGACGAGGAGATGTTGAGTGAAAAGAAGATTCTACTACATTCGGTGTAGAGACAAATCGCAGGCAGCCATGTTTTTTACTTGTTCACTTTGATTTTTAGGCGCGGATGTTCTTTTACATTTTTTTTTTAATTTTGCGGTAGGCGAAGCGCAACAACTGTTGCTAATTTTATTACATTTGTTGGAATGGGTAATGGTGGAAAAGATCAATACAGCAACTTTGACAGGAGAGAGAACTTTATAAGTTACAAATCAAGTCAAACACATTTTAAATGCAAACAAGAGGAAATTCGCTGAAAATAAAGGCAATCGAATGTTGGGAAAAAACAATGTTGACAATTAGCAACGATGAATTTAGGTCTAACTTTGAAGTTAAGGCAAACAAAAGTGGGAGGGTTGTGATACCTATAATTCTTATCATAGCCTCAACGCCATTAAAGGAAGAAGGGAAAGTTGAAGGTGAATTGCTTATGTCCTTCATCCATATAAAAAACCTTTGGCTCTCTCTCCTATAGGATTATGGCGTTTTCCATTTGTAATCCGGAAGAACTATCCGATCCGAGATGCCAATGGAACAAGCAAACATATTTCTTGCATATATGTAACATTATCTCCATCACATCATTAACGAAGTTGAGGATGCAGAGTGCAGAGCACAAGATATGAGAAATTTCCTACAACGACCTTGCCTGGATAAAGCCAAACCAATGCTAGGGGGAAGTGCGGATTTGTCGCAGGTAAATCTACCACAGAAGCAATTCGAAATATAAGGATCATGATGGAAAACATCGTGATTGCTTAAAGGATGTGCATGTGGTGTTTGTTTATTTTGAAAAGGCCTTTAATAGACAACCAAGGGATCTGTTATGGGTGGCGCTAAAACAACAAGTTCCAGAAACAAATGTAATGTCAGTTGACAGCAAGACCGCTAGTAGAACCTTAGTCCTTTTTAGTTGTGGGCGAAGGGGCGCAGAAGAATGTTTTTTAATTTTTTCTCTTGATTCTTTTTCTTATTCGCTCAATAATGAAAGTCGCCATTTTCTATATTTTTTTGGATACATATATAAAATGTATTTCGGCAATCAACTGCTCGCTTTTTCAGAGGATCTTTACAATTTCAGATTTTTTTTTTAAGTTTAACTTTCCTTAGCGGAAAATATGAAAGAAAAAGTTTCTAAAAAATAGAATTTATATAAACAGACTAGTGCTCGGCAGATAGCAGTAATCAGCTACTTATTCCAGTACACCCAGCCTCCTCTACTAGCGATGAACTCGATGCGAACTAGCACGCTAAGACTATCGGTCGAGGAGACCATTATAGTATATAGTTGTCGATAGATATTAGGATTTATCGCATACTATCTGCTTCTGTGAAGCAGAGGTCTCACATTGCTCCCAGTGTCTGCCGCGCAGTGAAATCGAGGATGGTGTTGGTTTATTCAACGGCGTTGTCATCGCAAGCAACTAAAAACGTTGCTACTTCTTTTATTCCTATGTGATTACCACTTGCCCTCTACGGTACACGGACGGGCACATCACTTTGCTTAATTAAAAAAAAAATTGTACATGGATAGGCATTGACCATCTTCTCTGTGCCAAACATCATTGAGCACCGTACATTTATGTCCTTGCACAATTTGGCGCTTTTAAAATAAAAGTAGTACAAGTCCAGCTCTTTTAGCGTAATTCTCTTGACAAATAGAACTGCGGTCAGGACAAGCAATATTACACCTTGGTGGCTTAGCTAAATTCTCTGACAGACGAAGCTGCAGTTAGTATGATACACTTGTAACCATGGTTGCCACTTGCAAAAAAAATTTGCGAATAAAGCTGAAAAAAAGTTACCAAACGAATATAAAAAATATTCTGAATGGGAAATGTTGATAAAACACACAACAATGGCGGCGAGGCTTTGATGAGAATTAAAAGGATCATAGCCCTCCCACTTAAGGGCATCCCTACTGGTCCGCCTGAGGCTTCACAGTTTTGACCTCCACAAATATTGGCAAGCCTCCCGATTTCGAATTTATTACCGAGATAAATCAAATGCTGGTTGTGGTGCATTTGTGTGATCCAGGAGTTTTAAGACCTGTCTCTTTTTTAACGATTTCACCACGAATCATGACTGCAGTTTATTTTTCAAAATTCTTTATATTTGGAGTACTTTGGGTATATCAATTTCACCTGTCTAATGCACCTATCCATTTAACCATTTTGACATTTGTCGGTGATTAATTAAATAAATTGAAGTACAGTACAAACTCGATTTACGCAACTAATAGAAATTGAGGCAGTTGCAATAACCGAGGTTGTTGCACTTACCGGGTTCTATTTTTTTATATAAAAAATTATGACATTGCCATTTTACTATGTTTCTGTAGAGATCATGACATGGATGTAGGTGGCACAGAGGTCATTAGCCTATTTAAAATTTAAGATGTCACTAAACAGAATCCAAAAGCAGAATCGAAGTTTTTCATTAAAAAAAATTACAGCCGGGTGACAACTTTTGGGCCACCTTGTATTGACAGAGAAATTGATCCAGGTTCAAACAAAACTACTCAGCTGTGAAATAACGGCATAAATAACGAACCAAAAGGAGAACATGCAAAAAATAGATGAATAAACGCAAGAAGTTGCACTAATCGAGGTAACTGTGTTGAAAAGTTGCACTTCTAGAGTCAAGAAGTGTGACGACTTTAGTGTTGCGAAAATCGAGGAGTTGCGCGAATCGAGGGTTGCGTTAACCCAGTTCGTACTGTACTAAGATGGGGGACCACTTGGGAATAGCGCGTGTTGTTGGCAACTCTTGCGAACGTCTGACAAACATCCAAGGGTATCAATTGTCATGAGAAAGCTTCTCAAATTTGACGTATTAAACTATCTACATATTTTGTTGTACAACATTTAATGAATTTTGTCGAGAAAACAAAGTTTTTGCAAAAAACGCCCCTTAAAAGTGGGCATGGCGGATAACTTTATAAAAATGGAATTGTTCAAAACGACTTTATTGACACACTGCGAAGAATAGGACTTTTATTTACATTGATTTCTTCAAAAAACGATTTTTTTTAAATAGTAGGCGTGGCAGTGGGCGGATTTTAAAAATATTTCCATATGAGCAGTGAGGGCCCCTAGTATATATTCCAAATTTCAGCTTCCTAACTCAAACTTTATTTTTCGATATAACTATTTTTCTAAATTGTCGGCGTGTCAGTGGGTGGATTTTAAAAAATCCTAGCACACGACCATTTTGGGCCACTAAAGACAATGTATTCAAAATTTCAGCTTTCTAGCTCAAAATTCGAATTTTTTTTTCTCGATTGTGGGCGTGTTACTGGGCGGATTTTAAAAATTCTTACACTTGATTATTTCGCCCCTCTAGGGAGTATGTGGTTCAAGTTTCACCTTTCTACCTCGAGTCTTAGGGCCTATTTTTTGCCTACGGACGGACGGACATCGCGGACATTACTATCGATGCTGATCAAGAATATAGTAACTTTTAGGGGTCTACAGGCAATATTAAGGTGCGTTATAAATTTCAAAATTAATATACCATTAGAATAGGGTATATACATACTTAACAAAAGTATTCCAGCAAAAAAAAAAAAAAAAAAAAACAACTTTGGTAACTAATTATCAAAGTGGCAACCGTGAATATACTAGTGTGCAGTTAGTACAAAGTTCATTTTCTTTGTTCGCTGTGAAAAACTACTGATCGTGTCGGGTTTTGTGAAAAATGTATTTGTGCCGAAATCAATTAGCTTTAATTAATAATTTCGTTAAAATTCGGGTGAAATATGTATTTGCTTTAAATTCGGTCAAGTGATTTGACAAATGGGTAATTTTTCCCAACATAGAATTGAATTTTTTTGTGCTGGTTTTTACCAGGTGAGTTTTTACCGTTATTTGTGTGAAAATTTATGTACACCGTTGGAGGTGATTGGTTTTTTATATGGAATGATGCGGAATGATTTTATTTTTTAATTTATTATCGAGTTTATGATGAAGGCTCGTACAATTGAGTTTTATGGTAACTTGACATATTCTGCTTGCATTATCACATCCTAAGGAAGGGTCATTTTTTTTCGGGCTTAAGAAGTCATGTATTTGTCTTGGAGGTTTCTAAGACGTAGGTAGGACGTTTCCGGAAGCATAAAAAAAATATTTAGACGTTCAATTGAGCGGCCATGCACGATCAAATCAATCGGGCATCATGTTATTTGCAAATAGTTACCCCCTATCATTAAATCCACCGGGGTAATCCTTAGATCCGCATTGATTTACCTGCGCATTAGAAATTTTACAATTTGTTTGTTTCGGGTACCTCGGCGGCTGTGTGGGTGAGTCCCAACATTTTCATTAGCAAGTTTTTGTCTGTCATCTGATTGATTGCGAGTCCACTCTCTCTGAATTTGACCATCTGCAACTCAATGCAATACGTCTTGTTGAACCAATTCAATATTGAAATTGAATAGCATTTCACTTGTGTACCAACATTTGTTGTGTTGAGTTACATACTCTAATCGTGCGTTCACAATGCAGGCAGAAAGGGATAACTTGCAGCATACTTGCAATCGACACGGAAATTGAACATTCTGAACGAAGACGTACACCGTTTGTGAACATCTGCACCGAAGGGAACTGGTTTATCGAACATTGTGTACCTACTAATGGAGTTTTTCTCTGACATTTTCGAAAGGAAGACTTTACCAAGGCATTTTGATGGAAAAACAACGAGTTCGTTTGACGTTTAAACCAAATAGGGTACTTTCGTGGGAAGCAATACCGACAAAGAATACTGAATGGCAAGCACTAAATGGCAGCCAACGTTGAACTCTTTCGAGTACATCATCGTCGGATATTTGGTCATGGGTGCGTGGGCGATTGAGTCGACGAGGACAAAACGAAGTAGTTGCTTTCAACAAACAAACACTGTCCACCGACTAGGACAAATCGTCACCGTTGATAGCAGGAACTTCGATTAAGTAAGGGAGTAAACATCAACTCCAAATGACACTTTAGTGGAGATCCAACGAAGATTTGCGCTGGAAACCGTTGCTACTTCGGTTCGGCAGAACAAATGGGTACAAAACTTCTAACTCGGACGACCAACAAAACACTGATACTGCCAGTTCTTTATGGCGCCGAGTGCTGGACAATAAGCACAAAACAGCTAGTTTTGGGTTCTTTCGAAGGAAAAATACTCCGTCGAATATTGGGTCCTATGTGTGAGGAGGGCGAATGGGGGAGAAGATACAACCGCAAACTCTAGGAGCTGTACCAAGATGTAGATGCAGTCCAAAAAGCTGAATCACGTCGACTACATTGGCTCTTTCACATCGAGCGAATGGACAACAATGCTCCAGCGAAGAGGATCTTCGACTTCCAGGCCCCAGGTTCGAGAAATCAAGGAAGACCGAACCTCCGTTCCAAAGACCAAGCCATCGCGGATGCCAGAGCGCTTGGTCTGGATAACTGGAAGCCGTGTGCCCGGAATTGCGGAGGATGGAAGGCTCAGCTAGAGAATATTCACGAGGGAGCCCGTAAGTAAGTAAAGTGAAAGAATGGGCAATGTGAAGAATTGGAAAGCATAGACTTCCTCAGACGCGTTCCACAAATGCTGCATTCTGTCACCATCTAGGGAATTTGGATGTAATGAAAGTCGGTTCTTTGATGAGGTGGTCGCTCAACCGATTATTCTGAAGCAATCGTCAATGGCTAGGGTCTAGCAGTTCAGCTGCTGCTGTGGGGATGGTCTTCTTCTTATTGTCTTTTTTGGCGCGGTTATGATCTGCGTTAGAAGGACTCGCTACCCTCCTACTTTACTGACCTCCCCTAGTGACAGTTAATAGGAAAATCAATGTGAGCAGACACAGTATCATCACCACACATTGAGGAAGATCATTGAACGACAAAGTGACGAGTTCTAAGACGTACGTGCGTGAAGTGCGTACAAGAAAGCAACCTTTCCATGCAAAACGTGACCACAGTCGAAATATTTGTAATTTATGGGCGCCCTCCATGTATGGTGGGTGATCCAAGGAATTTGATGTTGCATTTGACAGTTCCTTGACACGTAGATAGCCACGTTATGCCACAGTCAGACTTCTTTTGCCTTACTGCCTTTTACGCAAAGAAAAATAACTCGTGGGGCATCTTTAAAATTTGAAGACACCCGCAGATAAAAAAAAACACACATCTGATGTTGCATTTGACAGTTTCTTGACAAGTAGACAGCAACGTGATGCCCCATTTTATTTTGTATAGTAATAATTGCATGGGCACCTTTTTATTTGGTGCTAAAGGTTGCCACATTAAGACTTCTTTCGCCGAACAGCCTTTCACGCAAAAAAAGATGACGCATGGAAAACCTTTTAAATTTCAAAGGACACCCGTAGATAACACCCCGCTAATGGGACCAGCGATATTTAGGACGACATCCCATCAAACTAACACCAATCCAAAGACAAATGTCCACCCCATGACTTCTGACAAGGTTACCAGCTAAATGCGCCGGCATGAGAACATGCCAGTCGTGTTTTAATTAACGCACATAGTAACGAAATCGTTTCTCTAATGTTGGTTCAAATTCAAACAAAGTCAACATGTCATTCGTGTTGTGGTGACCCCAAAAATCTTCACCGGCGATGACGCAAAATGCAAGAAATACATTCCATCCCACTCCAACCTCATTTTACTGCTGCGAAGATAAATATTCAAATTCAAGCCGAATAAACAATATCAACATTGATGTTTTAAAATAAAAAAAAAACAAATAAAAAAAAAACTTGCATACCTATCCAGCGAAAATATTTATTATGTACCTATGTATACACAATTTTCGGGGTAAAAACAAAAACCACATGCAAGACCTGATACATAATTATATCCATATATCTATACAAATATACATACATGTATCGAATGCGAGAAGCTTGTATTTTTTCCTTCTTTTTTTTTGCTGATAAACCTGTGAATGTTATGAAAAGAAAAACACACTGTTTTTGCGGCAACATAACCTAACATTTTCCCTTGGAGGAACTCATGCAATATATGTAAATAAAACAATCACATTTCAAACGGGAATGGCCACATTGTTTGTGTGCATATATTTCAACATTGATATGGGCAATTAATATTTCTGTAGTCTCAATAAAGTTGTGCATTTTTTTTCCTTACCTTGACTGTTAAATTTGGATTTTGGGATGCACAATATTATTAGGTATTTTTCTTTTTAGGGTTCAACGAGTTCATCTAATAATCATTGTTTACTTTTACCAACATTTTACTTGAATATATGTAGTTTAAGAATTATGTACACATTTATGCAGATGCAACAATACTGTTCCCAAATTTGGGTTTGGGCTAACTTGGGCACTGATTCTTATAATACTGAATAGTTGGAGCGCAATTTACTAAACATTACTCACTTGGACTTGTAAAAGCTGAGTGTATTTACATTTATTTGTTTAAAGAACTGATTTATGAATGATTTATAGGTATGCGAGGAGTAAGAGTAGTGACGGTCGACTGGACTGGTTCTGTTTTGCCAGGGATGGTTTTGAAAACAGTTTTAATTTGTTTTTGTGCGGTTAAAATGTAGTAGATTGGTTGTTATTCTTTTGGCTAAATCGAATTAGGAAAATATGAAAGCGTTCAGATTTGAAGCAGAAGAGTGTGTTTGGGGCATTTGTTTGAAATTTTAAAAGCAATTTTGTAAAAAAATTTGCATTTTCAATTTTTAGTTTAAATGATAAGATCTGCATTTGATACATTTTGACTTTTTTGACATTTTTGAGTAATAATTGCGATGGACTTTTAGGCACTTCAGTGTGCCGATGTAAATAGTTCCACTACAACAATCAGTTCGATTAATTATCTTTATTAGAAATTCACTATGCTTCAACAAACGATTCTCCACGGAGATCCCCAAGAGAGAAGCATGGGTTAGTAATAACCCACCAAATAGCCCCAACGGCATAAAGTGATATACGGATGGTTCTAAAATGGAAAAAAGTCCCAGCGTATTTCAAGCAGAACTCCACGCCATTCAAGAATGCGCCAGCCACATTTAATCATCTGGCATAAAAGGTGCAATCATCCATATATTCACGAATAGCTATAAATTCAAATCAAATAAACTCCAAATCAGTGATGTACTGCTTCAATACCCTTCAAACACTCGGAGTAAGAAACAAGACCAAATTATAGTGGCTTCCGGGTCATGTCGTGGTAGAAGGTAACGAAAAGACCGACGAACTGGCCAGAAACGGTTCAGAAACACCTTTCATATGACCCGAACCTTTCTGCTGCACTCCTAGATCAGCAGCAACGGCAGCAACAAAAAGCTGGGAACATAGAAAATGTATATCTTTGGGAAAGTATCCCAGGTCTAAGACAGGTCAAACGAGCTATTCGACCATTCAATAAAAATGCCTAAACCTAAGCAGGCATGATATCAAAAACTTAGTAGTGTACCTTACTGGTCACCATGGTCTAAGATTATCATCTATACAAAACAGACTCTCCTGAGTGCCGACTTTGTCTTGAAGAGGACGAGTCAGCAGAACACATTTTATGTGAATGTCCAGCCCTTAATATAATTAGAAAGAAGATCTTTTTCAGGGAACTTATGAGCCCCGAAGACATAAAGAAATCTTCTACGGAAAGTAGAAGTTCTACTAGTTTAAACTTGTTTTGGCCCATATCGTACAAAAGAAGTGCCCCCCTTTTAAATCGCCTTGGCGAGCCAGAAGTTTATAAAAAAAAAATTAGAAATTCAAACTTTAGAAAAATGGTGCAAAGAAAAAGCAAGTTGTTCGTACTACGCACATTTCATAATGACTAAGTTTCTGGAAAAAACAATTCGAGTTGTTTTAAATGAACAACCATATTTTACAATTGCTACCACGTGATGTGGAGGGCTGGAGTTACAGCGCTGTTTCACGGTTCGCCACGACCGATCATCAGACTCATTCTTTCTGTGGTGCTGGTCTGTGTTTTCCATTCATTATTTCCGAAAAACGCTCATCCTCCACTGGGATTCAAACCTAGACCAGCGTCTTCTCAGACAAGCACTCACGCATTGTGCCATTGAAGCCACAAGTTTCAGTTCATCCTGGTTTTGGTTGTTTATCGATGTTTAATGAACATGATAGTATTTAGTGTATATGCAATGTAATCCGTTTCTTTCTATTTCCTCCAACTTTATTCCACATTTGCCAACCATTTATTCCAAAAGGCGTTAACCACCGCAACGACCATCAAGCGAATGAATAAGAGAGTTAAGGTAACCGCCTGAATCGCGTGTCGGAGTTAAAACCGAAAAGGTATTCTCCGAAGAGTTCTTTGGCAAATTGGATGGTGTAGCCAATGCACTTGACAATATCGACGCTCGCATTTACAAGGATCGTAAGTTTGTATGCAATGGCATTCCATTGGTTGATTCTGGAACTGCGGGAACTATGGGCAATGTGCAAGTGATTGTGCCGTTTCAAACAGTGTTATACAGCTATCTCAAGAACCCCGTTCCAGTGTTAAAATCGCCAATAATCAGTTTGACAATGACAACGAGGTCGACCACTATCGTGTTAATGAAATTCTAACTGAGTTGACTGCATTAGGCAAGTTAAATTTCAAAATCACAAAGCTCGACCGCAATTACAATATCCCGCCAGCAGATAGGCACAAGTCAAAGTTGATTGCTGGAAAAATTATTCCAGCCATTGCCACAACGACATCGGTGGTCTCCGGCGTCATTGTCCTAGAAGTTATCAAGCTTTTGAACGGTCAGTAACCTCTCTGCAAATTCAAGAATTGTTTTATCTATCTGGCCCTACCCTTCCTTGGTTTCTCGAAGCCTCTGGCAGAAAAGAACACCTACTGCGGCAATGATTGGAATTTGTGGGATCGATTTGAAGTTAAGGCCGAGATGACCCTACTGGAGTTAATCGACTATTTCGGGCATAAGGAAACACTCAAGATTACAATGTTGTCGCTGGGTGTTTCGATGTTGTATTCGTTCTTTATGCCGAAGGCCAAATGCGCTGAGCTCATGCCTTTGCCAATGACCGAGGTGGTTCGTCGGATCTCGAAAAAACGAATCGAATCATATGAGATATCACTGGCATTTGAAATCTGCTGCAATGATGAAGATGGAAACGTCGTGGAAGTTCCATGCCTAAGATACTCTTGGCTGTTTGTCAGATGTTTGCAGGAGGTTAGTAGTTTAGAAGTTACTTGGCCCCGGCGGGACTTGAACCAGGGACCTTTCGATTAATAATCCAACACACTAAGCACTTTACTTTTAATACCCAGTCAAAGCTGAGTTGGGGATCGACTTGGTGAGCTTTAGTTACTTTGACTGGCATAATTCTCACTAAAACACGCCCTATGTCTGTCGGAGCTCGAAATGAAATTGCAAATACGACAGATTCTGTAAGTGAGATGAGTATTTTTGCGATGAAATATGTTGTAGATCTTCTTCTTCTTTTTTGACAGCGAAGTTGTGATCAGAATTAAAGGGGCCATAAATAACCTACCTATTTAAGGGTTCGCGGAATCTCTCCTTTGAATATGACTGTACCAAATGAGCTGGTCGTGCTCCATTTTCTTTGAATTAGGTTCTTTGACGAGAAGGCATCCTCGGATCTTGGAACTTCTTATGCAATTAAGCTTTGTCACTTTAAAGTGCCCGTGTATTCTCTCAATTGCATAGTATGCCCAAAATATAAATAGCAGCAAGACGTTTAATTTCATGTAGGTCAGTTGGAAACATCTACTGGATTCCTCCCAATAAATCATGTAAATAATCTAATTTCCGATTGAACTGAATGCAGCCAAATTATTTTCTTCTGAAATTGTAGTAGAACCGTGGTTTTTGCTTTCCAGTACGAATATACAAACCGAGGTAATGGGCGCGTCCAGTTGATGTTGAAAAGTAAAACACACAAACCGCATAAAATAAAATCGATTAAATAATGTCGTCATGATGATAGCGGGAGGTTAAGATCCCTTTAATCCTTATCACAGCCTTGCTACTTTTAAAGGAAGCAAAATAAAATCGCGTGCACATTAACACTTTTTTCTCCTCAAACACTTGCGAAATAAAATGACTTAAATTATTAGATAAATAATTCTATTACATTTTTAGTACTAAGGTCGTTCAATATCATCAACTCGGTCTAAATTTGGGGGCAAGACATATACGATGTTTCGGTGGCATGCGATGAACTCAAAGGACATTAAGCAAGCTATTTGTATCGTTCTTGTTTCAACGGCTACTTTGAATGTGTCATCTTGCTCTGAAAGAAGTTGCGACCACAGAACTTCGGAGTCATTTTAAATAATTTCTAAACGTTGATCGTTAGTGAACTTCACAATGATGCAAATGTAAGCCTGACGTTTGTCAATGCTACAATCATAAAAAAATTAAGCGTTGCGTTGTTATGTCTCTATTGAAAAACACTATACATACATATTTTATTTGAGTCCATTGGTCTCAAACATTTTATTAACTCTTTCTTTTTTTTTATTTCAGGTTTTTCGCTCGAACGTTCGTATGTGATAGAAGCTAGTTTTCCCTGACTTATCGCCTTCCAATAAGTATTACAAATTTTATGCATTTGCCTCGCGAAACGAATTCCTTTCTTTAAGCCCGGTTCAATTCGAAATTTATACGTAAGTGCGGCTACAATTTGAAAAAATATATTTTTCCTTTTAAACATCCCGAAATAAAATTAAATAAAAATGTGCTCCCTTTTTTTAAACTATTCTCGCGAGTGAGTGTATGTGTGTTCAAGATCCAGCATGCATCCAGTATTTCATCTCTTCAAAGTGCTTTTGCGGTGGCACTTTATGTATGCAGTTGGTCGATAGTCGATGTGAGTTAAAATATTGCATTTAGTCCTTCAAATACTTATGCCTGAAATAGATGTAAGCGAGGATGTACGCAGTAATGCAGAAATTAAAAATAGAGACACCGTTCAGCAAGAATTGACATGCAGTAAGCAATGTGTCATAAAAAATCACTGCACGGGTCTTGCTTCACATCCGTTTCAGCCATTATACGTGCGCTTATCTTGACCCTATTACGTCCACGCTCTTCTTTACGGGTTTGTTCAGTCTTTGCATGTCTGGGAGTTCCTGAATGCTTTGAAAGGAGTAGGGATGCAGATCTCACAGAAATCCTTATAATGCAATAGTTTTTTTTTTTTGAAAATCCTAGAGGTAGAAACTCCAGCTCTTGGCAAAAGACGCGTTTCGATCGTCAATTCTGGATTTTGTTTTAAAATTGCAGTTTTCCAAATTCATATACATATAAACAACGTCTACTTCTCCATCTTTCTTCATCGGAGAAGTAATGATCTAGATTACGAGACCATAGCCCTCCCACTGCATTGGCGGTTCGACAGCTTAAAGAAGTTCTTCTAGGTTCGGAACATTTCCACAGTAAGCCCAATGCTGATGTTGTTAAAATTTGTGCAATCCAGGCATTGTGTGCCAGAAAAGACAGAGAACGACGTGTTAACAGATGAGCAGAGTTCAAATTGTAAAAACTCTTGTCAATCGCCCTCTTCCCCTTGATCAGCTTTATGTCAATTACCACAGTCGCACCCTTTCCTTCAGGCAAAGAAAGAATAAAGCCGATTAGGCATTGGATCGACTTTTATATAAGTTTGGTGAAGAGAATCATGAGCTATCTGGATCCGATGTCATCTTTTTCAGTAAATAAGATTGTATCTCATTTAGCGCTCCATCACTTCTTTCTCCTCTTCGCATCAACTCATTTCTTTCCATACCGCAGTATCCTGGTACTCAACACATTTCACTTGATTCTGGATGTTTAATGCCTTAAGCATTGTGCGATATTGTTTATTATTAGATACGTTGTAAGGTTGATTCCAGTGCCTTGAGTTACGTTTTCCCTTTCAAATATTGAAATTTCTTCCACCCTTAGAACAGCTATACCTAATTTCTGATTGGAAGTCACTGCTTGTATGCGGAAGCAGTCTATAAACTTTCAGGTCTACAGAAGGTGCTAAGACTCTGGCGTTGTTGTTTCTATTTGTCATTTCTCCTTTGCGGGTGGGATGACCATGACATAGCATACGGAATGTTAAAGTCGACCTAGGCTAGGGCGCATTCTAAACCTGATTATTGTATTACCTGACCGTAACTCGTTAAATGTCGAGCAGTGTCCATTTTACACTTGAAGAAGCTCAAATTAAAATCAGATGTTGCCTCTGCTTCGTTTTAGATGCCGGTGCTTTTACTCTTTTTTTTAGATGGTAGAATTTCAGCTAGCTTGATCCACAGCTGCCTCCAGTTTCACACAAGTGTGTAAGTTGTGGCCCCCTTCCAATTGAAGGGGAAGGGCTTCCTCTACTGCGTTCTCCATTTTATGTGGGCTTAGACTGGATCGGTGTTATCCATAGCCTAGCTTTCTTAGCCGAGATAGGTCAATCTAGTGCAGGGTCACAAATAGCAATCATTCAAAGCCACATTGAGTGCTTCTATCACGCTCGTGACTGATATGTCCATATCTAAGCGATGTACAGCCGGACTTAAAGGATAAGCGTCTGGTATAGAGTCCTAATTTTGTGGGTGTGGTTGGTTGGAAACCGGTCCCAGGTTCAAATCGCCCCAGTAATATCGAAAGATGTTTCACTGTCCCACCTCTTGCAAGTCTGATAAACATCTAAGAGTTAAATTGGCTTCTCGGAGTCGGCGTAAAATCGTAGGTCCTTCCATTCGTGCCAAAAATATAAAGTAAAATAAATTATATGGCATTAACGGCACACACAGAGCCCAAAACCTAGCTTCTCCGACCATTTGCTTGTGGGAAGTGGAAGGAACCTACAATATAAAGGCAAATCCAAACGGCAAATTTGAGAAGCTTCTCATGATTATTAATGCTCTTGGATATTGGTCAGACGTTCGCAAGAAGGCAGGTTCGCCGGGTCGACATAGGCTTCCTGGTTTCAGATCACTTCGTCAGTGAGGCCAAGTAAATGCTGGTGTTATTGCATATGTCGGATTTTTTTTTTAAAGCTCCTGACCGCCTAGGCGAAGAAAAACGGTACGTCGACCTGAATAGATCTAGTGTATCCATAGGTCAGAGAAGATTTCAGACTAGTGCGTTTTCCACTTTTCTAGAAAAGGTAATTGTGCTTCTATCCGGGGATTTCTTCAAGTCTTTATTACTTAAGAGTTCTTTGAAGAAGATCCTCTTTCTGATTCCGCAAAGGGCTTGGCATTTGCACAATATATACTCTGTGGTTTCGTCGTCCTCGAGGCACAGCCTGCACTTTGAGGAGTCGGCTAAGATAATTTTGTTAAGGTGGTTTCATAAACCGTGCGATGACCTGTGAGGTAACTAGCCTAATAGGTTTTTGACATCATGCCTATATAGGTTTAGGATCCTGCTGGCATTCTTTTTAAAGGGCTGGGTAGCTCGTTTGGCCTGTCTTGGACCTGGAGTGTTTTCCCAGTGTGAAATGCATTTTGAGTGTTCCCAGCTTTTTATAGCTAAATTAGTAGCTGAAGGTCCTGTGAAAAGGGTTTCTGAACCACCTCTGGCTAGTTCGTCAGCTTTTTCATTTCCTTCAAAACCCCCATGGCCAGGAATCCACCACAGTTTGGTTTTGTTTCTGTGGCTGACTTTCTGGAGGGTATTGAACCAGTGTAAGAGTGATTTGGAGTCAATTGTGTGTGAGCTAAGGGCTTTTATAGCTGCTTGAATGTCCGTGAATATATGGATGTGAGCGCCTTTGACACCAGTGTTGAAGATGTGGTTAGCGCATTCTCGAATGGCGAGGAGCTCTGCCTGGAATATACTAGGGCTTTTTCCCAATGGTATTGAGACGTTGAGGTTTGGTCCGTGAAAACCATCCCCTGTGCCCGATTCCATTTCAGAACCATCCGTATACCACTTTTATCCAATTTGGCGGTTCGGTGGGCTATTACTAGCCCATGCTTCTCTATTTGGTATCTCCGTAGAGAACCGCTTATTGAAACATAATGTTTTTTGAAGGCGGTCTGTAACCGCGCAGATGTCGGATGATGCAGAAGTTTAAGCCTGCCTCTTTTTTACTATTTTGACACGTGCATACTTCCGTTATTGATTATAGTTTGACAGACCTGTTACGGCATTTCATTCATTTTATGTCTTACCTTAATGGCTCTCGCTACTTTTCTTAGTTACTTCAAAGAGCATATAAAACCTGTCAGTGTAAAAAGCGTTATTTTTGATTGTCCCGCGTACCATTTTCCATGAAAGGGCCCTTGAAAGACGCTTTGCCAAGGTTTTGTTATTATTTATTGCTTCAACCATAACCGATAAAAGTCCGCAAACGGTCAGCTGTGGTCAAGCACAATGGAATGGACCATCAGGTCTAAATGTTGGTTGTTTTCGGATGACCCATTTCTTGTTTCTGTAATAAAAACAGAGGAACAGCTTTTGCACAAGCCCATCCTATTCCTCTACTACGTTTCCCACCAAGTAGTAGACGCCTAAAAGTAAGCAAGAAAAACAGCACCGAACGAAGCACTGCCAGTACTAGATGCAAGATGTTTTTTATTGCTTTCATAGGGTGCTCAAACATAAACATTTTTTAGCGTAAGCGAATCAAATAAAACTTCCGTAACTTTCTGAAATTTCGTCAAAGAAGGCTGCCGAGTGTGAGTTGTCTATTTCTAAATAGTGCCAAGTTTCCTTTCCAATGCGTCTTTGCAACAGCGGCAATGTGGTTTGAATGGAATACCCAACTTGGCAGCGTGGGTGCCGACAGGCGAATGTCCAGTGCTGAATGCAACAATTCTGTCAGTCGCCTGTCAGGGTCCTATCTTCCCGGATATGACACAACTTAGGGTGATCCATCTGGAGTTCGCCTTGAAAGGTAGTAATAGAATATTTTTTTCTGTGACAAGCCCTATGGAAGGTCAGAAGGTCTCTACAAAGAAGCTGTCAAGGGTAGAGCCGTACATTGCTAGAGCGTCGATTTTTTCATTCCTTTTATGTTAAAAAGGCCGGGAACCCAGAAGAGTGGTGTTGAAGAGGTCGCTTTTTAGCAAGTTAGTACGTCTTTTCACACTCTACGAAAAGTTTGGATGATATGGAGTGTGAGTCGAGAGGTTTAAAAGCCGCTTAGAAATATCAACAAAGATAGCAACATCTCGCTTGGTTATTAGGAGTACTCGGAAAAAATCTTCCCTTAAAAATTCTCCTTTGAAATAGTTTTTTTTCGGAATAAATCACGAATCGAAAGAGGTGTCCAGAGTTAAACCATTTTCCGAGAAGTGCGCCACCCATTTATTGTTATGGGATCAAGGATTGTTCGGTCGATTTAAGGAATCGTTATTAGGTAATGCCAGAGGAATCTGGGAGCCATAATGATTTGGACATGCTCAGTTCCGCTTAGAAGATACCCGCACCGACTCAGCTGTCTGGTGGTTCATTGGGAACACTCCATTTTTCCATCCCATCCTGGATGGGAAATATACTTGGGCGGCTTTGTTCAGCTTGTGTAGTCGGTTGCAGTCGCAGCCAGATACCCGGGTAACAGGTGAAGCACCTTAGAGGAACTTTGGGTATTGTGGTATACATATTACTATTTTGACTATAATTGCAAAAGTGTTGCTCTGAATCGAACCTTATACACATACCTATAGCTAAAAATTAAGACTAAATTATTGGCTTCAAAAAGGTATTTATACAAGTTTGTTGAGCAGACAATAACCTCTATTGCGAGAGTCAATCGACAATTGATAATTGACTATTTTCAATGTGTGCTATTGTGAACGAACGATTCGAAAGGATTTTGTTAAAAGCTGGTCTTTTAATTTGGTGGCGATATCTCCCAGGCTGTTATAAACCCTTTTCTGGCATCCGCGCTGGAATTGTTTGTAGATGGCGAAAAGACTGAGAAACCTTGGTCTCGACAGTGGGGAATAGAGGGTGATAGCCCTTTGCGTGTACTAGCAACACATTCTTTTATTAATGGTTGTAAAGTGCTCAATGGCTGCATTTGTGCGTTAGGAAGGCAAGATGGTACCCCCTTGCTTGTAGTAGTAGTGCATCCATCTGCATATAACCGTGATAAGTTGGGGCTTTGCATAGTAGAGTGCGCTATTATTTCCGTTGAAATATACTCTTCCAATTCGTTTTCCATTTCGCCAGCTATGAAGTCAGCATCCGTAAAAATGAATTTATCGAAAGGATATATTCCAGTCGTTTTAAAACCATTGACGGCCATTTGGCCGGTCTGAACTTTTAAGAAAGCCTTAGCGAACATCCCAACAAGGTCATAAACCGTTACTTTTCGATGATTCTCACGGCTAAAGCATCTTATCTCTTCATTATAATAGACCTTTAAAGTGCCCATGAATGTTTTGTCAAGTGACTGCATCTTATGGGTACGGTGGTCTATGTTTCTAGTGTGACTATAATGGCCGTCCAAAATAAACAAAATCGATCCTCTTTTGATGGTTTTGTAGCTGTCAAGAAATGTTGAAACAATTTAGTAAATATAGGGATTTGAACCTATCCAGACAGATGGCAAGAAGAATCGGAGCCAGGAGGAGCATCTTTCATCAGAAGGGGATTATGGTTTTTTCGCGGAAAGATGAAGAATGGTGGAATGAAAGCCCATGCCTGCGCTCATGCAGGAAATCACTGTTATGAGGATCACTATCCACGCTTTGCAGATGTCATGAATCCGATTTGTTTTTTCCCCTTTTGGGCAAGCACTTTCGTCTGCTTTGACTGCACCACTTTCGTCGACGTTCCATATTCGACCTGCTGGAAAGTTGTGCTTAGAGTACTCCTGCTCCAATAAGTCGAAGAATGCACTGACATTTTCCCGTGCGAAACCCATGGCTCTGTCGAAAGATGTTCCAGTTGGTGTTCTTATGCTAATCGTATATTTTTATGTCGTTTGCAAAAAGCCAGTCCTTGCCGTCACACTCTGATTTAATAGAAATTTTGTTGGCAATGTTATTTCTTTGTGCTATTTCGAAAGCCAATGATCTAATATCCATTCTTGTAAGCCCCCAGAATCTGGACTCCATTTCTAAAATATACCTAACGAGGTCATTTTCAATGGATTCATTGAATATTGGCGTACGACCCAATCTTGTTGACAAAGGTTCCTCGGCAGATTTGCTACTGCGAGCCATGAGTTGCAGTGTGGTGTGTGGGACTCCAAAAGATTCTGACGCCAGAAGAATTCCCATTTCACTTTTCTTGACAGCACTTATAGCTCTCCTCATACCTTCTGGGTCCCATTTTCGTATTTCGCCTTTTTTTGTCATGTTTTCTAACGACACAAAACAAAAGAAAACAATAGCCGTGTTTCGGTGCTAGTGTATACCCAGCTATAATTTTACACATAAAACGCCTAGATCGTATTCTATATTGTATGTATATGTTTATTTAGTTAATATAAACTATTAATTTACAATAGAATTTATAGAACTTAAACTATTCAATAACAATTATATACAAAATTTATGAAATATGATATCTAATGTGTTGAGTCAACAACATTTTAAACGTTCGGAAAACTCTTTAATTTTTTATTGTATTTGGAAGGTCATTAAATAATTTCAACCCGCGGTACATCAATATATTTTTTGTTCTTTCATCTCTGTAGAAGCGTAAACGAAAGTTCGAATTTGATCTCAAACTGTAGGGTTGGACATCTTGAATAAACTGCAAATTCGCTGATAGGTAGTTCGGTAATAAATTGTACTTCATTTTGAATACAAACACTATTGCATTAAAGTGTATTCGCTGGTTAATATTCATCCAACGAAGACAGGATAACATCCATTCAATTGGCGTGTAAAAACTGCATCTCAGAATAATTCGCATAGCTCTGTTTTGCAGAACTTGGAGACGTCTTATGTTTTCGACATTTCCCATAAACAAGATTGTGGAGCAGAACTCAAAGTGTGGTTTTATTAATGTATTATAGACATTTATTGCACACATTGTAGTGATGTTCTTACGTATTCGCTTCAGGAAACCGATTTTTTTGGAAATTTTTTTTTGTTACATAATTAAAATGTTTTTTTAAATTTGAGTTCACTATCCAATATTATGCCTAGATACTTAATTTCTTGGACTTGTTAAATGCTTTCATCATATACACTTAGATTCACGTTACAGTCACTGTTAAACACCATACATTTCGTTTTATTAATATTTAGTTTAAGCTTGTTCATTTCAAGCCACTGCCGTAAATTATTTAAGTCAAGTGAAATCTTTTCTCTAAGCACATTTATGTCTTTATCACATACAAACATTAAGGCGTCGTCTGCGAATAAGGAGATCTTGCAATATTTCAATATTTTACTGATTTCATTTATATATAGCAGGAACAACAAAGGGCCAAATATAGTACCCTGCGGTACTCCAAATGTCGTTTGTGCAGTTGATGATACAGCACTTCCTATTTTTGTTCTTTGAGTTCTATTGCTTAAATACGATTTAAACCATTTTAGTTCCTTGTCTTTAACACCATATTTGAATAATTTTTTCACTAGAATATCGCGATCAATAGTTTCGAAAGCTCTTTTAAAATCGAGGAAAATTGATACAATTATATTACCTTCATGTCTTTGTTCCTTAAAATTCATGATAAGCCAATTTAGCGATGTCTCACATGAATGGCCAGGCCTAAAACCAGACTGATTTTCCATTAGAATGTTATTTTTCACTACGAAATTAAAGAACTGGTCATAAGCTGTCTTTTCAATAATTTTTTCCACAGTAGGCATCATGTTTATCGGCCTAAATTTATCACAGTTAATTGAATTGTTTTCTTTGGGTATCGGAATAACCATTGTTTCTTTAAAATTACGCGGAAATTCACCACGACTAAACGATTCGTTGATAATTCTCAACATAATTGGGCCTATGATTTCAAAACAATCTAATAAAATTTTAATATTTAGGTTTGTATGATCTTTTTTGTTTTTAATTTGTTTACAAATTTTATAAAGTTCATGGGCATTAATCTCACAAAATTTAAAATGTCTGTAACTTTCTTGAAGAAAACTATAATCCATATTTATTGACGGAATCGAGTTACTAATACTGTTTATACTTTCAATAAAGTATGAATTAAACTTATTCGCGATTGCATTATTATCGTTCTCTTTTTTATCATCAAACTGAATTTCATTTATCTCATATCTTTTTATTTTTAAAACTAAGTTTTTTATAGTTGTCCACATTCCTTTCTGACTTGTACTATTTTCAATTTTATTGCAAATATATCTCCGTTTAGCTTCTTGGAGTTTATTTTTATAAACGTTTCTAAGCCTACGATATTCGTACCAATCATCTGGTGAGTTAAATATACTTGCTCGTTGATAAGATATGACTTTTTGAGACCTAATTTCGTTTAAATTCGATGTGAACCATTCATTATTGCACTCACTGATATATTTTTTAATTGATTGATTTTCCACACATTCTACAAGCGAGTTTTGCAAGCTTTCTGCAAGAACATGGAAATCACTTGATTGAATTCCAACACATTTATCTCTTAACATGGTCTTAAATTCAGAACATTTATATTTGAAAACATTAATCATTTTACGTTCACCATTCCGCAAATTTCTTTCCACAGGTATATTAACAACTAAGGATTCATGGTCACTAACTTTAAGATTAGGCTCATTTTTCGCAGTTACGTTTATTTCAGTTGGCACTAATACAAAGTCAATAAGTGAATTAGATGATGAGGTTATCCTTGTGGATTTATTTACTAATTGTTTAATATTATTCATTAAAAACATATCATTTAAATATCTAGTGTACGTTGTGTTTTCATGTACTCGTAAGTTTATATTGAAGTCACACATCAACACCAAATTATTGCACAAAAGAAACTTTTCATCTAACCACTTCGAAAAAAAATCACAAAAATCGCGAGCAGAACTGCTAGGTGATCTATATAATACAGCTATCGTTACTGCAAAATCATTTGAATACACTTCCGCGCTGAGCAACCATATTTTCATTGGAACAATCCTTTCTTCTACATTTCTATACTTGAGATGGTTTTTAACATAACATATGGTTGTCTTCGTAAATTGTGGCTGTCTGCTTATTTTACACCCACTGAAACTCGACGAAAGCTGGTAGTAGCCTTAATACTACCTCTCATCACATATTCTGAGGCTGTCTATAGCATACTCGACTCCTTATCACAACGTAAACTGCAAGTTGCTTTCAATGATGCGGTCCGATATGTGTATGGCCTTCGTAGAAGCGACCACATCTCCATTCACTCTCGGGAACTACTTGGATGTTCTCTACAAGATTACATCAACGCCAGGAACTGCATTTTTCTTCACAAAATCATATACAAACATTTCCCAACCTACTTGTTCACAAGGCTCAACTTTTCTCGCTCCAATAGCACCATGAATATTATCCCTTTTCGTTACGTACACCTCAATTCCTCACGTCTATTCTTCATCCATGCTGTCAGACTATGGAACTCGTTACCTACGCGGATTAAAACAATTTCTAATTTCACAAGTTTCAAAAGCGCCATTCTTCTTTATTTCTCATCGACTATTTCCTATAATTAATACTTATTCAAAATATCTTATCTCTCCTTTGTATACCCTATTCTAGGGGTATATTAATTTTGACGCATAGTTTGTAACATACCTTAATATTGCCCGTAGACCCCTAAAAGTTACTATATTTATGATCAGCATCGATAGTAATGTCGATCTAGCCATGTCCGTCCGTCCGTCGGCAAAAATTAGGCCTTTAAACTGGACCTAGAGAGCTGAAATTTTAACCATATACTCTCTAGGGTCCCGAAATAATCAAGTTTACGAATTTTTGAAATCCGCCCAAAGACACGCCCACAAACTCAAAAAAACAAAATTTTGGAAAAAATCGAATTTTGAGCTAGGAAGCTGAAATGTTTTATATATGATCTATGACTCTTAAAACTGCTCGGGATATAAAATTTTCAAAATCCGCCCACTGCCACGCCCACAAAAAAATAAAACAATTTTATTGAAAAACCAAAATTTGAGCTAGGGAACTGAAATTTTTAATATATACTCTCTAGGGGCCCTTTAAGCTCATATATAAATATTTTCAAAATCCGCCCACTGACACGCCCACAAATAAATAAAACAATTTTTTTGAAAATCCAAAGTTTGAGCTAGGGAGCTGAAATTTATAATATATATTCTCTAGGGGCCCTTTATGCTCATGTGTTAATTTTTTTTTAAATCCGCCTACTGACACGCCCACAATTAAATAAAACAATTTTATTGAAACACCCAAGTTTGAGCTAGGGAGCGTTTTTTTTTGATAAAATCCTTTAAATGCTATATAACAAAATATGTAGAGCGTTCTTAACAATTTAACCATACTTAGACTTTTGTCACGCCCACTTATGAGGGATAGGAATAAGAATAGGGTATCCAACAGTTCGCCCAAGCGGACTGTAGCCTGTCCCTATGTTTCTTTCTACTTTCCATAAATCTATCCCAAACTTTCGCTCCTCAAATCATCTGCACTTTTTTGTAATTTAGTTTTAAGTCACTTTATTTGAATTTATTTTAAAACTGGTTATACGTTTTCTAAGTACTATAAAAGATATTATCTTAATGTACACACCAATAAAATAAATAAATAATTGAAAAAAAAGCACAACACCGCCCGTATGCCTACTAGTACTGTCGCATCTTATCGGCAACAAATAATTTAACATACTAATTTCCTCATCTTTTACGTCTTTGATTAAATGCGTTTCAGATAAAGCTACAATATCAAAGTCATTATTTATTACAATTGATTCAATTTCATTAAAATTCGATGTAGTACGAGTACCTTGTGCATTTAAGTACAGACATGATACGTATTTTGGTTGCTACGAGTAGTATTCCGTTTTTTTTTTACGAACTTTTATTTGTCTTACAAAGACCTTACACTCTTTGTCATTTGCACTATGGTTGCAATCATTATCCATTCCCAAAGAAACGTTAAGCTTAGAACAATTAACACATTTATTTTCATTACTTTCACAGTTCCTCACGTCGTGTTCACCTCCACATTTGCTGCAAGCCAGTTTATTTTTACAGGCACTCTTGCGTTATGGTTATATCCTTGGCAATTAAAACATCTCCTCACGTTAAAGTATTCTCTGGTATAACATTTCACCCATCCTTTTTTAATTATGACCATTACACAAATTTTTTTGAAACTCTCACTATCTACTCGTACTTCCATCACGATATTAAGATTTCTCCACTTGCTTTTATTTTTAAACGATTTTACCACTTTTAACTCATATTCAGATTCACTTTTCATTTTTAAGGATGTGTTCGCAGTGTGTGTACTTTTAAAGAGTGCGATTAGGATTACTATTAAAGCAAGGATGCAAATCCAAACGTATTTTTTGAAAGATTTTTGAACATCATAAAATCCTTTGTGTTTGACAGCAAGGAAAAGAACGGATTTTTGGCAATTTTTTTTTTTTTTTAATTTTCTTCGCATAATTTTCTTTGAAATGAGGATTTTCTTATTTAATCGACGAACACATCCACTATCTCTGCATAACAATCGGAATATTTTTATTTGTTTTGAATGAATAGCCTTACATTCCTTACCACGTAAAGTGGACGGCTGGAGTTACAGCGCTGTTTCACGGTCAGCCACAACCGATCATCAGACTCCTTATGTGGTGCTGGTCTGTCTTTTTCCTTCATTTATCCCGAAATTCCATTTTCTTCCACTTGGATTCGAACCTAGACCAGCGTCTTCTCAGGCAAGCACTCTTGCACTGTGCCATTGAAGCCACGAGTTTATCCAGTTTTTATTTGCAATTTCTTGGACAAACTTTTGCTCCTGTAAGTATACTATGTTATTCATTCAGGTTGTTTCTTTCTGTGTTTTCTCTAATTCTATTCCATTTCGACAAGCATAGTTGGACTGAAATGGAATCCCAGTGGAAGAAAATGGAATTTCGGGATAAATGAAGGAAAAAGACAGACCAGCACCACATAAGGAGTCTGATGATCGGTTGTGGCTGACCGTGAAACAGCGCTGTAACTCCAGCCGTCCACTTTACGTGGTAAGGAATGTAAGGCTATTCATTCAAAACAAATAAAGGAATTGACGGAAAACAAAAATTAAAACCAGGAAAAATTGTGTGGTATCACATTAAAAACCATTAATCATAAAATTCTCGACAAAAAACAATGTCAAAAAGTCTTTCACCCTCTCTATCACCCATTTCAGTCCAACTATGCTTGTCGAAATGGAATAGAATTAGAGAAAACACAGAAAGAAACAACCTGAATGAATAACATAGTATACTTACAGGAGCAAAAGTTTGTCCAAGAAATTGCAAATAAAAACTGGATAAACTCGTGGCTTCAATGGCACAGTGCAAGAGTGCTTGCCTGAGAAGACGCTGGTCTAGGTTCGAATCCCAGTGGAAGAAAATGGAATTTCGGGATAAATGAAGGAAAAAGACAGACCAGCACCACATAAGGAGTCTGATGATCGGTTGTGGCTGACCGTGAAACAGTGCTGTAACTCCAGCCGTCCACTTTACGTGGTAAGGAATGTAAGGCTATTCATTCAAAACAAATAAAGGAATTGACGGAAAACAAAAATTAAAACCAGGAAAAATTGTGTGGTATCACATTAAAAACCATTAATCACGGAATATTTTTGCTCCCGACTTATTTTACCGCCATCTAGTCGCTTCATGGCATCAACACTCTATGTTCACTTCATCTCAGTCCTCGACTGCTGACCTCTTTATCATCAGCACTCCTTTTTGTTATTGTTTACGTGTAAAATTATGCTGAGCTGGGTATAAACTTAGCACCGAAACACGGCTAAATAATAGTTCGAAGGAATTTTGAAGTGGGTAATCTGGTATAGTATACCACACTGGCCGATGGCAGCTGTACCGCATTAGCCGACGATGTATGCCAAAAAAAATTATTTATAAAATATAACAAAAAAATTATTCAGAACCATAAAGAAAAACTCGAGTACAACCAATAATACAGTACCCGGCCATATTATTAGACGCAAACAAACAAATTCAAATTTTTTGCGAGAAAAGTCAAAATATTTATGAAGTAGGCTTTTGTTTTATTTGAATTGACTGTTTTGTTATGCGGGAAACAATTTGTAGTAATTTTAACAGCGAAACTATTTGTTATGAGTCATTTGATGTTTATATTCGTTCGGGAGGATTGCGAGGTGATATACCCATAAGGATTTTTTTTGAATATTGTATATTTGAAAGCGGTTTTTCATCAGCAAACTCTTAAATACAACGGTAAGTATTAATGTTATGCTTTGGCATATGATCAATTATATCAGCAGAGCTTGTCACTGATTATAAAAATTAAAAAAATAATTACTTAAGCATTTGCAAGATGGGCAAGAAGTCGGACCTTTCGCCAAAGAAGGTGGGTCAAATGATCGGTCTCCTAAAGTGTTCCAGTCTGACTCAGTACAAAATAGCTGAGCTGGTTGGAGTTTCAAGAAGTTCAGTTAAGAACTTGAAAAAGAAAATGGACTCGGGAATGACACTGGATCCAAGAAGACAAGGTAACTGTGGTAGGCCCCGCAAGACAACTCCACGAACTGACCGGAAAATAAGGGATATTTGCATCCAAAATAGAAAGCTGCCACTGCATTTCTTGACCAAGCTAATATCTGACGAATCGATACCAGTTTCGCAGAGAACATTGCGGCGCAGATTGAAGGAAATGGGGTTAGTTGCGAGAAGGCCGGCCCGTAAGCCAAAGTTAACTCCACGGATGATCCAGAAGCGTTTGGACTGGGCCAAAAAATATAAAACATTTACCGTTCAGGACTGGAAAATGGTAAAATTACAAATTCTAGGTATAATAATTGATTACCCTAAAGAAAAAGTATCCTTCGAACGCGAACAAACAGTTTTTAATATTGTTTTTCAGGTTTGCTTCTCAGACGAATCGGTTTTACAGGTCATGACGGAAAAGTCGAATTATGTTCGACGAAGATCAGGCGAGCGCAACAAACCGGAATGCATTGTCTCAACGGTTAAAAATCCACCATCAATAATGGTTTGGTCTGTGATTTCTGGTCAAGGCACTGGACGCCTATACGTCGTAGAAAAGACGATGAGGCAGGACCAGTTCAAAACGGTTTTGGAAACAAGACTGATACCCCAACTGGCAGAATGGTTTCCTGGAAGTGAAAAGCCAATTTTTATGCATGATGGAGCTCCATGCCATAAAGCCAAAAGCATAACGACCTTTTTGAAGCAAAAAAATAAGGTCTTGGATTGGCCAGGGAATTCTCCCGACATGAACCCGATAGAGAACGTCTGGGAGCTCCTAAAGCGGGCCGTGGCTAAAAGTGTTATTACCACCAAAAGGGAGCTAATAGAAAAAATAATATTTGAGTGGAATCATAACACGCACCTCCAGGACACCATCCAGTCATGTATAGAGAGCATGCCTCGCAGAATAAAGGCACTTATTGCAGCTAAAGGTGCACACACCAAATACTAAAAAAAATTACATTTTATGCTTTTCAACACACTTTTTCAATTTATTAAAAAAACTTTACTTCATTGGTCGAAATTATGTTTTCTTCTCTTTAATATATTGCTTTGGGTATAGATAAAGGTCATAAACCTAACAATTTTGGTAAGAATTCGAAGAAATCGATCTCTAAAGGCAAAATATTGAATTTTTTAGCTTCGGTCTAATAATATGGCCAGGTACTGTATATTCGATACAAATGACCAAAAACGTGAATGGCTTTGAAGTTGCCAGAACACGTGTTGCTCGTTTTATTTAAATCGCCAGTTTTGTGAGTAACAAACATTCCGGTAGCCTGCTTAGTTTTCGAAAAAAAATTGCCTGTACCACATTACCCTCCTATACCACAATACCCGAACTTACTCTACTGTGATTGTACGGTTTTGATGACCACAACCCAGGTTCTCTGAGCCTTACTGCGCCGCAAGATGCAATAAATCCCATGTAAAGGTCAAGAGGGAGAAGGTTTAGAAGTGCATTAAGGGCTTCGGGCGATCTCGACTGTTTCAAGATTTCCCCAGATATTTTTTCTAATCCCATTTGGATGATGTTGTATAGTTTTGTCGAAGAATAGTATGCTGTCATTTCTTCCAATGAATCTTGTTCCACAAAGGCCGATGATTCCCATCTACAGTGAAATGCAATGGCTGACTACGGCCCTGGTCAAAAACGCTGTCAACCAGACGGTACCGATTATTGAAGTTATGTGGTACAGGACTATCGCCGAAACGATATCGCCTGAAAAAATTCACTTGCAGAAAGTCTACCAAGCTGGGAATGTATACAGAGCTTCCTTAGCTCGTGCATTTTATATCAGCAGGGTGCTCTTCAGACATTTCTTATCACCCTATAGGAAGATGCTATAATCTTTGCAAAAGGCGGCAAATGTCAGTTCTACTTTGATGACGTGAATTTTGTATTTGTTTTCCTCACAAATGTCAAATTAGAATTGACATTTGCCGCCATTTGAAAAAATTATACCATTTTCCGATAGGGTGATAAGAAATGTCTGAAGAGCACCCTGCTGATATAAAATCCTGATCGGTGACTATTTCCACTATTATAAGTAGAATTGGCACTTAAAGATGGGGGCCTTCGATAGCGATGAATGTCTTACTCTGCTGACAAGGCTTAGGCCCCTATTGCGATTTTCGATTACCAATCGAACGACATTAAATTTGTCGATTGTGTCGATTGGATCGACCGATTGGTATTGTCTAAGCAATCGACTGTGCAATTGTGAATATTTATATGCGTAACGCGTCGATCAAAATATACCAATCGACAGCAATCGTTTGTGAAATGGAAAAATGTCGACCACAATCGACAATCGTCGATCGTTGATCGAAAAAAGTCGTTCATCGATCAAGCAATCGACAATCGCAATCGGGGCCTTAGCCTTAATTTTGTATTCAAAAAAATAAAAAAAAAACAAGCAAAAATGTTGAGTAATATTTTTATTTTGATTTTATTTTCGTTTTAAAAATTTACGCAGAATTGAGGGAAATGCATTTACACTTAAAGGTCGCTCAATTGCGTTTGAGTACATTTTTCTTTTGTAATGTTTTTTTTTTATTGGGGACATAGCCAAAGGTAAATTTTAAACAATAAATTATTAAGTAAAACTATGCAACAAGCTAACATTAAATTATTTAATATGTGTTTTTAGTTCTGCTTCTTTGGCATACGCCTTTATGAAATGTAGACACAGGAATGAGCAGGGATTCTCTTAAATCGATTTCTATAAGTTTGTATATGCTTAAAATCTGTATAACTAACCCTAAGACTGATGTGTACATATATGGTTAGATTATGACGTATAATATGCAATGCAAGGGTGCTGAAAGACAGAGACAACACTTGATCTTGATATGTAATAGCTAAAGGACGGAAAAGAAAAGAAAAAGTTTAAAGAAAGAGAGAGAGAGAGAGAGAGAGAGTTCAATAAGACACTTAATATTAGGTAGGACGACTAGGAGCAAGCACATTCCAAGACTCGCATGTCGGTCCATGTTGAGATTTTTAACTTTGCATTGTCCTTCTCGTCCACATGTAATACTTCGAGCTCGATCAGTTTCGATGGAGCACAGCACGGACGTGGCACTTTTGTTCGATCCTGCTTCCAGATAAGGCTTTGCAACAAAGCGTGATGATGGGCGGGGTTATACCGTGGTGGGCAACGTCCCCGACAATATCCAGCATCGAATACCTTTGGTTGGATGATGAATTCGAAGCCTTTAATTTCCTTAAAGACCACCTCCATTGTATGGCGACAACACCTTTGATTGTCTTTGTAGCAGTTGATTTTTTGCATCCGTCGTTGAGGTTTCTCCGTCATCTGGTTGTGGTTGTGCTTGGAGCGTTTTTCACGATGCGTACCAAGTCGGCCGATGATATTTAAGACAGGTGTCAGATCATATTCGTCTGGGCTATTTACATCCTCTTCGCTGTCGCCGGATAGATCGTCTATTATGCGTGCTCCATTGCGAAAGCAGTTGTCGCACTGAATTTCCAGACCTAAATTTCTCTGCTTATTCACCAGCCATCCCTCGACTGCTTTGGTAACGTCAAACTGAAGCCACTGACTGTTTGTTTCGTCGATTTTCCTGCGATCGATTTGAATTTCGATTTTGCGTCCATCAATCCAGACCCTACCTTTCGGCTCCAAAAGCTGATACACCTTCATGTTGAGAATGTGCTTCTGCGGCTTGTCTGGATATTTTCGTTTTGTTTGCTTTTCCGTTGAGTTGTTCCTCTGATCAAGTTGGCTTAAGGTAGATTTTCGATTTGCTCCACCTCCTCCTCGGTTGCGATGTCGTTGCTTGCCTCTGCCTGATGTTGCCAACGCCGGACTTGTTATCAAAAGTAATCGAATGTTTGCCTCTTCGATGTCAGACACATCCAGGTCATTGTCAATGTTGAGTGGAAATCTGAGTAAAACTGTTTTGTTGGGTGGCACCTTCTCCTTGTTCGGTGACCGTCTCTGTCGAAATTGTCTCGCTTCGGAAGAATTGTGAGGAATCGTCAATAACGATAGGGTCGAGTTTGATTCTTCATACTCAAACTGGTCTAGTACGTTGTCCGATTCCTGGGATTCGCGAACATTCCGTTGACGAACTCGATCAAGGTACTCGTTATATTTGGTCGCATACTCAAGTTGGCTAATATTGGCCTGCGGAAGAAAGAGAACTCGGTTAGTTTTCTCTTTAAAATGATCAGAAAATAAATCACAATGAATATCCCTCACTTCATAAAACACAAAAATAAAACAAACGAAATAGATTCGTTTTTTTTTCAACACCAATAAAGTAATTAAAATAAAATTATTTAATATCCGATTTAATCAAAAATTAGCCCGCCTTCGCGTGTGGTGTGCGCCGACAAAGCTTAGTTAAACATTGTTTATTTTTAGGTTTCATTTCTTTTCAATTAAAAATTTATTTGACAGTTGTTGCACACGTCAAAACTTAAAAAGAACTCTTAGCTTTGTTGGGTTTATTACTGTATTTTTTTTACCTCGAGGTAGGAAATGGCAACAACAAAAAGAACAAACTAAAATTTCTCAATAAACGTTCGCCCTCTATTTTTGTTTTGTTTTGTTTTAATAAATCAAAATTTGTTGAGAAAACAAAAAATGGCAACTTGTTGTCTGTTGGTTGGTTTAGTTTTTATACCCTATTCTAGGGGTATATTAATTTTGACGCATAGTTTGTAACATACCTTAATATTGCCCGTAGACCCCTAAAAGTTACTATATTTATGATCAGCATCGATAGTAATGTCGATCTAGCCATGTCCGTCCGTCCGTCCGTCCGTCCGTCCGTCCGTCCGTCGGCAAAAATTAGGCCTTTAAACTGGACCTAGAGAGCTGAAATTTTAACCATATGCTCTCTAGGGTCCCGAAATAATCAAGTTTACGAATTTTTGAAATCCGCCCACAGACACGCCCACAAACTCAAAAAAACAAAATTTTGGAAAAAATCGAATTTTGAGCTAGAGAGCTGAAATTTTTTATATATGATCTATGGCCCATAAAACTGATTGGGACATAAAATTTTCAAAATCCGCCCACTGACACGCCCACAATTAAATAAAACAAATTTTGGGAAAAATTGAATTTTGAGCTAGAAAGCTGAAATTTTTTATATATGATCTTTGGCCCATAAAACTGCTTGGGACATAAAATTTTCAAAATCCGCCCACTGACACGCCCACAATTAAATAAAATATTTTTTTTGAAAAACCAAAATTTGAGCTAGGGAGCTGAAATTTTTAATATATACTCTCTAGGGGCCCTTTATGCTCATGTGTAAATATTTTCAAAATCCGCCTACTGACACGCCCACAATTATTTTATTTTTTATTTTTGAAAGTCCAAAGTTTGAGCTAGGGAGCTGAAATTTATAGTATATACTCTCTAGGTGCCCTTTATGCTCATACTTAAATTTTTTTTAAAACCGCCTACTGACACGCCCACAATTAAATAAAACAATTTTATTGAAAAACCAAAGTTTGAGCTAGGGAGCGTTTTTATTTACAAAAGCTTAGTTTTTTCGATAAAATCCTTTAAATTTTTGTCACGCCCACTTATGAGATATAGGAATAAGAATAGGGTATCCAACAGTTCGCCCAAGCGGACTGTAGCCCGCCCCTATGTTTATACTCCCGTTTGATTGACGGCTGGGTTGTGTGATTTCGAAAACTAAAAGGGCACTGAGGAGCAAGGCCGCGAGATTCTAGTGATAGATATAGAATTATCGCCTGAAAATTTGTCAAATAATTGTTTTTCGCTTGTTTGCAAAGTCAAATAAATAACTTATTCAAACTAGACTGCGTATGGAAATGTCAAAATCAATCCTGTTTCTTTGACGCTTCTACAAGGCGGCGCTGTCATCTGATTACTTCACAAAATGTCAAAGTTGAATTGCATTTGGCGCCATTTGCAAAAATTGCATTTGCCACCATTTGCAAAAATTACATTTGCCGCCATTTGCAAAACTTACATTATTGGTAGAAACAGATCAACACTTCAACTTTGACTGAAACTTTGACAACCACGCCGCACGTTTTAGAACCAAGATGGTGCTGTGGATGTACACAGCCGTAGTAGATCCCATCCTCACCTACGGCTCACTAGTACAGTGGCCTTCTTTAAGCAACATCACTAAACTCAATCGAGTTCAGAGGTCGGCTGGTATTGGTTATTCGGTCGAGTCCGACTGATGCCCTTAGTGTACTTCTAAACCTCCTCCCTCTTGACCTTCAATCATATTTACTGTAGGTCCGTTCGCGAACTAATATGCAAACGTAAATTTATATAAACTTTCGTGCAAAACTACACAAACGCGTTCGCGTACTGAGAAAATGGTAAAAAGATGAACGAAAGAAACATGTACTTTCGTTAATTTTTCTTCACACAGAATTTCAGCTGGTAAGAAAATGAAAACTGTCAAATGATAAAATCCTATGAGTTTGCCAGCAAAAAAAAACCAGCTGTTGCTTCTTTTCAAGCCAAACTAAGACGTTTTTCACCTTTTTACACAAAAGCGTTCGCGTACTTTTCTTAGAAATAAGAGGATTCTCTCTCGATTTTGGACATTTGACACTTTTCATTTTTCTACACATAAAGTACGCGAACGGAGCTTGTATCTCTAAGCGCAGTAGGGCTCAGAGAATTTCGGTTCTGGTTATCTAAATCCTAGAACAGGTGTTATCTTATCATATCAGCAAATGTCTCGTACTTCAACCACATTGTTAAAGAACAAACTCCTAAAAGAACCGTATGGCAATACGAGAAAGTCAATTGGGAAAAACTAAACGGTTTCTTTAAGAGTTTTAACTGGTCGCTGTGTTTCCTCGACAGCGACGTGGTTGCTGCTGCTATGGTCACAAACATAAATCACCTTGGCATGAAGTCGTTCATCCCTAACAGGATAAAAAGGATCAAGCCCAAGGTAAACGCGTGGTGTGACTCGAGCTGCAAAGAGACTATCAGGTTAAAAGAGTTAAACTTTCGGTAATTCAAAGCCGACCCATCTGAGGAAAGCTGTAAAAAGTTTAAACGAATCAGAAATGACTGCAATGCCCACATTAATCGTGTCAAATTCTCTTATGACCAAAAGTTGGGGCAAAAAACAGTACACAGTCCCACGGGTAGCAAACACTTTTGGTCATTTTTTAAAAACATCAAGAATTCGGCCTCATCATCTATCCCGACACTTATTCACAATGACATTCCAGCTGTCAGCTCTATAGATGAGGCCAATCTGCTTGCTGCTCACTTTGCAGTCAGCTCAACGCTCCCAGATTGTGCTTTGTCTCCCCCTGTACTCGATGGCGTAGAATACTTCATGGTAAAAATCCACTTCCGCACTCGTACAGTGGCAATAGTACTTTAAGATCTTGACGTTCACAAATCCGCTGGTCCAGATGGTATTTCCCTTATCGTTCTGACGAGGTGTTCTTCTACTCTGGCAAAACCACTGCGTTAGCTTTTCTATCTATCCTTTTCTTCAGGGCTCTTCCGAGAAGATGGAAAACAGCATTTGTCCGGCCTATCCCCAAAAAAGGCGAAGCTTCATCTCCCTCCTCCTACCGACCAATTGCAATAACTTCCCTTCTTTACAAGGTCATGGAAACCCTGATAAGCCGCATGAAATATCTTCAATCCCGAAAACTTCTTAATGACCGGCAGTACGGTTTTCGCAGCAACAGGTCCACTGGTGATTTGATGACTTATCTAACCGAAAAGTGGAACCGATCTCTTCACCAAGGTGGTGAAGATCGTTGCGCTTGATATTTCAAAGGCATTTGACAGACTTTGGCATCAAGCTCTCTTGTCGAAAATGCGTGCATTTGGAATCGGTAATACTATTCTTCAATTTATTAGAAACTGCCTTTCGGACCGTTCAATTCAAGTTGTTTCGGACGGTGTCAAGTCTGCAACTCATCAAATAAATGCTGGTATTCCGCAAGGCTCTGTTCTGTCTCCGACACTCTTTCTCATTTTTATAAATGATCTCCTGTCTGTTACTTCTAATCCAATCCACTCCTTTGCCGATGACAGTACCCTCAGCTTCTCATATTCGTTTCTTGGTTCACGCCCCTCATCTTCGGGTGTGGAACTGGATGTTAAGCTCATTAAATTCCGATCTCGACAGCATAACACAGTGGGGTGTAACTAATAGAGTGGAATTTAATGCTTCCAAAACGCAATGCTGTCTTGTGTCATTAAGGCAAAACCCTAATACCATGCCATTGTCCATGAATTTCACTTGCATCGTTGAAACCGAACAGCTTTCCATTCTCGGTATGTGTGTCAATGACAGCCTTCGTTGGAACGACCACATATTCGATGTCGCCAAGAACGCCGCGAAATGTCTAGTTAAGCGTTGTTGGAAATATTTCACCCCTTCTGATCTGGCTACAATTTATAAGGCGTTTATTCGCCGGAACTCGAGTAAACGCTCATATCTGGTCCGGTGCACCAATAACTTAACGGGATCCAAAAACGCGCGATAAAAGTCATTAACAACCGAGACATCGCGAGATCGATTGACTCTCTTAGTCATTGTCGTAATGTCTCCTGTCTTTCGTTGTTTTATCGGTATTTCCACCATAAGTGCTCAAACGAAATAGCCAGTTACATTCCTCCCCTTGAACATTTCAACCGCAATACCCGCTATGCAAGGAATGCTCATCAGTTCACTCTCAAGCCTGTGTTCGGACGCACAGTGAAGTTCAAATAATCTTTCCTCAGCCGTACAACACGAATGTGGAATACTCTTCCACGAATTGTTTTTCCTTCACATTATAACCTACAAACATTCAAAACCAACGTGCATCGGTATCTTTCCTTTTCCTCTCGCCCTAATTCCCTTAACGCCCGCACTGTGTAGCTTTTACATTATAAGGGTCCCAACAAATCCGTTTAGGGCGTGCATATTATAAAAAAAAAATCGCCCAAATGCAAGTTGATGATGATGGCATTTCTCTTGTATGGAGTTGAAAAGCGTTTGTTTACGACTTTTATGGAGCACATGATGACCATCTGAAACGATCCGAGTGACACACACATTTATTTGAAAGCCTCACTCGTTTAACGTTGAACATACGTTCGCCTTTCGTAAAAGACGAATTCCACTTCTTACAAGAATTTATATCTTGACTAGAGGGATCAGAAGCCCAAGCCTCCCACTTCAATGCATTAGGGAACCAATTCATGGTTGCCACTATTATTAAAAAAAAATTCCCTGACCAAGTTTTCAAGTTTTCCCTGACCAAATTTTGCAAATATAGGAAACAGAAATGACGCATTTAAACACTAGTCCCAAATATTTAAAGAACAGACAAATTGTATACTTCTAAACATTCCTTTTAAAAAATATCAATACAAACAACCGGTTGAGAGCAGGACATACCTTATTTTTTCAAAAGGGAGAGCTGATAATTTATTTTCTCCTCTTCAACCTGGGCTTGAATGCGAATTTTTGCTTTTTCCTTATGAAGTTTTTTATTTCTTCCTCCCTTTTTCTTTTTAATACGTTTACTCTAACTGCTGCGTATAGCGGCTATGAGAGGATCGAACATTAAATATTAATTTTGAATTCATTTCCACTTTCGATACTCCCCCAGCGCCCAGCCTCTTTCACGCCATCTAAGACTCTTCTCTGAGCGACTAGTGACTCCTCAAGGAGGTTTTCGACCAAAAGAGTCTTGTTAATTGAGAAGCCACTCTCAACTGAGGCGTTTGCAACACATTTTTATAACATGCTAAAGATCTTTAAAATTTTCATTTTTGCCAAAAAGCTGAAAGTAGGTAGAACTCATCAACGCTACAAGCAGATTCGTTGATTATAAAGCTTGATTATATGATTTTCAATGCTACTTGGCATCTCCATTAGCTGTTTAGCAATTAATACAATTGCGTGCAAACGCTATACTTTCTCGAAACCCAAATCGTCTCAATCAATCAAATTAAAAAAAAATGTCCAAGGTACATACGAGGGCGGGTCAATAAGTCCGTGACTTTTGGAATAAAACACAGATTTTTTGATAAAATTTTTTTTTTATTTTTCAACGTAGTCTCCCTTGAGCTCTATAAACTTTGTCCAACGCTTCTCCAATTTTTTTATCCCTTCCAAAAAAAATGATTTGTCGAGGTCCTCAAAATAGGCCTTTATTTGCGAGATGACTTCATCATTGGAGTCAAATCTTTTTCCACCAAGCCATTTCTTCAGGTTTGGGAACAAGAAGTAGTCGCTCGGAGCCAAATCTGGAGAATAGGGTGGATGAGGGAGCAATTCATAGCCCAATTCATGATTTTTTGCCATGGCAACTGCACATGTGTGCACCCTTGCATTGTCTTGGTGGAAAAGAACTTTTTTCTTGGCCAAATGAGGTCGGTTTTTTTTCAAATCGTCATTGAATCGGTCCAATAAGTTGGCATAATATTCCCCATTGATTGTTCTTCCCTTTTGAAGGTAGTCAATGTGGATTATCCCGCGTGCATCCCAAAAAACAGTTGCCATAACTTTATTGGCTGACAAACCCACCTTGGCCTTCTTTGGCGCCGATTCACCCTTAGAAACCCACTGTTTTGACTGTTGTTTGGTCTCTGGTGTGTTGTGATGGATCCATGTTTCATCCACGGTTACAAAACGGCGCAAAAACTCCTCCATATTGCGATTAAACAACGCCAAACCTTCCTGTGAAGTTGTTACACGATTGCGTTTGTGGTCGACTGTGAGCAAACGCGGCACCCATCTTGCGGAAAGCTTTCTCATGCCCAAGTGATCATTCAAAATTGAAACCACTGAGCCATGCGAGATCCCTACGGCTTCCACAATCTCTCGCACTTTCAATCTTCGGTCGGCCAACACCATATCGTGAATTTTTTCGATTGTTTCGGGTGTAGAGACCTCAACTGGGCGTCCAGGACGTTCGGCATCTTCAGTGCTTGTACGGCCACAACGAAATTCAGTAAACCACTTTTTTGCCATTGAAATCGATGGTGCAGAGTCCCCATAGTATTTTTCAAGCTTAGCCTTGGTCTCGGTAATGGTTTTTTTTCGCAAGGAATAATGCTTAATAAGCACACGAAATTCACTTTTTTCCATTTTCTCCTCAAATTAGTGAGTAGTCTGATAAAAATAGCTGTCAAACACAAATTAACTGACGCAGCAAGTTTAAATTTTGACAGGAGTCAACTGACAGATGCCTGTTGACAGGAGCAGTGTTGCCGTTTCAGTAAAGAGGTCAGAAATTCAAAAAGTCACGGACTTATTGACCCGCCCTCGTACATTATAAGATATAGGTATATGGTGGATTAGTGAAATGGTGCGTAGGTACAATGGTACATATACGAGTATCTCGAAAGATATCGAGATCTGCGAAATGTGATCCCAAAATAAGAAAAAAGGTGGATTCATGAAAAGTAATATTTTTGCTACAGAGGCTCCAGACTTCAGAGCTCGACATAAACTTTTTTTAATATTATAAAAAAAATATACACGCAGAGGGACTGTTTTCGAAATGCCCTAACTTTCCCTGACATTCGCTGACCAAATGTTCGTTCCCTGACTTTCCAGTCCAGTGGCAACCATGCAATTAAGGAACAACGAAAAACGAGCGTTCACAAAAATCTGACAAGTTTGGCAGTGCAAACCAACTATGGCTCTGAACAGCTCTTTTAAGCTGTCATATGCGGTTTTCAAATCAATTAAAAGACGGTGACTATCTTCGTATTGGAATGGAATACCATGCCTACAACTCAGAAGAGAAAAAAAAACAATGTGTAAAAATGGCAAAAAGGAAACACAAAAATCCTATATTTTCTTGTGGCTGTGTAAATAATTTCATGTCGCCAGAGTCGGTCAGCTTTAATAACACAGACCGCGACAATACGGTTAAGGATGCCATTTTAAAAAGTAACGCATATCCATGAGTGTAAATAAAATGAAACTGAACGCATTACGGAAGGATGAAGGATCCGTGATGATGTCTAGACGATAATGAATGAATCTTGCTTATGGTACGAGTATTCCTATGCCAAATTGACCTGCCTTTTATTGGTTTTATACCAGCACAAGAACCACTTCAGTTCGCCCGGTAGGTAATGCAAATGCGATATTTTACTTCTCAGAAAAAAAGAAGACATTGTCCCTCACCCGATGATATTTGCATCCCAAAGACAGGTTTCATTTAACCATCACGTCTCTCACTAATGATTGATTTTACTGTGCACAATTAAATGCATTTATTTTTTCACATTTAAGAGAAATCTCTTGATGGATTTGCGTAGAAGGTTGGTCAGTTTAATTACTAATTGAGGACAAGTGTTTAATTAAAAAAAAACTACTTCAATCAGATCTGCGTCGTTCAGTGCTTAATGCAAGCAACTATCACGAGCAGAAATTTGCCCGCACATCCAGTGCTCTCAGAGGCTCATCATTTAGTGCAGGTCGTCTTAATTATGTATTTATTTATTTATTCAAGAAGTCATGTTGTTGCAGTTAAAGTTAGAAACATCTTAAAGCTTGTACAGTGTTTTTGAAAAGGTTAAATAACTTCAAAATAAGAACAAAATTATTTATGAAAATAGTGCAAGAGTGTATAAGAAATAAAAAGATAAGTTTACTTTACTGCTGTCTCTATAGAAGAAGATTAATTGAGATGAATGGCCAAATGTGTAAGAGGATGTGTTTTGCTTTTCTTATCCTACTCAATCGAGTCCAGAGGTCGGCTGGGATTGGTGCAACCGACCGACGCCCTTAGTGTACTTCTAAACCTCATCGCTCTCGACCTTTACGTCATATTTACTGCATCCTGCAGCGCAGAAAGGCTCAGGGAATCTGGGTTCTGGTCATATTAACCGTACGGTCATAGTAAGGTGGTTGGCTTGCTACCCGGGAACCTCGGTGCGAATGCCACTGACTACACAACGCCCAAACACAACCTCAACAAAGCCGCTCAAGTATATTTCCCATCCAGAAGGGAATGGAAAACCGAAGCGTTCCCATCGAACAACCAGGTAGCCATCTATACCGACGGTTCAAAAATGGAACGCGGAGTCGGCGTGGGTATCTTCGCAGCGGAACTGAATATATCCAAATCATTCCGACTCCCGGACTCCTGTAGCGTATTCCAGGCGGAAATAGGGGGTGTAGCATACTCACACTCTTCCCCATAACCAAGAGAGACGTTGCAATCTTCATTGATAGCCAGGCAGCTATTAAAGCTCTCCACTCTCCATATCATCCAAATAAGTCGCACAGTGTAAAGACGCAATCACTTGTCTAAGCGGCCACTTCAACATTACTCTCCTCTCGGTTGCCGGCCATAGTGGCATAGAGGGAAATGAAAAATCCGATGCGCTGGCTAGACACGGCTCTACCATTGATAGTTCCCTTGCAGAGACAGTCTCTCCTCCCATTGGAGCTGTCAAGGGTAAAATATCCCAGCACTTTCTTTCACAGGCAAACTCCAGGTGGAGCGGCCTAAATAGCTGTGTCATATCCAGGAAGATGTGGCCCTGCTTCAATGCTAAAAGAACCCGACAGGAGAATGCCAGAATTGTGGCGATCAGCACTGGACGCTGGCAAGGTTGAGAATCCAATATTTCGGAGTGGATCAGAGAACTGGCAGCGGCAAGAGTAAGATAACTCAGGCAACAAGAAAAAAATAACGGTTTTGTGTAGAACAGCATTTTTTTTTACTAAAAAATAAACACTTCAAATGGAAAAAAAATATATTTAAAAACAACGGTAATACTTACAATAAAGTATTGCACATTTTTTTAAAGCTGAAAGTCGGTTCTAATATACTGTTTTTAAATCAAGTGATTTCCATTTTTGGATTTTTTTTTGTTCTTTAAGATTTAAATAAAAGAAAACAAAAACCCCTGAGGAAGTTGGCAAAAAACCGACGAAACGTAGTGCAAGAATGAATTAAAGGATTTTAATTGCATCAAAAACAAAAAAGGTCATTAAGCCGGAAAAAAAAGAAGTAAACTTTCCATTAATTGTTTTTGAAAAAAACTAAGTTCAAAGTCAAAACTTCGGAAAAAAATGAAAAACACAAGTTTATATTATCTTTATTCCAAGTTGTGAGACTACATACTAATTTTTTTTACTATTTTTTTCCTGTTATTAGTTTCTAATCGAATACTGAAAACTAGATGGTTTTAAGTCTACTAGTTTTCGAGAAAATTGAAAATTACCAAACCTAATTTTTATTAAATTTTTATTTATGGACCTCTTTTTTCCTTGACGTCAATGAATAAATAATGATATCCTTCTAATAAGTAGAGAACAGTAAGTTATTTGACGTAACCTAGAATGCAAGCATTACGGTACAGTGAGGTTATGTATGAGGGGGCATCCTGCCCCCCTGCAACCGCCCTGCTTGGGCTCACTGTAGGATGCGAGGTCGGGTGTATGCAAAGTTTCTTCTGCATTTAGGGAATCTGGATTTAAAGAGACTTGGAGTTTGGAATTAGTTTTTTTAAAAAAATTTTCATTGAAATCACGTGATTGAAAAACAAGGTGATAGAACCGACTTTTATCTTTCAAAAAATGTGCAATACTTAATTGTAAGTATTACCGTTGTTTTTAAATATTTTTTTTTCCATTTGAAGTGTTTTTTTTTTTTTTTTTTTTTAGAAAATCGTCCCTCCCGCCGATATGGGGCGAGATAGACACCCCCCCCCCCCCCCTCCCATAGTAAAAAATTCTTGTAAATAACTGTTCTACACAAATACGTCATTAAAGTTTGTCGCCTTCACGGGCAGTCAAGCAGCTATAAAAGTCATTAGTTCACACACAATTGACACCAAATCAGTCTTACACTGGTTCAATACCCTCCAGAAAGTCAGCCACAGAAACAAAACCAAACTGTGGTGGATTCCTGGCCATGGGGGTTTTGAAGGAAATGAAAAAGCTGACAAACTAGCCAGAGGTGGTTCAGAAACCCTTTTCACAGGACCTTCAGCTACTAATTTAGCTATAAAAAGCTGGGAACACTCGAAAGTACCTCACACTGGGAAAATACTCCAGGTCTAAGTAAGGGCAGCTTACCTGATCGAGTCGGAATAAACTCAAAAAATTAATTGAGAGCGATGAGTACAAAGTTGTTTTTCCGTTAGTATACATTCCAATGCATCATTTGCAAAAACAGTTACATTTTTTAGTTGCTTTGTCACTCCGTACAGTCTCATTAGAAATATCACTTCAGTTATTCTTGCAACGTGTGTCTTAACAAGTAAGTTCAATTGGCAAGTGTTTGCGTAGCTCTAATTTTTTTTAATCGATTGAAAGCTAAACATTAATATGGAATCGAAAGCTTCAGGTATATACTGACTCTGTAAATTTAGTTTTATTCAAAAACTATAAAAGCAATTTAAAAAAAAAAACTAAATTGTTTTCGTGCATTTAATTTTTAAGGTCTGTCTGTATGTCTGTCTGTCCGGGAATGTCACAGTCACTTTCTTCCGAAACTATAAGAGCTATACTGTTGAAACTTGGTAAGAAGATGTATTCTGTGGACCGCATTAAGATTTTCACACAAAAATAGAAAAAAAAAAACAATAAATTTTGGGGGTTCCCCATACTTAGAACTGAAACTCGAATTTTTTTTTCTCATCAAACCCATACGTGTGATGTATCTATGGATAGGTCTTCGAAAATGATATTGAGGTTTCTAATATAATTTTTTTCTAAACTGAATAGTTTGCGCGAGAGACACTTCCAAAGAGGTAAAATGTTGGGCACCCCCCCCCCCCCCCTTCTAACTTCTAAAATAAGGGAATGATAAAACTAAAAAAAATATATGATGTACATTACCATGCAAACTTCCAACGGAAATTAGTTTGAACGAGATCCAGCAAGTAGTTTTTTTTTAATACGTCATAAATCGTAAACCGCAATTTACCTTTCATTCAATCAACTCAAAAAAAAAAAAAAAAAAAACATTTAATTTCATAAACATAAATCTTATGCGTAAGCCGTGAACCATTATTTTCTAATAATAAATCTGTAATAAGTGCCTAAGTAAATAATAATTATAATTCGCGCGGAACCCTTCATGGGCGAGTCCGACTCGCACTTGGCCGCTTTTTTACATTGCCAAGGCAAAAGTAGCTTTCCACACGCTTCCACACGGACATTTTTATTTGCCAATATAAATTGACTTTTTGTGTAAACAATGGAAAAAAGGAGTACAAAGGTGTACATGTTTTTTTTTATTCAGTTTTTTCCAATCGACTATTACAGCAAATGTGGTTTATTACTTCACACGTGTACTTAAAAAGTTGTTATTTTCGTGTAGGTTCGCATTCAAACGATTTGTTTTATACAAGGATGGAGTTGTTTAACCTCATGAAGGGATTGGGGCTTCAAACTCTGGAAGAAAAATTAAAATTTTTAAATGGACACCTCGAGGGCCACCACAGAGTTAATGTTAAAGAGCTCCATCATACAATTTCTCAATTTGCAGCAACATTTAGAGAAAAATGGCATTCTTGTCGAATTCAGCCTATTCGCAACACTATTGGTACCAAAAAATCCTTTGGAATTTTTTTAAATTATCGGCAAAGCACACACATTTGTTGCAGGAAATGATTAAACAAAATTATCCTCAAAATAAATGGAAAAATTTAACAGCAATGTGTGAAACACGCTGGGTGGAAAACCATAATGGGTTGATGCGGTTTAAGGAAATTTTTGAAGCGATAATTGATGCTTTGGAAGAGTTGTGTAGTGATAAGGACTCTGATACGTCATCGAAGGCGAGTTGCTTTTTAAGATCTATTTCAGCTAGTGATTTTTCAGTAAGTTTGTGTTGTATGAATGTTTTGTTTACATATACATTGCCACTTTGTAAGATCCTACAATCCCCTTCTTGCGACTTAGTGTCTGGATTGGAACATGTGGAATTAATAACAAACACATTCCAAGGAATATCATTCCGGAATTCAAAACAATTTTTGAGACTGCACAAAACTTAGTAAATGTTGTGGATAAAAAAACTTAAAATTTCACGAATTGTGTCAAGGCAGCAGCACAGACAAAACATGAGCACAACAGATCCTGAAACCTATTTTAGGATAAGTATAATGATTCCTCTTTTAGATGACTTTTTAAGTCAGCTTAAAATGAGATTTGAAAACCATAAGTCCATACTTTCCTCTTTGTGCATTTTGATTCCATCGATCCATGGCAAAAACGAACAAAATTATAACGAAGAAAACTTCAAATTCTATAAATGTTTTTTGGTTTGGGATACTTTAAAAGCTGAATTTACGCTATGGAAGACAAAATGCCATACACAAAAAGATATAGAGCGTTCAAAGAGTGCAATAACAGCTTTTGGGGAATGCAATAAGGATCTGTTTCCTGACATCCACAAGCTTCTTAAAATGTTGGCGACACTACCCTTTTCAACATGTAGGTACACCGTAAAGATGATTCTCATTTTATTCCATCCTTTGACTCTGCCCAACAAGAGCTCGCTTTACTTGACAACATTTTGTCTTTTGACTTACAGCAAACAAGCTGTATAAAAAATTTCAGAAATCGAACTCTCGATCTTGTTTTCTCTTCTGACTCTGTTAGTACTGTGGTTCTGGAATCCCATCTCAGTATAACTAACATAGATGACAATCATCCACCCTTGGATGTATTTATTGAACTGGGCGCACATCTGTACGAAAACAGTAATTCGTATGACCGTTCGCAATCTTTTGACTTTCGGAAAGCAAATTTTCAAAGGCTTTCTGATGAAATAACCAGCTTTAATTTTAACCTAACTGCCTTATCTAATATTAAAGATGCAGTAGGTTCTTTTTATTCTTTGATGGATAACTGCATGAAAAAAGTGATTCCTGTGAAATCCTCTAGGAATCTGAAAACGTCCCATCCCTGGTACACTAAAGAGCTCAACTCGATACGAAACAGACGTAATAGGGCTTGGAAGAACTATTTAAAAAGTCTCTGCCACTCAGATCTTGAACTCTTTTTCACATTATTCAATGAATTCAAATCTTTATCCTGCAACTTATATATTGACTATATAAGTAAAATGGAATGCTCTTTAAAATTGAACCCCAAACTTTTCTGGGGTTTTGTCAATTCCAAGAAAAAAACCGATGGTTATCCATCGAAGCTTACTTACAATAGTTCTACAACTGCTGATTCGCTAGACGCAAGCAATATGTTTGCAGATCATTTCAGTAAGTCATTTAGGGAGACCCCTCTTCACATTGATGATCAATATTTTAGTTATCTAACTAGCTGTTCCCAAATAAGTTTTAGTAGTATCTCATTCGATTTGGAAACAATTTTAAAATGTATTTCTTCTCTGAAGAATGACTATTCATCAGGTCCTGATGGCATTGCACCGATTGTTCTTAAAAAATGCAGTCATGCAATTGCTCCATATCTTAAGTATATGTTTGAATTGTCCATTAGTACAGGTAAATTCCCTAATCTATGGAAAAGTGCTTTTATCACACCTGTATTTAAAAAAGGCGAACGTGGTGATACCACTAATTATATGCCCATTTCAAAGCTTTCGTGTATCCCTAAGCTTTTTGAACAAATTGTTTGAGAAAAGCTAATGTTTCTTTGTCGCAATTTAATTTGTAATGAACAGCATGGATTTGTAAGAAACAGATCCACTGTCACTAATCTATTAAGTTTCTTGCATGATTGTTCTAATGCCTTGGAGAATAATGGCAAAATGGATTGCATATACACTGACTTCTCTAAGGCTTTCGACCAGCTGTCCCATAAAATAATCGAATTTAATCTTAGGACTTTTGGCTTCCCACCATGTTTCATAAAATGGGTTAATTCATACCTTAGATCAAGGGTTTATCAAGTGAAATTTAGAGGATCGATATCTGTATCTTTCACAGCTCAGTCTGGAGTTCCGCAAGGAAGTCACCTCGGACCAATTTTATTTATACTTGCCATTAATGATGTTAAGGCATGTATAAATCACAGTAATATCCTGATCTACGCTGATGATATGAAAATATATAAATCTATCACTAGTCAGCAAGACAGAATGTTTCTTCAATCTGACATTAATAGCTTCGCCAATTGGTGTGATAAAAACGGTTTATCCCTGAACCCAACTAAATGTCAACATATGACATTCTCTAAAAAGACTATCCCTTCCACCTTTCAATATTCTCTGTCTCAACATATTCTTTGTAATGTTGATAATTTTAAGGATCTTGGGGTTTACTTCGACCCCAAACTGGTTTTTGCTAAGCATATTAATTCTATTATTAATAAATCTAATTCTATGCTGGGATTCGTAAAAAGGTGGGCCAAAGAATTTAATGACCCTTACGTTTCTATGTCATTGTACAATTGTTTCGTCCGTCCGATTCTAGAGTATGCCTCTCAAGTTTGGACACCGTTCTACAACATTCATTCAAATCGAATAGAGGCCATTCAACGTAAATTTATTCGATTTGCACTTAGAGGACTTCCATGGGATGATCCATTTAACCTTCCTCCCTACAGTCAACGTATCAAGCTTCTTCAAATGTTACCCCTTTCTCAACGAAGGCTTAATAGCGATATCATTTTTTTACAGCAGCTTATATCCGGTCAAATAGATGCACCTGACTTGCTGTCGGCTATTGGCTTTAATTTTCGTGGTGGTGCCCATAATTTGCGCAGTGTTGAATTATTGTTTAGCCCCCATCATAGAACGAATTATGGGACGCATGAGCCTATTAGTCGCATGAGTAGAATCTATAATCTAAATGATCATGTAATTGACTTGCATGTTAGTAAAATTTAGTTAAAAAATATTTTGCGTAATAATGCTTTAATGTCTTAAATTGTTTGCATTATTTTGTGTCTGTGTTAGTATTTTATAGGTACATAATTATTGTATTTTTAATTGTTTTGTCCTTACTAACACCTGCACTAAATGATGAGCCTGTGAGAGCACTTTAGTGCTCGTGATAGTTGCTTGCTTTAAGCACTCCACGACACAGAGCTGGTAGTGTTTAAAAAAAAGAACATTTTCGACAATGAAACGTCTAAAAACTTATCTAAGAAATTCTACCGGTGAAAAAAGATTAACAGGATTGGCGGTAATGTGAATTAATCAACAAATTGAGATTGACACTGAAGAAGTTTTAGATATAATTGCAGCGCAGAAGGCCAGAAGATTAAATTTAATTTTATAAAAATGATTCCCACCTACATGTTATGTAATACTTTTTGTAGTAATGAAATCTTAAAGAATGATCATCATTCGTCATCATGTACCTAATAAATAATAACTTAAAATTATTTAAAAAAATATTAGAAAAGTCGTTTAGTTTTTCAAATTTGTTTGAGAGTTTTCTTGGAAAAAATAAGTGTGCAATAGTATTTTATTAGCAATAGTCTACCTAGGAAAAAAAATATTGAAAAACGTTAAAGCAGTTTTTTTTAGACCGGTTTTTTTTTTTTTAATTTTTGAAAAATATTTTGCAATTATTTGAGTACATATTTCAATACAAGGAAATCTGTAGTTTTCATTTGGAAAAAAATCTGGAAAAATTCAATTTATCCGTTTCTAGAATATTCAAAAAACCAAAAAAGTTATGCATAAATTTGATCATAAAAGCCTTCCTAAATTTGAAATATAATTGAAATCGGTTTTGTTGTTAGCGAGAAATTCTGATGTTAAAAAATCGGTTCTATAGGGGACACCGTTTTAAGATAAATCTCGCAAAATCCATTCATACCAAAAGATTGTTTTATCTAAATCGTTAAGGCCCCCATCCGCTTAGGCTGCAGATCTGCAAACAGGCAGACGGACGAACAGAATTTTCCAACACATTTTTTTTTACTTTCCTATTATCGTAATGTCATATGTTTAATATTGTTGTCTCAATTTTTTTTAAAAAAAGTATAGTATCATAATCCCAATTAAAAATCATGTTTGGTCGATTTTCGGCTAAAATGGGCTGTATTAATTTTATTTATTACATCTAGCTACCATTCAGAAAGGTGCACACTGATTGGTGTATGGAACAAATATAACCCCCCTCGAAATAATTGTCTGGCTACGGCCTTGACGGTCCATACTGTGGAACGTTTGATTGCAGCTCAAAAAGAAGTAATATTTACTTTGAAAAACGAGAAATTACGCAATTTATGTTTGATTTCCAAGTGGGGCTTTGATGGCAGTTCTGGCCGCAGTTCTTACAAGCAGAAATCGGTCGGAATGGATGCTGATGATTCAAGCGTGTTCATAAGTTCTGTGGTACCCCTCCAATTGGTTTGTGAGAGCTCGGAAGAATATCGAAGAGCTGCTGTCGAAGCCCTACAATCCCAGTACATTACAGTTTGGATTATCTGTGCTACACTGTTGGATTCGAGTTTTTGAGTGCCTTTTGCATATAAGCTATAGGATACCAGTAAAGAGATGGCAAGTTCGTAAAGAGGATAAAGAAATTGTAGCATCAAATAATGCTCGAATACAAAAGGAGTTCAGAGATCAAATGGGTCTCATTGTTGATCAGCCTAAGCCTGGTTTTGGGAACTCAAATGATGGCAACACTGCTAGGCGATTTTTTAGCAACGCAGATGTGGTATCTGAAATCATGGGTATTGATAAGATAGCGACTGAAAAATTGCATGTTATATTGATAACCATTTCAAGTGGCTATGATGTAAATTGTGAAAAGTTCAAATTATTCACTCTCCATACTGCCAAATACTTTGTTAATATTTACCCGTGGTATTATATGCCTCCTACTCTACACAAGCTATTATTTCATGGTCCAGATATGATTTCTGCTGCACTTCTTCCAATAGGCCAACTCTCTGAAGAAGCGCAGGAAGCCAGGAACAAAGATTTCAAAAAATATCGCGAAGCTTTTCAAGGAAATGTTCTCGTAAAAAATGTAATGAGGATGTTTTTAATTTAATGTTGATTACATCAGATCCACTGATAACAAGCTACAGACAATTACCTAAAAAACAACTTAAATCATTTTCAAAATTTTTTTTTGTTCTGATAACTCCAATTCAAATGTAAGCGATGAAATTGCATTTAATTTGCACGCTTCTGCTTCAACTGACCGAGTGATACTCGCTACTGCAGTTGTGCAAATTAAAGGCATTTCCGGCGAGTATTTTTTAGCACGAGCCTTACTTGACTCTGGATCGCAAATAAACTTCATACTCGTAACTGAAGAACTTGCACAGAGGCTGAATCTTCGACGAAAAATCATTAAACTTGCTTGGCATCGGAGAAGCAAAAACTACAGTCAGCAAAAAATTACATGCAGTAGTTAAATCAAGGCTGAATGATCATTCGTTTTCTGCAGATTACTGGGTCCTGAGCTCAATATCAGCATATCAACCGGATCATGCTATAAATATAGTAAATTGGAATATTCCACGTAATATTCAATTAGCCGATCCATGTTTCAATAAGCCACAAAAAATTGATTTGTTGTTGGGGGCAGAAACGTTTTTTGAAGTGTTGTCCGTAGGTCAGATACAACAAGGTCCTAAATACCCAACCATTCAAAAAACACTGCTTGGTTGGATAGTATCTGGAAAATATTCAAAATGTTCGAACTCACATACACGAATTTGTCAATCCGATGAATCGCCATCTCTGGACAAAATGATTCAAAAATTCTGGACGTTGGAGGAAATTCCTGGAGAATCAAATAAAATTCTCACTCCAGATCAACAAATGTGTGAAAATCACTTTGTTAAAAATACGCAACTTTTGCCGAAAGGTCGTTTTGAAGTTAAATTGCCATTCAAAGCGCCTCCTAGCTGGCTCGGATCGTCGTTTGAAACTGCCAAACGTCGATTTCTCGCGCTCGAGCGAAAACTGCCAAAAAATTACGAGCTGAGAGCAATGTACATGGAGTTCTTGCACGAATATCTCGCCTCGGGACATATGTCACCAATAAGTGATGAACTACCGATACCGATACCACACTACTTCATTCCGCATCAGTGTGTCTTACGACCACAAAGCACAAGCACCAAATTGCGAGTTGTTTTTGATGCCTCGAGTCGGACATCGACTCAATTATCTTTGAATAAGATCTTGAGGGTTGGGCCAACCATTCAAGAGGAGCTTGTAACGAAGTAATCTTCGCCACATGTGCTGTCGCACAAAAACACCTGCCCACCACCACCAATACATCAAGAAGCCGAATACGGCGCCAAACACAGCGACAAAACTCACCACACCACCACCAACCCACCACGGCACACACACTCGCACACTCCTACCAATACCAACACGCGTGCCCACACTTACCCCATTCGCAATTTCACCACTGATTGGATGCGCATGACTCCCACAAAATAGAAAGTCAGTCGAGTGGTGGCCGCCGGACCAGACACATGACAGCTGGATCCAGCCAACATGTGTGGAGCAGAAGCGCTCTGGTGGACACTACGGGCTCACGTAGCAAGAGCGGGCAGCGAGGACACAGGGCTCGCAGCTTATTGCGGCCCAGGTACTCGCCCCTCTTAGAAGTAGTTGGTAGAAGGGAGTTAAATAGATAGTAGTTGGTAGTGTAGTGTAGTTATGTAGAAGGCCACAACAACAACAACAGAACAACATCAACAGCACTAGGGACCACAACAGCAGCAGAGACCACAACAACAACAACCACAACAACAACAACGAGAACATCAACAGCAGCAGAGACAACACCAGCAACAGAAGCAGCACCACCACAGAGACACCAGCAACAGAAGCAGCACCACCACAGAGACGCCACAGAAGCAGCACCACCACCGAGACACCATACAGGAAAACTCACCCCAATAGGCGCCTATATAAGAGGATAGCGCCTAGGAGTCGAGGAGTTTACCGCCGGAGCTTAGCCACGCCGCATCGACGCCAGGAAGCACTAAAGTTATTTATTAGTTAAATAAAGTGAATTAAAAGTTTAAAATTAATTTTGCAAGTATTTTATTTGTCGCACATTTCCTGGGTGCTCATTCGCGGGTCGACTCTTTCCCCCTCCCACTTTTCTATTTCTAGGACCCAGGCATTCCCGCTTAGCCTACCCCGGCTGGGAAACCACGTTATAAGCTGTTTTCGACTTTGCTCCGTTTTCGTACACATAAATATGCCATCACGGCAGATATTACGAAAATGTATCGACAAGTCCTTATGGCCGAAGAGCATTCGATTTACCAGCTCGTAGTGTGGAGGCAGCATCCTTCTCAACCACTCCAACATTTTCGACTAAACACGGTAACGTATGGTACTGCGCCAGCGCCATTTTTGGCAATACGGTGTTTAAAAATGTTAGGCGATGCACATAAAATCTCACACCCAGAAGCGTCAAGGGTAATTAAAAGAGATTTCTACGTCGATGATCTTCCAACTGGTGCCGACACACTCGAAACCCTTAAAACTCTACAAAGAGATGTGAATCAAATCTTAAAAAAAGGTCGGTTTCAGTTGGCAAAATGGTTTTGTAACCATCCTCAGTTGTACAGCACTGAAAGGACTGAAAAGGATATTACATTTAATGACTCCGATGCCACAAAAGCTCTAGAAATCCAGTGGATACCGAAAGACGAAACATTTAACTTCAATTTAGAAAAGAATTTCCACAATCTACGAGCTACGAAAAGAAACATTCTATCAGTTTCAGCTCGTCTATTTGATCCTCTTGGATTATTGTGCCCAATAGTTACCAAAGCAAAAATCTTATTACAAGAGCTTTGGATTGCAAAACTTGATTGGGACGAGTCCATTCCATTGCGCCTTGATACCTGTTAGCAGAACTTTAAAGCAAACCTGACCCAACTGCCCGACGTAAAAATACCTCGGTTTGTGGAAACACATCCAAACGCGAAAATTCAGATTCACGGTTTCGCCGATGCGTCGATGAGAGCTTATGGGTGTTGCATTTATGTACGCAGTCACACCACAGAGGGTATCAAGTCGACGCTATTCAAAGCAAAGTCCAAGGTGGCCCCATTAAAAACCAAATCGCTTCCACGATTGGAGCTGTGTGCAGCGCATACTCTCTCCAAATTATGGATGAGAGTATCGGCAATGTTGAATCTTGACATAGAGCAAATTATATTTTGGACCGATTCCGAAATAACGTTGCATTGGATAAAAACACATCCATCAACTCTGGCAACCTTTGTCGCAAACCGAGTGTCAGAAATCCAAGAGTGGACTCAAGGTATATCATGGAAACATGTCCCGACAAAACAAAATCCGGCGGATATTGTATCAAGAGGTTGTAACGTGGATGAATTAAAGAGCTCAATTTGGTTCAATGGGCCAGAGTTCCTCCTAGAAGACTCAATTGCATGGCCAATGAATAAACATTTTGAGTTGTCTCCGGATGACGAGGCCTTCGAAAAACGACAGGCAAATGTAGTTATGGTTGCAGTTGAAATTCCTCGGAACTCTCTGATGGATTTTATTGAAAAATGTTCTTCATATGCTAAATTAGCCAGACAGTTTGCGTATATTATGAGATTTGTTCGAAAATTAAAGAATAAAAGCGAAGTTTTTGAGACAGTACCCACGGCTAAAGAGTTGCAATTAGCATTCTTGAAAATTATTGAAATTGTTCAAAATCACGAATTTCCTGAAGAACTTCAAAGATTGAAACGTAACGTCGCACTTCCATCTAATGTACAGAAGCCCAATCCATTTATGCATGCATTTAAGGAAGGTGATTGTTCATTCCATCTACTTCGAGTAGGAGGACGTCTTCTACACGCACCAATTGAATATGTTGCCAAGTTTCCGTTATTACTGACAAAAAATACTCAGTTTATAAAAACATATTTGCGTTATCTGCACATAAAAAACCATCATGCTAGATCTAAAGCATTGGTCGGTTTACTTCGCGAAAGGTTGTGGCTAGTAGATGCTCAAGAAGCATGCCGGAAAACTGTAAAAAACTGCGTTCATTGCTTTAAATATAAACCAAAGTTGCTAACGCAAATTATGGGTAATTTACCAGCAGACCGACTTAGAGCACTAAGACCCTTTCTTATATGTGGCGTAGATTTTTGTGGTCCCGTGTATACCTCTTTAAAAATTCGCGCTCGACCACCGAATAAAACGTATATTGCTGTTTTTGTTTGTTTTACCTCGACTAATCTCACGTCCGATTGCTTTATTCTCGCCCTTAAACGGTTTATAGGTCGCCGAGGAATTCCGAAGACGATGTATTGCGACAACGGGACGAAGTTCGTGGGAGCTCAGAGGAAGTTGCAGGAGGTTCGCGAGCAGTTCAATCGAGGGAAGGGAGCAGTTCTTCAATACGCAGCAGAGGAAGGGTTCCAGCTTCGCCTTCATACCGCCAAGGGCTCCACATTGCGGCGGTCTGTGGGAGGCTGCGGTGAAGTCAGCCAAGACGCTGCTACATCGCACAGTTGGAAACGCCCGACTAACAGCCGAGGAGCTGTTAACCGTGCTGGTCGAGGTCGAAGCTATCCTCAACTCAAGACCAATCGCACCCCACAGCGCACAGCGCAGATCCCAACGATGGCGAACCGCTAACACCAGCGCACCTATACTAATAGGCTGCCCGCTACGAGCTCTGCCTCCGGAACCAGTGCCGGACAATCTAATGCATTGCTTAAAAAGATGGCAACTTGTCTGCTATCTCAAGCAGCAGTTTTTTTTTTTGCTTAAATTAGGAAAAGATGGCCGAAAGACGCTAAATTCAAATTTTTATACCATTAAATTTTATTTAGTTCACAATTAGGTTTTTAATGAAGTTGTATATTGGCGATTTGACGAAACAGATAGTGACTGTTTATCAGATGAATCGGTGCACCGGTGATCTCCAGTCGTGTCAACCCACGAATTTGCATGCACAGGACAGTTTTAAGATGTAAAATGCGTCCTAAAGGGAGCTCTGTTAAACTCTATTCAGCTCTTTATTTTTTGTCGAATCTACGAAAATAAAATCTCCAAATATGGTGAAGTTTATATCTTTCCCAGGGTCACTCCCCGCATAACAAAACCAAACAATATTATTATAAATGTATCTCCCAGTAAAAAAAAACAACAATTTGAATATTATGCGTTTTATGACATACGAAACGGTGTCTCTTTGATTTCCTAAAATCCATAAACGCATTAATTTCTAAATCGAACAGCTACATGGACAGCAGCATTTCCACTAGGTATATATTTAGGCTGGGAAATAATATAAACATTCATTCGGATGCATAAATGCCTCTGATTGCTTTGGCACGAAGTAGGTCAGAATTATATCCAATAACAGCAGGCACAGACTAGACTTGGATTTAACTTGAATACGAACACAGCAGCATACAACGTACTCGCTCTCTTTAAATTACAACAAGCCATAGCGATACTTAATTCCTTTAGAAGGGCCATTGTCTTGAATCAAGAATGTATCCGAGTACAAATTTCCTGCGTTTGTTTGTTTATTTGAAAACTTCAGATGCTTCGCCTGTTCAACGTGAGCAAAGTGTTACATTCTAACCTAATGGGAAAGTACAAGGTGGCGCAAAAATAACCTTCCGATATTTTATGGCTGTAATTTAAAAAAAAAATGAAAAACTTTGATTCTTCTTGTGGATTATTTTTATTTGGTCTTTTAATTTTTTTTACATCAAGTCGAGAATATGATGTCATGTAAATGGCCGCCGCCACAGTTGATTGTCATTTGAGCCCTTTTTATGGCATTTTCCATCACTTTGGCCAAAACTTCCGGCGATAGGTCCTCACATTGTTGACGGATATTGTCTTTAAGAGCTGCAAGAGTCTGAGGCTTGTTGACATAAACCCGCTACTTCAAAAAGCCCCACAAAAAGAAGTCTGGAGCGGTCAAATCAGGCGATCTTGCTGGCCAGTGCAAATCGCCAAAACGGGAGATTAGGCGCCCGGGAAATGCATCCTTCAGCATATCGGTTGTGGCACGTGCAGTGTGTGCCGTTGCACCTTCCTGTTGGAACCACATGTTTTCCAATCCCAATTCATCAAGTTGCGGCAAAAAGAACTCGTTGATCATTGCTCTGTAGCGCTCACCATTCACAGTAACCGTTTGGCCCGCGACGTCTTCGAAGAAAAAAGGTCCGATGACTTCTCCAGCGAAAACAGCACACCATACAGTGACTTTGAGCGGGTGTAATGGCTCTTCGTGGGTTACACGCGGATTTTCAGTGCCCCAGAAGCGTAAATTTTGCTTATTTACGTACCCGCTAAGATGGAAATGGGCCTCATCACTCATGATTATTTTTGATGAAAAATCATCTTCCTCTTGGTGGTGATTAAGGATGGCTTGAGCGTATGTTAAACGCGATTGGCGGTCAGCAGCTAACAGCTGATGCACCGTCTGGACTTTGTACGGAAACATCTTCAAATCTTGTACCAAAATTCGCTGTAAAGACCGTCGACTGATACCCATTTTCGTGGCACATCGTCTGGTCGATGTCGACAGCGCTTCCATGACATCTTCGGCTACAGCAGCAATATTCTCTGCAGAACGGCTACTCCGGGGTCTGCCACGCCTGGCAGCATCTCGTGTTGTGCCAGTCTCTTCGAGGCGAGCGGCTAAACGTCGCAGTGTTTCACCAGTAGGCGTTGGACGGGTAGGAAATCTGCGACGAAATTCACGTTGTGCCAAAGTCACCGACCGATTATTGCTCAAATAAATAGTCACCAATATTCCGCGTTCTGGAGCAGTGTAGCGTAACATTGTTTATTAACGTGTATTTCGCATGTGTTTACTACACAAATGTCAAAACACAACTGACATTAGGGGCCAATCGCAAAATTTATAGCATTTTCTGATAGGAGGATTACTTTTGCGCCACCTTGTACATTCTACGTATGGTAATAAACCGAAGAACGTCCTACGGATTCCATGAATGTAATTATAGGTCTTTGGATTGATTTAAAAAAAAAATGAACCAAAAATGTTTGCTTTCTTTTTTTTCTACTAATTGTGTTGTCATATCGCATTTAGAGAAGAGAAAAAAAAACTGAGCCAGTCGGAATGCACTTCATGCATTTATGCATTTTACCTGCTGCGAGAGTGACTGCTGCGTGATGCACAAATGGATTGACAAATTAACATAACTATATCCACATCGCCACATCGCCAATGGGATGTACCTAATTTAAAAAGAAATCAGGTTTTCTTCGTTCCTTCTGGTCGACCGCGCCGCAAGATTAAAATAAAAATCTCAATCTGGAAATCTCAAGGGAAATGAAAAAAAAAAAAAAATGCATGTATCCCTTTTGTGCGAAAGAAAAACTATAGATACCTGTTTCGTGCCCTAATTTCACTCTGTTGAGCGGTGTGTTGTGTTGAGGAGCAATTCGTCGGGTGGGCTTTTAATTAATTACTTTACTATTGGATATAAAAACAATACAAATATAGATTTTTTTTTTTTTTCCTAAAAACAGCAAACACAATTTTGTACCAAAAAAAGTACCTCTTTTGTTTTGATATGATTTTTTCTAAATTCTCCAGTTGAGTCATTCTGGAATTAAATGTTTAATTTGTTTTTTTTTTTGTTTTTATTTTCATTTCGAGAGTACGTAGATAAATATAAGTTTTTAATTTCGTAAGAAGGGAGGCCGCCGATATACATAAACATTAGCGTGTGGGAGTTATATTGACTGGCAAACAAGTAATATGAATGTTGGGCTATTTTCGAAACACTGTTTTTGTACATCGCAGAGTTTTGTTTTGGTTTTGTGTACATATCTGGCTTAATCAGCTGTTAGAATAAAAATGCCCACCCTATTTCGGGAAATAATAAAACGGATTAATGGGATTGAATTTTTCATTTTTGGGTTGGAAAAATTCCTCAAATACGTCATTGATCCAAGAGGAGGGTTCTCATTTGAGACGTTGAATCGAATGCGTGTACGAGTGTTGGACCTAAACAGGTTATTTGCAAGAGCAGATCGCCGAAAAAAAAAACCGAATTTATAACGACACATAATCCTGATCATAATATCAGGTTAAAAGAGGAAAGCTTTCGGTCAACGAAGGCCAACCCATCTGAGGAAAACCAATAAAACTTTAAACGAGCCAGAAATGATTGCAACGAATTAATTGTGTCGAATTTTCCTACGACTGAAGTTGAGGCAAAAAATGTTACTAACTCCAAACTAAAAATAAATAAATATTAGGCATTAACGGCCCATACAGAGCCTAGAACCTAGCTTCTGCAACCACTTTATTTACGAAGTGGAACGTGGAAGGGACCTGCAATTTAAAGCCGAATCTGAACGGCAAATTTGAGAAGCCGTTCGACCTCAATGAATATTGGCGATTTCGACACGTGCCTGCTCCCACGGTTGATAGTTGTTTGATCTTCCTTTTATGACACCGGTGATCCCCAGTCGTGTCAATCCACGGATTTACATGCACACTTGCGGGACAGTTTCACGATGTTAAATGTCTCAGCTGAATGTAAAAATAGCTTAGATGCGATTTCCCCCCTTTGGGATTGTATCAGTTCTCTGAAGGCTCTTCTTTCGGTGGAACAGGAAGCAGTAGCTCTCCCTCCGTTGCGCAGTTAAATGGGATCAGTCCAAGATTCAATTGCATCAATCAACTCCCCCTGATCCTAAGCCATAGTTCGGGAGTTGGGCGGGAACGCGACTGCGCTAGTCACTCTCAACATATTATAGCCGCGCTGCAATCCCAGACTCTTCATGAGTTCCTCCCTCCCAACGTCTACCTTACAGTAGGTATTCACAGAGCTCCCAGTAGGCTGAGCGACAACCGGCAAAACACCCCCCGGACCGAACTTGTGGTCTAAGTGAGCCTGGGCTTCGTGCCCTGGCAGCCACCTTGCCTAACCTAACCTAGTCACCAACGCACAGGGAATAGTAGATGTGCCCAAGCAGCAGGTCCAGAAGCTGTTGGGCATCTCGTAGAGAGAGTGATAGGACAAGAAGATAACCCTATTTTAGTCAACAAACAACCGGTTCCACCACCCAGCGTAGAAGAGGTTGGCTTAGCTGTAAGAAAGCTTAAGATCAATAAGGCTTACCAGAAGTGCGAGGAGGGCAAATGGAGGATAAGATTCTCTATAAGCTGTGGCAATTATGCGATAGTAGTGTATTCACAAAGTGATTGGCAGGTCGTGTGTTCGAATCCCGACCAGAACCATGCTTTGTAAAATTGACTACACACAACAATTCAAATCTTCCTTGCAATTAAGGCGCCACCTGTGGAGAAAAACCCCAATCACACCAAAAACTCCTTTCCTATCCTCCTATTCTTTCAGTAGTAATAGGGAGGTGATGTTTTGGTAGGGCGCATGCACCAAATCATCAACCAAGTATGGGTGGAGGAAAGCGTGCCCGAGGACTGGACTATCAGCTCCATATGCCCCTTCTTCAAATAAGCCGATTTTATGTCTTGTCTTCGGTGTGCGAGACTCTCTACACTGAACATTCAGACTCAATACTGGTCCATTGTTCTGCCAGGCAGATACCCCACTTTTAATGAAACTTTGTAGGCTTTTCTAAGCGGGGACCAAGACTAGACTAAGTGAATTTAGCCTTCCGACCGGATTCAGAGCAATCTTGCATATACCAACTGTCTTGGAGGTGGTGTAATGGTTCGGCGAGGCCTTATGACTTTTGCTACAGACGCAAATACTCCGCCCCTCCACCTGTTCCTCACAACAAAGTTCATAGTCATGAGGGTAGCAGAAGTCTCCGTTTGGAAGACTGGCGCAAGTTTGCGTAACGAGAAGTAAAGTCTAATGTTGTCGCTCTCCACAAAAACATCAGCACCAGATCCGTGATTAGTTTTGGAGCCATACGTGATGATTCAACTGCATTCCTTTTCAGGCTCAACGTCTGAAGAGAGCCAGTCCTGATCACGAGTAAAGTCGTCTTCGTAACTACGCATGAGCCCAAGTTCTTGTGCCATTCCATCGAACGGCATATCCATAAGACATGAGTCGGTGGATAACCCTCGCGCAAGGTCATAAAAACTGCAGTACAAGTTATACCAAGGTTGGTTGGTTGGAAATGGCCTTCGATGAGGTACACTTAGACCAAAGTAGGTCCATTCTGATGCCATTGGGAGGTGGCCGCTTTCAGAACCATATACTTTTCCTTATAAAGTTATTGATGTCGGCCGTGCAGTCATTGTTCAGATCATCCAGTTCGTGGAAGAGGTATTGGCCTTAAGTCCAATAAGTGCAGGACTGTCTCCTCTTCTTCCTAATCAACACAACTTTAGCAGAAATCGTTTTAGGGGAGCATGCCGACCCATTGCATCTGGTCCAGCTTTGGCCATATAGCGGTGCTATACTAGCTACACTGGATCCATCGGATGTTTGCCTTTTTTAGGAGCATCAGCATGGAGGAGGTATCTAGCAAACGACATTGGTTAAGGCGTTATACCAAAAGCCACCTGTTGTTCGATTTGGGATAGCTTTGATTGTGCCCCCCATGATGCAAACATCCAGGGAGGGAGGGTTCAATAATGCATTTAGGATGGGGCCAAGCGTGCTGGGGAAGGCACCCGTCCAGCCGAGTTATACCTTCCATTGGAATTTGCCAAAAGCAGCAGTTAGGTATTCTACAAAAAAACAGCCGACGTTTTTCTTCGAAAAAGTGGTGTGTCTTCCTGGCAGTACTATGGATCAGTATCGAGTCTAGTGCTCCAGTGCTCTGAGATGTCAAAAGATGTCATAAGTGGAGTTGATGTTTACTCAGAGGTAGCCCCTTCCACTTGCGTGCGCCACCTGAGTCGCGGTCTTCCTCTACCGCGCCGTCCCTCTTCCGGGCCGGAGCATTCACGTCCATTTGCTCTACATGACCCAGCCACCTCCATTCACCGGACCAAAAATTACCTGAAGAATTTTCCTCTCAAAACAACCAAGAGTGACCTCATCCGCTTTTGTTAGAGTCCATGCCTCTGCACTGTAGAGAAGGACTGGGATTATTAGGGTCTTATAAAGGGTCAATTTAGTTGTTCGAGAGAGGGCTTTGCTACTCAATTGCTTTCTTAGCCCAAAGAAACAGCGATTGGCAAGAGTTATCCTTCGTTTAATCTCAGCGCTGGTGTCATTGCCTGAGTTCTTTTCGGAGCCTAGGTAGACAAAGTCCTGAACTACCTCAAAGTTATATCTGTCTATAGTGACATTCTGTCCGAGACGTCGTTCGGTGTTGGGTCCTTTCTTGATGACTGCATATACTTTGTCTTGCCCTTATTGATCGCCACCTATGCTAACGCGATGATTAATGTCGTCATCATAGGTTGCTTCGTAGGCATACCGGTAGGCATACCGGTCGTAAGAGGCGACTAAAATCCACCCTTCGGGATAGGGATCAGAATCTACCCGAGGTAGGCATGCCGGTCGTAAGAGGCGACCAAAATCCACCCTCAGTATACCGAGTGCATAGAGTATACAAAAAATGCAATGATTAAAACAAAAAGATATAATACCCCAGGTGGCAGCCCAGTTCTACTGGAAAATCCACACTCTTCGGAGGCAGGCTCTACGGATTCTGGGGAGAGCCATTTATTGCAATCATTCGACCCTTTTAAAAATAGTAAAAGGGTAACTAGATCACCACCAACGGGATCTGTGCCAGAAGCAAAAACTAATCGAAGTCCTACGACGCCAAAAGATTTTGGACGCTTTTCGAGGGACTCAACGAAATGCAAAAGCTTCGAGGACGAAAACAAGGAACTCCGCACTAAGCTTAACCAAATTGAACAGCTTTACCAAGAGCTAAAAAAAGAGCTAGATCAGCTGAAAGCTGAGAACAAAGCACTTGTTGAATCTCAACCTAAAAAACAGCCAGAAGCCAAATCATACCGCTCAGCTAGCCGCGATTATCATACAGACGAAGAAGAGCTAGGGCGCGAAACGGATTGGATCACTAAGAGGAGACCGAACAAAAAACGGAAAGCCGGCTCCTCACCAGAAGTCGTTGTGCTAAAAGATAGACAACCCAAAAAGGCAAATGCCAACGAAATAGAAACGCTAAGGAAAAAACCTCAAAATAAGGTATACCTTCCACCTCCAATTAACGTTGTCGGAGTTTCAGACTACAGCAAGCTAAGTAGCCTTCTTAAGGAAATAGCAAAATCCACATTCAAAGTAACATCTCTGAATAATAATGTGTGGAAAATAAATGTAAGCGATCCTGAGAGCTATCGCGCAGTTTCTCAAAAGCTGAATACTGAGAAGGTACAATGGTACACTTATGAAAACAAGTCTGAAAGGCCACACCGAGTTGTAGCCAGAGGGCTCCACTCTTCGTGCCGCAAAGAAGATGTTTTGCAAGATCTTAAAACTAAAGGTTTCAAAATTATCGACGCGGTTAATATACTTAAAAAAGAAAAGCAAAAAACGGAACAAGACGAGGAAATTGTTGTCAAACGCGGACTTCCGCTATTCATGCTTAGTTTCGAAAAGTCTGAAAACATGGAAAAAATATACAACATTAAAACTATCCTAAACATAGTGGTTAAAATTGAACCGATGCGCCAAAGGACTCGTCAGATTCCTCAGTGTAAGCGTTGCCAAGGCTACAATCACACGCACACGTATTGCCAAAAAGAGCCGCGTTGCGTAAAATGTGCCGGTAAACATTTATCGAAGGAATGCGCTCTAAGTAGACAAGACCTACCAACATGCATAAATTGCAATGGAAAACATCCGGCAAATTATCGCGGATGCGAAGTGGCTAAGGAACTTCAAAATAGGCGCGACAAAATAAAGAAAACTACGCTACCAATCGCAAATAAAACCAATAACAAACCTGAAAGGGGCAATAATAAAACCAATGAAGGACGAAAAAAGGCTAAAGAAATGGTCAAAACACAACACCCAAGAGAAGGAAAATTGTTTAGAAAAAAGTCACCGAAAGCTGTTCCACAAACATACGCTGAAGCTGCGTTGCAAGGACGCGAACAAACAAATAAAACATCTGATCCAGTCTCCCAAGTTTTCTCTGCAATTCTTGCCAGGCTAGAAGAACAGAGCCAAATTAATAAACGTATGTTTGAAAAACTCGACAAGCTCGAAAATCAATTTCGAAGTACACGTGCAATAATATAAATATGACGGATTTAGTTAAATTAGTGACATGGAATGCGAACGGCCTTCTGCATAAGATGGACGAGCTCGAGATATTCATTCATAAATATGAAATTGATATTTGTTTGATTTCGGAAACTCATCTGACGAAAGAAACCAGCACAAACATTCGAGGATACATTGCCTATCACGCATATCACCCTTCGGAAAGGGCGAGAGGCGGGGCATCCTTGTTGATCAAAAATACCATTGAACACTCAGTCAGTGGAACAATCGAGCTTGACAAACTGCAATTATGCACGGTGAGCGTAAAAATTAAACACATAAAATATGATTTTGCAGCTATCTATTGCCCCCCACGTGCAACGATGGAAAGAAGCGATTTTATAAGTATCTTTGACTCACTTGGACGAAATTTCGTCATCGGAGGTGACTTTAACGCAAAACATACCTTCTGGGGATCGAGATGCATTTCAGTAAAAGGTAGAGTTCTTTACGAAGCCGGTATGGAATTGGGGGTAGACTTTCATTCCTCAGGTAAACCGACATACTGGCCCTCGGATACGGCAAAAACACCAGACCTCATCGATTTCTTCATCACGAAAGGTTTGTCGGGAAACTCTATTGTAGTTGAGGAATGCTTCGATCTTTCTTCTGATCATTCACCGGTCATTTTGACAATTAACGGCTGTCTACGAAAAAAAGAAGGTCCGCCCAGACTAACTAACATGAAAACAAACTGGGAATCCTTTAAAAAATACTGTGAAAGTAAAATCGATCTCAAAGTGTCTCTTCGCACACCCCACGAACTTGAAGACGAAGTCGATCAATTTATTAACGTCATACAATGCTCAGCCTGGAAAAATACTCCCCATAAACGGAAAATAACCACAAATTGCGAAATAACATATCCCTTGGAAATCACGCAATTGTTAAAGAAGAAAAGGGGAGCGCGCAAAAGATGGCAACAATCTCGCGCTCCACAGGATAAAACCACTCTTAACTACCTTTGTAGTAAACTTAAGAGAGAAAATCGAGACTTTAAAAATCGTCAAATTTCTACATATCTTGGAAGCCTAACTGCGGATAAAAGTACAAATTACTCGCTCTGGAAAGCCATGAAAGGCATTAAAAAACCAAAAACGCAAGCGCCACCCATCAGGAAAATCAATGGAGAATGGGCGAAGAGTGACAAGGAAAAAGCCGAAATATTTGCAGAACATTTGGAAGAAACATTTAAACCATTTGATGGTCAAGCGTTGCTCGAATTTCCTGTCCTAACCGTGGCACCTGACAATTATAGAATAAAAAGTGTATCGCTAGCCGAACTACGCTTCGAAATAGAGAAACTAAAATTAAACAAAGCTCCTGGATATGACTTAATCACAGGACAGGTCCTTAAAGAGTTACCTAGGAAAGCTTTAATAAAGTTTGCATATCTTATAAATGCATCGTTCAGGTTATTGTACGTTCCACGACAATGGAAGGTAGCTGAAGTTATAATGGTTCCAAAGCCCGGTAAACCACTGAATGACAAAAAATCATATAGGCCAATATCTCTCTTACCGATAATGTCGAAGGTATTCGAAAAACTTTTGTTAAAGCGCCTACATCCGATTATCGAAGAACGTCGATTAATACCTGACCACCAATTCGGATTCAGGATTAAGCACTCTACAATCGACCAGGTTTACAGAATAACCAATGTAATTGAAAAAGCCCTAGAGGAGAAAAAAATATGTTCTAGTGTTTTTCTCGACGTCTCTCAGGCCTTTGATAAAGTATGGCATACAGGGTTGAAACATAAGCTAAGACAAGCTTTTCCGAAACAGTTATCTGATATCCTTAGTTGTTACTTATCAGACAGACTCTTTCGTGTAAAACACGGAAATGATTACTCTGAATTTAAAGAAATCGCGGCAGGAGTTCCCCAAGGAAGCGTTCTTGGACCGATCCTATTTCTAATATACACTAGTGATATTCCTCAAGAAGAAGGCACAACAGTAGCCACATTTGCAGACGATACAGCTATATTAGCGGTCAGTAATACCGTTGAATCAGCAACTAATAAACTCCAACGTTCTATTGACAAAATTTGTGATTGGACAAAGACTTGGCGTATTGCTCTCAACGAGGCCAAATCAACGCACGTGAATTTTACTTATAAAAAGGTAGACAACTTACCCATTTTCATTGATTCGGTACGAATTCCGTACGCAAACGAGGCAAAATATTTGGGTATGACACTCGATGCGAAATTAAAATGGAAACCGCACGTCAAGAAGAAACGCGAAGAGCTCGCCATTCGATGTAAACAAATGCACTGGCTGCTTGGTAGATTTTCCCAACTCAGCATGCAGAACAAGCTGCTTTTATACAAGCAAGTACTAAAACCGGTTTGGACATACGGTATACAACTTTGGGGTTGTACCAAATCCAGTAATATCAAAATTTTACAAACTTTTCAAAACAAAGTGCTAAGAAAAATAGTAAATGCACCATGGTTTATCAGAAACACTGATATCCACAGAGACCTAACTATGGCTACCGTCGAAGATGAAATAAAACATTTTGCCTGCAAACAACAGACACGCCTTCACGGTCATTGCAATATCACCATGCTACAAATTCGAGACGATACTAACCTAGTGCGCCGATTACAAAGGATAAAACCATTTGAATTAGCGCAATAAGATGTAACCGCGTGCTTATGGCGGTATTAGCAGGTGCCTCTACTGGGAAGCTGCCTGCCAAACGCGTAATTTACAGTTTAAATAAAACTACTAGATAGGAATAACCTAGTTGTAGTATGCAGGTTTCGAAGGGAGGTGGTTTTTGTTTTCTTATCTTAAGTGAGAAAGAGTCGCATGTACGATTTTCCACCTACCCCTATTATTCGTCCGAGCCTAGTTCTGGTTCCAAGTCTCGTGCTTTTAACCAGGATAGGTAACTCTCAGCTTGCTGAGAGTAACGATAATATTACTATGGCTTGGGAGTAATATTAGAAACTCTATAAATAAAAAAAATAGGTTGCTTCGCTCTTGATCATGTATCCCAAATATTTGAACTTTTCGCCCTTGGGAATCACTCGTCCTGGAATAGGTCGGAGTGGGTCAGAGAACGGGCTGCACAAGTATTCTGTTTTTCGAACTAATACGATACCCATTCCCCTCTAAAACGTCCACCCATACATCAAGTGCTCGTTTCAGGGACGTTTGAACCTCGCTTATGATGGCTCCATTATCAACAAAGAATAACTCGGGAATCCATCACATTTCCTTCAAGCAGATAAAACATGTTATACTTAGTTGTATTATGTTTGTTATCATTGATAAAACTCCTAAAGAAATTGTTGACTGTTCCACCTTTGGCCTTCTCTGATTGGCACTTACTTGTTCTTATATTCAAAATTATTATTCAATGACATTTTCAAAATTAATAATGTATTTTTTTTCTTTTACAGGACTATCGAACCTTAAGAGCACGTAAGTCATATTTTATAAGTCAAATAAATGCTATTTAAAAATGTTGATAAAATTTTGCAAATGAATTTTAATTTCGCAATCAAATCTGACAAATGAACTGAATCGATTCACGGTGCATTCGAGTTAATCAAATTTTCCGTAGGAATATTCGCAATATTTATTTTCACAAATCGGAACTTTTACTCTTAAGGTCGTATCTAATGGCAAGCTGCCGTTAGCTATTCAAGAGATTCCATCGCCCCCAACTGTTTATATCAATCCCACGCGACTTGCGAATTCACCATCCACTATCAATAAACACAATAACCAAACTAATGAATCCTCATAAATGAAACATTTCTGCAATAATTACCACTTTCACGCTTCTACGTTTTTGTTCAAAGAAAAATCTATCGATTTCTTTTCTTTCTTTTTTTGGTGAAATAAATATTTTTTCATACTAGGAAAACATTTATTTGTGGAGATTGATATATTTTGTTTACTTAAAAAAAAGATACAAAACATTATCGTTTTACTTTTCCATCATTTCACAAGTTGTTGTAAGTGAAACAAGTATGAAGCGTGGGTACAGAGTTCTTGGAAAACTCATCAGGGATGTGCAATCATTTCGAAGTGATTCAGAATAGAATGGGTTATAATGTCTGTAATTAAAAAGACTCATAGAGCCCATCATTTGAAAGTTGATTTGAAGTCTGCAGCATTCCAGCCTCGGCGATCCCGGGCACGCTGCTTCCAGTTGTCCAGACCAATCGCTCTTTCATTCGCCATTGCTGGGCCAATAAAATACAAGTCTAGGAGAAATCACCACCATTTTTGAAAAGCAATGTTGTTTTTTTTACAAAGAACACTTTCAACTGAAATCCAATTCCAAAAGGGGAAACTTGAGCTTTGTCCAACAAGATTGTCTTTTTCAAGGAGGGTAGCAGCCCGCAGGAGTGAACGTGGACTTTTAAACAACACGTTTGTCAGAATCCAATCCAATTCAAGAACTATTAAGGCATTATCCCTGGCAAATGTTGCATATAAGATCCTATCCAACGTACTAATCGGCACGTACCAGTGTGGCTTCCGGCCCGGCAGATCGACAATAGACCAAATCTTCACACTGATGCAAATCCTGGAAAAGACCAATGAACTTCAAGTCGAAACCCACCACCTTATCGTCGACTTTAAAGCAGCATATGAAAGCATTCATCGCCAGGAGCTCTACTTGGCGATGGTCCCCTAATTCGACTATCGCCAAGTAGATTCCGGCAAAACTTATGCAGTTGTGTCGCGTGATACTTGAAAACACGCGGTGCCATGTCCAGTATGGAAACAGTCCTTAGGAACTATTCCAAACCTGTACCGGATTTCACACGCTGTCTTGTGACTTCTTCAATCTTGTTCCGGACCAGATAGTGCGCTAGGCAGGTGTCAATACGCAAGGTACTACATATCTTCAACAGATCCGTCCAATGACTGGGATACGTGGACGATATCGACATCATCGGCAGATCTTAGCTTGTCGTGTGAGAGGCTTTCATGGCAACTGAAGAACAGATAAAATTGGCTGGCCTTGAAGTCAACGAGGACAAAACGAAGTACAAACATACCATTCCTACAGTTTCCAGGAATGTCTCCATACCCCTGCACCCAACAGAGGTGAATGTAAAACTGCTCCGCCATCTCCCCAAGAGATGAACGGCAATCTAGGGCTGCGATGGAATTTGAAGAGACTCACTCCAGGAACTTAATCGCGACTTGACTATCGGAGAATATACGGAAGTCCTTAGTTTATATCACATTTCCGCCTGGAGCACGCTACAATGATTAGGAAGACGAAAAGAGAGACTAAGATTTAGTCTTGCCGCAGAATGTTCTGGTAAGAATAGTGATTCGGAAGTTCTTTCCGAACTGTTATTGGGGTATGGTGTAGTCTATGTTTTTTGGTAGAGTCCAGAATGATCGTGCGGCCACAATTCTTATTGACGCACTACGAGGTAGCTTTTAAGCGGACAGCGGAACAGGCAGCTGTTTGCTTGCTAATTATATTGAGGGATATCAGATGAAGCAGGATGGCAACTGCTGCGGAAGGAGTAGTTTGGAGTGCCAGACAAGCTGTACGTTTGATTTTACGAAGATTATCATGATTTATAGCTTTTAAGCGGACAGCGGAACAGGCTTTTTTGCCTGCTTAATATGGTGAGGGATATCAGATGAAGCAGGATGTCTGCTGCTGCGGAGGAAGTAGTTCGAAGTGCCAGACAAGCTGTATGTTGGACTTTACCCAGATTATCATGATTTATAGCTTTTAAGCGGACAGCGGAACAGGCAGCTATTTGCCTGCTAAATATGTGGACTGATATAAAATGTAGCAGGATGTTTACTGCTGCGGAGGGAATAGTTCGGAGTGCTCCGATTACGCACAGACAAAGCTGTACGTTGGACTTTACCCAGATTATCATGATTTATAGCTTCAGTCTACACAGCCAACCACCCTGTTTGTTAGGATTGGGCTTACGCCCGATACATATAGCCAGTGAATAATGTGGGGTTTTAAGCCCCACTTGTTGCCAATGACTCTTTTTTGTAAGAGAAAAGTTCTATTATAGCTTTTTTGACTCTTTCTAACATGTTGGGTTTCCAGCTTAACTTCCTATCAAAGATTAGACCCACGAATGTAGCTTTGTCGCAAAAAATTTAGCTTGTAACCTTAATAGAATGCGTAATTTTGTATTTCCTGAAAAGCGGAGGAGTTCGGTTTTGTGGGGGCTTATACCCAGCCCACAACGATTTGCCCATCTCGAGCTCCTTCAAGGTATTGAGTTGTTTATCAGAGACGGAAATAGCAACATCATCCGCAAATGCAGCCCTCCCCTTCCAGGCATAGTTCATTCACCACCAAGTTCCAGAAAGAAAAACATAACTCAGTTAGATAAAATAAAAAAAAAATTGGCTGAAATTGAGACTATGAACTCTTGCGCGTCCTTAAAAACACTCTTCAAAAATAAATGCCCTCCACCTCCTTATCAGAGCAAATCAAGAGCAGGCACAAACACGGATACGGGCCCTTTTATCATTCAATTGAAAAAAAAAAATTAAGACATCAACATTAAAAATATCGGGAGGAATTCCCCTTACCCATCACACAAGGTTCATATGTTATCTTACAAACACGTAAAGTGCTCTCAACGAAACCCCTTAAAACGAAATAAAAAACACTCAAAACATTAAAGGAAATGCGTTTTGGTTTTTTAGGCTCGGAATTCCTTAATGTGTTTCTGCTAACGATCAAATAAAAGGACAAAGAGAGCAACACGCTGTGTATACAAGACAAGTAACGTGTGTGGGGGCAATATGCTACATTGCGTTGTTTTCAACGTGCCCCGCAAAAGTGAAATATTTTTCAAAAATTTATTTCAGTGAAATTGAATGTTATTTTTAGAATCGCAGAGACTGGCGCTTAAGGCAGCACAGCAAATGGCCAAAAGCAAATGTCAATATTGTTGCAGTGGGTATTTCATCGACCTTGCAACACGAGGAGGTGTGTGATCTTGGCGGGCGATCCTCATGTTGGGGAATTTTGTGCGTTGATCGGTGACTCAATTCTGATTTGTGCGGATTGTAAGGGCATTGAGAAGTCATCCCATGCAGGATGCTCTACAACAACCGTTTAATTGGTTTTTACGAGAAAGAGACTGGTACATTTTGAACCCCCGAAAACACCAACTTAAAAGGTTAAAACACCTCGACTAATGCTTTTATTTCGTTAGGTCCCTGGACTCAGTGTGTTTAACTTCCATCGTAGCTATAGATTGCCATTCATCTCTTAGACAGATGGCGGAGCAGTTTAACATTCACCTCTGTTGGATGCTGGGGTATGGAGACATTCCAGGAGACTGAAGGGCAGATGATCTCGCTAAAAAAGGAACCACAATACCTCTTTAACCTAATAAGGGTTCTCTAGGTACAGCAATCGCTACATGCAAACTTTTGTTTTAGCTATTCGCAATCGAGAGAACAAACCGTAGGTGAACAAGTAGCACTACATGTCTAGCTACTAGGAATATCTGGCCTAGGTTGGACCTGCGACGCTTTGAGTGTTAAGCCTTAAACCTAAAAAACTTTTCCTAGACAAAACCCAATCTTCCTGCAGAATTTTATCAGCTTCCGGTGGTCTGCGCCAGTCAGCTCCCCTAACTCCTCGAAGAAGTATTCTCCTAGAAACCTTCTACGATTCCGTGCTGTACCCTCGCACTCACACAGTATGTGTGTTAAGTCCTCCTCGGCTTGTAGATCCCCACAGAACCTGCATATATCCATATCTACCAAACCAAGTCGCCTAGCATGCTTCCTTAGGAGGAGACAGTGCTCCGACATAATCCCAGCTACTGTTCCAAGCTGTTCCCTGCTCAATTTGAGAATTTCCTTAGATCTTTTCTTGTTCAAATGAGGCCAAAGTGCTCTAGAGCCATTCTAAATTTTTCTATCTAAGGTCAGCCATTTTTAAGATCTTCTCATTGATTATTCCCTTGATAACGCCAAGGGGTGGTTTAATGTTCACACCTCCACTATTTTCTAGTTCCCCTCCCTTTCTTGCTAGCTCAT
>OX454529.1:11762166-11847738 GCA_949715645.1 Portevinia maculata | reverse complement strand
TGGTTTAAAAGCCAATAGCATTAAGTATGAAAAGGATCAAAGAGTGAGACATTTTGTCAAAGGCTTTGCTGAGGTCGGTTGCAATAACATCAACTTCATAACCAACCTCGAGAGTGCATAGAGTTCCCGAAACTAATTCTAATAAATTAGTGGTGGTTGATATTCCCTTCAGCGAACTATGTTGGTTAGGGGAGACGATTTCTTTGCAGTGAAAGAGCATTGTATAGTAGATAATACTTTCGAAGAGCTTAGGAATGCAAGACAGTTTGGCAACAGTTGTCGGGCGCAGTGGCTCAATTGTTAGTGTGTCTGCCTACAGATAAATAAGTTGTTCAGGAGGAAAGATCACAATGATATTCCTTGTGTTCGAATCTCCCAGACAGCAGAGAAAAGACAGACAGTACTGACTGCTGGAATAAGTCCAGAAAGTGTCGCTTCAAACGACGATTTTTTCGTGGTCGAGGACCCACAGGAGAAAGTGGATTTGCTGGGCGCTTGTTTCGAGGCCGTGTATAAGGTGAACAATCCTGTTCGCCGTAACCACGACATTGAGAATAGGGCTCTGGTGAGCCACTTCTATCTGCGCACCGAACTTGAGAATTGGCGATCTGAGAATAACGGATTCACCGTGTTCACTGATGAAAACCATGCTAATGCAGTTGTCGCCAATGGCCGATATGCGTCGCACTTGTTCGTGTCGAAGGATGATCTTCTGTGCATCTTCGAGTCACTAAAGAATAAAAATTCAGCGGGGATGGATGGTGTCCCAAACGTCGTATTGAGACACCTGCCTCTGGAGGCTGTAGATATTTTCACCACGCTGTTTAACAATGCGCTGAATAATGCACATTATCCGGCCCATTGGAAGGTAGCTGTGGTACACCCTATCCCGAAAAAAGGTAAAGATAGGACGAACCCTGACAATCTCCGGTCAATTAGCTTGCTTCCGAATATTAGCAAGGTCTTTGAAAGGGTTGTCAATAGAGCCCTGTTAAAGTGGGTCGATGACAATAACATAATTCCGGACAACCAGTTTGGTTTCAGGGCGAGGCATGACACTATTCATGCCGCGTCGAAACTGGTTTCCGACATTCAGTGGAATAAATGCAAGAACCAATGCACGGGTGCTTGTCTGGTTGATTTTGAGAAGGCTTTCGACACCGTATGGTTAGAGGGACTTTTCTACAAGTTGACCAGGCGGGGGATGCACAAACCTTTGCTATATGTTTTTTTATACCCTATTCTAGGGGTATATTAATTTTGACGCATAGTTTGTAACATACCTTAATATTGCCCGTAGACCCCTAAAAGTTACTATATTTATGATCAGCATCGATAGTAATGTCGATCTAGCCATGTCCGTCCGTCCGTCCGTCCGTCCGTCGGCAAAAATTAGGCCTTTAAACTGGACCTAGAGAGCTGAAATTTTAACCATATACTCTCTAGGGTCCCGAAATAATCAAGTTTAAGAATTTTTGAAATCCGCCCACAGACACGCCCACAAACTCAAAAAAACAAAATTTTGGAAAAAATCGAATTTTGAGCTAGAGAGCTGAAATTTTTTATATATGATCTATGGCCCATAAAACTGATTGGGACATAAAATTTTCAAAACCCGCCCACTGACACGCCCACAATTAAATAAAACAAATTTTGGGAAAAATTGAATTTTGAGCTAGAAAGCTGAAATTTTTTATATATGATCTTTGGCCCATAAAACTGCTTGGGACATACAATTTTCAAAATCCGCCCACTGACACGCCCACAATTAAATAAAATATTTTTTTTGAAAAACCAAAATTTGAGCTAGGGAGCTGAAATTTTTAATATATACTCTCTAGGGGCCCTTTATGCTCATGTGTAAATATTTTCAAAATCCGCCTACTGACACGCCCACAATTATTTTATTTTTATTTTTGAAAGTCCAAAGTTTGAGCTAGGGAGCTGAAATTTATAGTATATACTCTCTAGGTGCCCTTTATGCTCATACTTAAATTTTTTTTAAATCCGCCTACTGACATGCCCACAATTAAATAAAATAATTTTATTGAAAAACCAAAGTTTGAGCTAGGGAGCGTTTTTATTTACAAAAGCTTAGTTTTTTCGATAAAATCCTTTAAATTTTTGTCACGCCCACTTATGAGATATAGGAATAAGAATAGGGTATCCAACAGTTCGCCCAAGCGGACTGTAGCCCGCCCCTATGTTTTTTTTATAATTTGCTTACGCTAAAGGGATTTTTTTTTTCTGTTGTTACAGTACCCTTATAATGCTAAGAACACAGTGTAAGCTACTTGGTATTAGAAAGAATAGAGAGATAGGAAAGAAGTGTTGGGTGCAGTTGTAGGGTTTTTCTCCACGGGTGGTATCTAAGTTACTTAGGGAGATAACGATTTCATGTAATCGGTATAAAGTAATGGACTTGGCCGGGATTCGAACGCACGACCTTCCATTCCGTAAGCGAAAACACTACTATGCTTATGGGAAAGAAGTTCGTTGTCAAATGTGGGAACATGACTTCGAGCAGAGTCTTTGAAATTAAAAACGGTTTACAGCAGGGGCGGTCAATTCTCCGATCCTGTTTAACATTTACACGAGTGATCTGGTGGGTTCACTCAGACATGCTATAGCGTATGCCGACGATTTGGTGGCATACAGATCAGGTCCTAAAATCGAGGTCATTAACATTCTTTTGCAGCGTGACTTCGATCAAATTAAGCGATATTGCGACGACTGGAAGTTGAAAATCAACTTTCAGAAGACGGAAACAATCTTGTTCAGAACTCCATTGGCTGGGGCTTCTAGGGATACCAGAAAAAACTGGAAGCAATTGGCCATTATTGGACAAAATGGGCAGCCATTGGCGGTGAAAAGCGTAGTTAGATATCTAGGTATCTGGTTTGACCAGTATCTATATTTTGATAGACATGTAGTTGCTTGTCTTGCTGGGGTCAAGAAGGCTTATGCTCTGACAAGGAGACTGTTTCATAGCAGTCAACTTGACTCTAGGGTGAAGGTAATTTGCTACGTGGCCCTTATAAGGCCGATCATCGCATATGGTTGTCCATTGTGGTTTAATATAGCGCCTGGTTATATGGAAAAGATTCGGGTTTTGGAGAGACAATGTCTTAGAACCTGTCTTCGGTTGTTCCGAACGCCTGAATCAAACTATATAAAATACTATCAAAACAAGGTCCTATACGATGGAGCTCAGTTGAATGGGATTGACAATTTCCTCATTAAGGTGACTCGACGGCACGTTGCAAGGGCGATGGCCAGCGACAATAGTCTGATCTTTGGGGCATACTACCCCAATGAAATGTACATAGAGAGTACGCTCCGGACTGGCTTTTTTCCGCCAGAGGCATTTATCCATATTGATGCAAAAGGGCTGGTACAGACGAGGGATGGTATTCCGGTCTAATACCATCGCTACCGCAGCGCGAGAGATAAGCGGCTCCTCCATGACGGGGACGTCGCCAATGCTCATGAGCTAATTCGTTTTAGTACCGCAAAATCGGAGATGGATAAATTCGACACGGAAAAGCAATTCGCCGAATTTTGGTGGCTTGTTGAGGGGGAGGGGACAACATGCCCTCCCAGGACGGTGCGTTACTCTAGGTAACATCCTCTTAGCTTATAAGTTTAAGTTAGCTAGGGCGTTTTTGGGAGAGGCCGGGCTCGCCAACGTGTGGTGGTGCTTCCCGGGAGTTGACTGACGCTGTAAGGCTTCAGTCGGCTCACGGCGGCGCGTGTGCACGTTGACGACTGCCAAGCACCCGGAAAGCAATTAGGATTTTGTCCACTTGTTGCGAAACGCAATGAGTGCTCAGAACCCTAATTATAGTTAGAATACGTTAAGGAGTTTAAGTAAGTAGAATAGGTAGTTTGTAGTTTGTTTTATATAAAAAATATAAAATCTTAATAATGATACCGAGTTTTATTTGATTTTCTCGACGAATACATATGTAAGATTAGTTCGTAAATAGTTTTTAGGCCGAAAGGCAATAATTATAAGATATAGTTAAGTTTAGGGCGTCCGCATAAGGACCAATAAATAAGAATAAGTATCCTGTTAATTTTAAGTTAGATTTAATCATTTTTGTCTAGTACGTAAGTTGATATTCCGTAACAATTAAAAAATGAATTTAAAAGTAAAGTGTGTCTGCCTACTAATCTAAAGGTCCCCGGTTCAATTCCGGGGCCAAATAACATCTTGAGTTTTTTTTTTAAACTGCCCCACCTCTTGCGAACGTCTAACAAACATCCAAGAGTATCAATTGTCATGAGAAGCTCTCAAATTTGCCGTTCGGATTCGGCTTAAAATTTTAGGTCCCTTCCACTTCGCAAAGAAATTGGTTGGAGAAGCTAGGTTTTAGCCCCTCTATGGGCCGTTAATGCCTAATATTTATATATTTTAGATATTTGAAGGCTTACACAGTAAGATATATTATATCTTTTAAAATAGTGATAAGCTGATTAATCGATTTACAATGACTCATTGTTCCTTACTACCATAAAACGAAGAGCATAATACTAACTTAGAAATTAAAAAAATAATATAAGAATATAAACGGCCGATTCAAATTCATAAATACAATAAGATTTAGTTACATGAGAATAATATAAAAACAATTTTTAAATTTTAATTACAAAAATTTTAAATTTAAGTTGCAGATTACTTTCTTAGGACCTTTTTTGGGTAAAGGATTTACAGATGGAAAAACTGCTAGGAACATTAAAAGTTGAAATACAGATGTTAGAGGTTTAACTAAATGTTTCTTTTTAAATGATTGCAGGGATTCTGCCGACGTTGGGCGCGGTTAGTACGTAGATGGGGGACCGTTTAAGAACAACCGCGTGTCGTTGGCCAGTCCCATTTACAGAGTTGAGGTAGATAATATACGTGGTATCACAATGGACCTAAATTGGTCTAAGTGTGTCGGCTTCTGCCGACAGCCACATAAACCTAACCTAACCTAACCTTGCAGGGATTCTATCAGAACCCGCAGAGTAATCGTCCTTCAGATTATTTACTTTTTCTTCAACCATTTCAGAAAGTATTGTTATTGACGTTAAGGAAGTTGATAAAGAAGGAGAAGAGTTCCGAATCAGGCTATAAGGTGTATCTATAGAAGATTGGCGGAAAAAGTGGGCAAAGAAGTTTGCGATTGTTTAGGGGTCATTCGAATTCAGGTAAGTTAAAGTGGATGGGTAGCCGGTAGGTAGTCGGACATTCTTAAAGCATTGATAATAAAAAATGAAGAATCGATTGGGATCTTTTCTGATATAGCAGTGCATTCGATTAAGATATTCGGCGAACCCCACAGGCAGACCAGAAGGGATGCAGTTCACCATCTACACTTGAGGCTTATTGCATCATAGCCTTACCGTCATTAAGGGAGAAGCAGAAGAAGTTCATTCGAATATCTAAATCTTGGTAAAGACAATCACAAAGCAGTGTGAAGAGAGAATTGGTGTATTGATAGTTTGAAAGGTCAAAATCAGAGCATGATTTCATGTGCACGTGTCAAAATCGTGAAAAAGAGTCGGGCACTCCTGGATTACACAAATGCAAAAGCACCAGCATATGATAGGCCTCCGTGGTGAAATGATCCGAAACCAAGAGACCTGCCGATGTTCATTGAGGTCAAATCGCCGAACCCCACAGCCGGATGCTGTCAAGTGGGAACCTTATCCCCCAAATCCTGATCACAACCTCGCCGAAAGGAGGAAGAAGAAAAAGAAGACAAATCTGGAAGGAGGAGAACGGTTTTGGGTAAGGCGTCCTTTTCCTCGTCGTCGCTGTAAACAACTTAATAAGATAGCAAAAGCTAACAAACTTAGCAAGAACTTTAGAAGAAACGGCCCTTACTGTAACCATAGTTTCACTGCAAAACGTTGAAAGCTCTCAGCAACCCCTTCGTAGTTCAAATTAAGCTTTTTCTCCTGTTGTTATTGCCATGCCAATAGTTTCCTTTGCTTTTGTATGCTTCGTGCATACCAGCAGAATTAACAGCCAAGCTTCTTGTAATTACGTTGGTTTCACGTGTTTCCACCTCAAGGCTTGTTGTCCATGCAGAGGAAATGGAAACGGTCTTCAATTGTGTGTGTTTGCTGGCTTATACGATGTGCATATATGCATTTATTTTTAACATTTCAGTGCCAAAACCTGCGCCAATCGAAAACTACCCCAATGTGCAGTATATGACATGACCTGCAACCCTGACGTCATAGATTTGAGCAATTTTCCTACATTTCAAGCCCATTTTGGAGAGGGAGGGGGGGGGGGGGGTGGCATAACTATGCGTTACGTAGATACACATGAATGCATATGCAGAAAATTGGATTGAAACTTTCCACTTTTCGGGGAAAATAAGATTAAACAAAACCAGAAGAGGAAGTGCTATTGATTCCGTTTTGCTGCCCAAGAAATACCATTGTGGGCCTAGGTGCTGTTACCAACGACGACGTTATCAACGACACGTTAATGATAGGGGCGCTGACTGCTTGGCATACATTTTTATTGATTTGTCAATAGTTTTATGCATTTTTTTATTACTTTTCCGCTCTGCTTTTATTCCGGAAGAGTTGAAAAGCACTCAAACAAAAAACGACAACACTCAAAAGGCTGATGGGTTGTCGTGAGCTCGCATGGATGTTTGGGCGAAATGAGGACACAAATTCAATGGAAATTCTATTCAAAGAGAACCTTCTATTGATGGCTTATTGTGAAGTGATTTAGCGTTAAACTTATTAGTTATAGAAAAGGTTCATTAGCTTTAAGCGTGCGATTGCCAGACAAAATAAGATAAGTATGACCATTAAGTATAGTTTTTGGCCCCGTGCCCGGTGTGAGTTGTCGGTCCAGGGTAAGATAATCAGCTTGGAGTCTAATTGCATTCTGTGTAATTAAATGATTTCCCTCAAGCGAGGTACAAACTTATTACTATTATTACTTATTCCTTGGAATCGTTGCCAAGGCCTCCTTATCTGAGTGAGCAGCATAAAAAGCAATTTACTACCAACGTTTTGAATACAACATCTATCGAAAAAGGTAAAATGAATTTAAAAACATAGGGACGGGCTACAGTCCGCTTGGGCGAACTGTTGGATACCCTATTCTTATTCCTATCCCTCATAAGTGGGCGTGACAAAAGTCTAAGTATGGTTAAATTGTTAAGAACGCTCTACATATTTTGTTATATAACATTTAATGGATTTTATCAAAAAAAAACGCTCCCTAGCTCAAACTTGGGTGTTTCAATAAAATTGTTTTATTTAATTGTGGGCGTGTCAGTAGGCGGATTTAAAAAAAAATTAACACATGAGCATAAAGGGCCCCTAGAGAGTATATATTATAAATTTCAGCTCCCTAGCTCAAACTTTGGATTTTCAAAAAAATTGTTTTATTTATTTGTGGGCGTGTCAGTGGGCGGATTTTGAAAATATTTATACATGAGCTTAAAGGGCCCCTAGAGAGTATATATTAAAAATTTCAGCTCCCTAGCTCAAATTTTGGTTTTTCAATAAAATTGTTTTATTTTTTTGTGGGCGTGGCAGTGGGCGGATTTTGAAAATTTTATATCCCGAGCAGTTTTAGGAGTCATAGATCATATATAAAAAATTTCAGCTTCCTAGCTCAAAATTCGATTTTTTCCAAAATTTTGTTTTTTTGAGTTTGTGGGCGTGTCTGTGGGCGGATTTCAAAAATTCGTAAACTTGATTATTTCGGGACCCTAGAGAGTATATGGTTAAAATTTCAGCTCTCTAGGTCCAGTTTAAAGGCCTAATTTTTGCCGACGGACGGACGGACGGACGGACGGACGGACGGACGGACGGACGGACATGGCTAGATCGACATTACTATCGATGCTGATCATAAATATAGTAACTTTTAGGGGTCTACGGGCAATATTAAGGTATGTTACAAACTATGCGTCAAAATTAATATACCCCTAGAATAGGGTATAAAAAATCTACGGAAGCCTTGAGAGCTTTGACCCTGAGGGTTTGGTATCGCCCAAATATTAAACAGCCATGAAAAGCCAGTCAATAGTTCAGTATCCAGGTGGATTTTTAAAGTGGAACCCTGAGCCATTTTGTGATTGCAGAAAGTGTTCAGGAAACTGGGCGAAAAAAGGGCTTAAATCTTTCGACATCTTTAAGGTGTAACCCAAAGTAGGCAACTTTTAAGGAACTTCAGTCTTAAATTATTCAAGTCTAACCTGTGAATTCTTACTGGTTTCGGGAAATCCGCCTTATAAGCAATTAAGTGACTTGTCGGTCCCAAGCCCGGGTAAAGGAGTATTTTTATTCCAAATGCGGATACGGGGATTAAACCACCTTAATAAATCCCTAATCTTAAGGTCTAACAGCAAACGCCAAAAGGATGCATGGCTAAGAGGGAGCTTAGTCTAAAGTTCGCGAACTTCGGATGCCAGGCGAACTTCGGATTGAAGTTTGAGGTTCAAGATGGCCTTCCTGTGGTTATATGGGTATTCCACGGGCGACCTATATCCCCAAATACTGGAGGGAATCAAAATTGACAAAAAAAAACAAAAGAGAAAGAGAATGATCCCACTAAAAATGCATCATCACCTAGGGATGTTTTAGAACACCCTGTCAATGCCGATATGACATCTGCCACTTAGGCGGAGTCATTATTTATCGACTCCGAAGAGGGGAAACTTGAAGAGAGTCTATTTCGGAAACTAGCACAATATGAAAAGCCCGTGCCAACAGCAGCAACATCAGCCAAAACCTCTTAACCCTCTACTGCATACGAAGCCAAATATGGCTTTTCACTTTTTTTCCTTTTTTACTCCTTATTCTCACAAAAAAAAAGATCTTTATACAACACAATTCTCTTCTATGCATTTCTGAAAACACATAGCGGTACTTTTCGCGCGAGTGCGACAAAAAACAACGAAGATATTCCTACTTGTAGCTTGTAGGTCAGTGGTTTGCTTGTTGTCGTTGAAAACGAAAGCGTGAATAATTTTCTGATTCGAAAAAATTATAACTTTGGTGTACGGTGAGTTAAGTGGTGATAAAAATATATTTGTGATTCGATACTCATTTCTCTTTGCCACAAATAAAATTTTATTAAAAAAAAAATATTATCTTGCTCGTTTGAGAGGTAAAACTGCAGAAGCCATATTTGGCTTCGTATGCAGCAAAGGGTTGTAAATCTACACATTTTGTTCACTTGACTCTTGTTGTGGTGCACATGTTTTTTTCATTTTTTTATCGTTTCGTATGTTTTTTGCTTAGAAAAATGGAATGCCGTCGTTTTTATGGAGGATCATCATTCCTTAATCCCATTCCTGGAGACGGATCGCGAAGCGATGATGAATTGGCTGGAAATTCAGATGTGGAGTTGGCGACAGAATTGCATATCAATGATCGAAGTGTCAACGTTACGGTTGAGGAAACGGAATCAGATTCAGATGATGAGCCAGCCTCTTGCAGCGTTGAAATCAAAATCCGTAAAAAGCAAGACAAACAAAGGACAACGATGTAGAGCTTTTCAAATTTGCAGGATCGTCCGAGCTTCCAGAATATGTAAAAAAAAACTTGAGACACCATCAGACTTTTTAAAAAAAAAAAATTTCTGATGATTTGTTGGCCTTCATTATAGAGGAATCTAATAAAAAAGTTAATATCACAAACAACGAAATGGAACAATTCATCGGGATGGTGATATTCATGTCTTGTTGTCAACTTCCATCGTGCAGACATTACTGGAATAAGATGGTAGGACAACAAATGACATATGAAACAATAGCGTGCAATAGGTGGGAAACTATCAAAAGGTCAATGCATTTCAACGATAATCAAAACTTCAAACCATTGGGAACAGAAGGACATGACAAACTCTTCAAAGTAAGACCCCTTTTGGAGAAAATAAGGGAACGTTTGCTGTTGATTCCAAAAGGCGAACAAATTATTCCGACGAAATGCCGCCATGAACTGAAGCAATATAACCCAGCTAAGCCGCACATAAATGGGGTTATAAAAATCAAGTCCTTAGTGGAATTTCGGGATTAGCAATAAGTATCCTGACGGAGCGCCAGATCTGGGGGTCAGTGGTAACGTTGTCACAAGGCTTACGTCACCAGTTCATGAAAATGCTAATCCCAAGATTTTCTTCGACAACTGGTATAATAGTCCAAATTCGTTGCAAAGTGGACTTTTGAAACTAGGGACTATAAAGCTCAACCGAGTGCCAAGCTCCAGAATTTCGAAGGAACAACTTATGAAGCAAGGACGTGGAAGTATGATGGAAAAAGTGGCAACTATCAGTGGAGTAAAATTGAGTTTGGTGTCCTGGTTTGACAACAAAATAGTAACTTTAATGCCGCCTTATGTTGGAATGAATCCAGTTATAAATAAGAGCCGTTACTCCAGAAAGGATAAGGAGTACACAATTATTCCTGCTCCACAACCTGTTGAGGTCTAGGTACAACAAATATATGGGTGGTATCGACTTGCTAGATTTGATGCTGGGCTTATATCGCATACAATTACGATCCAAGATCGTCAACATGATTTACCTTTATTTGATTTTAAACTAGAAATGGTCGAATATTTATGTGAAGCTGAAAAGCAACATTTGAAAAGACGTGGACGACCCTGTATTGGATCTAGACTTGGATCTCCTGCGACTTCAACACCAACTAGAAAGCGCCCTGAAAGACATGAAGATTTTCCATTGTTATCAGTTCGATTCGACAACGTCGGTCATTTCCCACAAATAAAAAGGAACCGCCAAATTTTGTCAAAACGACTGTACTTTTCGTTCATTTACTTTTTGCCAAAAATGTAAAGCTTATTTGGGTTACAATGAAAAGAGAAATTGCTTTTCTAAATTTCATGGCGTATAAACACACAACTTTCAACCATTATTTTACTTTTTTATGATACAAGGTGGCGCAAAAATAACCTTCCGATGTTTTTTGGCTGTAATTTAAAAAAAAAATGAAAAAAAATAGTTACCAATATTCCGCGTTCTGGAGCAGTGTAGCGTAACATTGTTTATTAACGTGTTTTTCGCATGTGTTTACTACACAAATGTCAAAACAGAACTGACATTAGGGGCCCAATCGCAAAATTTATAGCATTTTCTGATAGGAGGATTACTTTTGCGCCACCTTGTACAATGAGTTGTTATGTTTTGTTTCATTTATTTATTTATTAAATTAATTGTTCTGTTTTGTTTATAAATATTTTTTTCTTTATATTTTGCTGCTTTTTTATATATTTTATTTACTTAAACTGAAATCAAAAATGTTCTAGTTTTACAACCGTTAATGCACACGAAGCCATATTTGGCCTGTATTCTTATTATTTAAACAAATGATTTTTTTTTGGTTTTTTAATAAAAGATGTCTTAAAACAGCCCAAAGAAGCTATTTAAAAAGTATTTTATTTTTTTTCTCTTTAAATAATAGTTCATGCAGTAGAGGGTTAAGGCTTAAGCTGGCAGAGCGAAATAAGGCAAGAGTGTAACAAGGACAGAAAAGCCAAAGTCCAAGAGGTAGACACGGCGGTTTCTCTCAGCAGGGTGTCGTACGACGAAGCCTCATAGGGCACGAAATCCTGATAATGCAAACAAGTAACGTCAAACCTACTTAGCATGCTGCTGACCGACCTGCACCGGGCTATGGGTGCTTCAGACACCTATAGCCAGCGATAAGCCCAAAGGAATCTAGCTTTTGCTTTAATCCAGGAACCATGGGCCACAAACGTTACAATTTTTTCGATTAAACAGTAAAACTAGAAAGTTTATTTTCGCCAAAGGTACTTGCAGACCTGCCGCTAAAGCTATAAAATAGTCTCTCATTCCAGGTTTCAAGACTAAATCTGGCCCCGGAGTATCGATCAGACGACGTACCACGCAGTTGGGCATCAAACGGCGGTCTTTACAAATAGTTTTAGTGAAAGGCTTGAAGATATTCCCCTACAACAGTGCATCGGTTGTAGGCTTTTGGCCGCGAAGCCATCCTGAATCTCAACCACGAGGGAGACAACTATTCATCGAAAATCATCATGAGCGACGAGGCCGATTTCCATCTCTGTGGATAAATGAATAAGCAGCATTAACTCACGAAGAGCCACTACACGTCGTCTGTGGACGTCAGGCGCTACAGATCCACGCTTAACGACCGTCTCCTTCCTCCATAGGATGAATTGGGACTTGAGAATAAGTGGTTCCAACAGGATGAGCAACGGCGCATACTGCACGTGCCACAACCGAAATTCTGAGTGCTGCATTTCCGGGTCGCCTAATCTCTCGTTTGATTTAGCCGGTCTTTGTGTGGGGTTTTTTGAGTATATTTCAACAAGCCTCAACCTCTTGAAGCCCTCAAAGAAAATATTCGTCAACAATGCGAGGACCTATCGACGGAAGTTTTTGGCAAAAGTGATGGAAAATGCCATAAATCGACCCCGAATGATCCTCAATTCTGGCGGCGGCCTCTTATCGGCTAAAACAAAATGGACTGCTTCCATGTTGAATACTGTCATAATGGCCCGAGTTTGTCTTTGTTTTCTGTTTTTTTTTACACTGTCGAATGTGAAAAGAATTTCATCATTTTCTAGTGTTAAAATATTCAATTTTTTTTTCCAATTCAAAATTTATTGCTAGAGTACAAGTAAGAACAAGTGTCTTTTATAGTACATTAAGAATTTAAATAAAAAGAAAACAAAGGTACTAAGTTCAGGTCAGTTATATTTTCATTGAGAAATATATGCTACAAAATGTCATTTGTTTCTTCCTTTACATCTGATCTGTCAAAATCTCTTTAACCCGCCAATGGTGACGCAAATTTGACTTTTATCAATGGTGACGCCGGTCTCACGCACAGGGGTTTTCAACTGAAGATTTTTCGAAACGTGTTACTAATAGTTCATGTTTTTTTTTTTTTAATTATGCTCTTTGACAATAAAACAAAGATATTTAATCAATTTAAGCACTTATATTTCAATAATTAAATTCACAAACAAATTTTTATTAGAGCATTAAAAATAGCAACGTTTTTAGTAATATATTTTTCAAAATTAAGAAAAAAATGAAAGATCACATGTCCATTAAGAAAAATAAAGTTTTTTAGTCTTTCGACATTCGGAACTTTTATAAAATAAACAAAAATTTGCTATCCTTCCAAACAAAAAATAACAAAAAAATACATCTCAAAAACTAAATTTCTACAGGTAAACAGCTGCTGCAATACGGCACTACGTGTTCAAGACACAAGTATTTTTGATATTTGTGGCAAGAGTACTTGGTTTTTCTGTTTTTTTTTCCATCCACTCATAGCACCGACCAAATTTTGAAGGACCCGATGTCCCGCTTTATCATCTATATGTAAAATACGCGAATAATAAAAAAATATTTTACTTACATACATATATTTTTTTTTTTTTTTTAAATATAAAACCCTTGCCCAAGGGTAGGCACTGCGACCTGAAAAGATCTTTTGTGCCACAAGGTTGTCTTTACGCCAAAAGGCGACTGACTTCCCTAATGAAACTCAGCACGTCTTTGGTGGTAGAGTTGCGAAGCTCTGCCAGTGATAACATCTCTCTGTGGAGAAGGCGTCGTCTCAACCAATGTAGAGCCGGGCATTCACAGAGTATGTGTTCTAAGGTCTCCTCGTCCTCCATGCAGAATCTACATTCTGGCGTTGGACATAGGTTCATCTTGTTGAGATGCTATCTCAGACCGCAGTGGCCAGTGAGAAAGCCAACCAGCAGTCTAATGCTTTCCTTATTTAGAGTAAGGATTTCCTTATAGGAGTAGGGCTTAATCAAGCGTTTAGACTGTCTCAGACCAGGGGCGCTTACCCAATGTTCAAGGCGAGTCTGTTGCTCCCAATCTTTGACAAGCCCTAGAGCAGTAGTCCAGTTGACACTGCAGTACGGTTCTGGACCGACAAAAGCGGCTTAAGAGCCAGCTCTGGCGAGCTTATCTGCAGCTTCATTCCCTACAAAACCTCGGTGGCCAGGCACCCATCCGAGTTTAACTTTGTTGTATTTAGCTAGCTTTTGTAAGGCGCAGCAGCAGTTTTTTACAGTCAGAGAGTCTATTGTGTTGGACGACAGTGCCTGAAGTGCCGCCTGACTGTCTGAGAAGATATGTATCTTTGCGCCCTTAATTCCTTTGTTGGAGTTTAAGATAGCGCAGATCTCAATGGCATGGATTTCCGCCTGGAACACTGTGGGGCACATCCCCATAGGTATCGAGACCCTGGTGTTGGGTCCAAAGACACCAGCACCAACTCCAGACTCCATTTTTGATCCGTCGGTGTACCATACCAGACTTTTTGGGTCCACAGCTTGAACTCCCGAGACCCATTTAGAACGGTCTAGTATTTCTACCTCAAATAGTTTATCGAAACTATATTCCCTTACCATTAAGTCAGGGATGGTGTAAAACATATCCAAATTTTGGATTGAGTTGAGTATCTTCAGGTGACCCATATGGTCATTTGAGTTATACTTATATTCAAGCTGAAGCTTAATAGCGCATCTGGCAGCCGTCTTCTGAATGAATGCTTGTAGTGGTGACAGTCCAATTATGGCTTCAAGTGCTACCGTAGGGCATGTGCGCATGGCACCAGTTACTCCCAGACAGGCAGCACGTTGTAGCTTTTGGAGCCTGTTAGCCGTAGTACGTTCAATTACTTTTGGCCACCACACGATGGAGGCGTGCGTGATGATCGGTCTAACCATCATGGTGTACATCCAGTATATCATTCTGGGGTTTAGACCCCAAGTTCTGCCGTATAGGCGTCTGCAGGCCCACATGGCTCTTGTGGCACGCTCAGTGGCGGCCTTTATGTGTGAGTTCCAATTTAGTTTCCTATCCAGGATGACTCCCAGATATTTGACCTCATTGGAGTAGCTCAGGGGTGTACCATTTACGGTGATAGGTTCGAAGTTAACCAGTCTTTTTCGCGTAAAAGGTACCAGGATGGTTTTAAGAGGGTTGATGGAAAGTCCTTCCTTAATACACATGCTATCAGTAATGGTTGCGCTACGCTTACCATTAATAATTATCGCCAGGTCATCAGCATAACCAATGGCGTTAAAGCCTAGTCTGTGTAGACTGACCAGTAGATTGTCGATGACAAGTGACCACAATAGGGGAGAGAGTACTCCTCCTTGGGGACAGCCTTTGGCTGCCGTCACAGACACCGAATTACCTCCAGAGGAGGAGGTAATTATACGACTTTCCAACATGGCTCTGATCCATTGGTTCGTCGATACTTCGATACCTTTATTACTGATCGCCCTGGCAATCGAGTCGTATCCGGTATTATCGAAGGCACCCTCAATGTCCAAGAAGGCACAAAGTGCCGTTTCCTTAGACTTGAAAGTCTCCTCTACCTTTTTGACAAGGCAGTGAAGAGCACCTTCAGTGGATTTGCCCTTTCTGTACGCAAATTGACTTGAGTGCAGGGGGCTTGATGTTACTATCTGCTCCCTAATATGAACATCTATAAGTCTTTCCATGGTTTTTAGAAAGAAGGATGTTAGACTGATGGGTCTGTATGATTTAGGCAGTTCACTTGGCCTATTGCCATTTTTGGGGATAAAAATCACGTTGACCTGTCTCCAGGAAAGTGGAATGTATCCCCAGTTGTGACTAGCCCTAAATAAAGCAATAGCCATAGGCAGTATGACATCACTAACCCTCTGGATAAGGGCCGGAAAAATGCCGTCACCACCTGGGGCTTTAAATGGTTTGAATGAGCCAATTGCCCATCTAACCTTATCTGGACTAAACATTTTTCCAGATAAGCTGTTTACTCTACTATCTACATGTACTTTGGGGTCCACATCGTTAGAGTTACCGCCTATGTCGCGAATAGACGAACCTGGGAAGTGAACCTGAAGAAGCGTTCTGATTGAATCTTCTCGGTCCGTCGTGTAGGTGCCATTTGGTTTCTTTAGTAAACCTACACCGTTATTATGATCTCTGTCTAGCGCTTTGTGGATGCGAGCTGCTACCGGCATATCTACTATGTCTTCGCAGCACTTCCTCCATGTAGCACGCTTTGATCTTCTCAGTTCTGAGTTGTATTCTGTGAGAGCGATCCTATAATCGTAACACCTTTTGGTGTGTTTGGCTCGGTTAAAGAGTTTCCTAACCTTCCTCCTATATTCAGCAAGTTTGTCATTCCACCAGGGGACCTTACGTCGCTTTATACTGGTTTTAATGACGCAACTGCTCTGGTAGGAGGTTAGTAACACTTTGTTGAGCTGGTGTGGTGCTTCGTCAAGGTCCCAAGTGGACTCGATTGACGAAATTAGCATATCCGTTTTTGAGAGGACAAGTCCTCGATACGTATTCCAGTCCGTCGACTTAGGATCGTATCTAATTGTGGCCTGTGACAGTTGACCGGGCAGGTCGAACCGAAAGTGTTGGTGATCCGACAGCGAGGCCTCATCTGACACGTGCCAATTTAAAATGAAGTTTGCCATAAATGGACTAGCGAGTGTGAGATCAAGTACCTCTTCGCGAATCGAATTTATGAAGGTTGGTTTGGAACCCTTGTTTAAAATATCTACATTGTTACCGACTATAAAATTTAACAAACACCGGTTTTCCTAGGGAAAGTAATCTTTCCTTGCAGGAAGGGACGATTGGACGACGTGGTGGCCGTTGCCTTAGTGCTCCCCCCAGAACCACTCGGGGTAGCATGCCCAATGGCATTTTTACTACCTTTACTGGCTGTTTGGGGGGGGGTCCACAGGAACTGACATTACTGTCGTCTGACCGCTACATAGGCTGCTAGTAGGAGTTGGTCCTGTTGAAGTGGACTGCGTAGTTGTACTACCTTCAAACACATTTCCGATAGGTTGTACGAAGGTTTTTGGCCCTGTGGCACAGCTAGTCGAGGTGGACTGCAATGGTACACTACCTTCAGACACATTTCTGATAGGTAGTACAGTGGTTTCTGGTCCGGTGACACAGCTAGTCGTGGTTGACTTATGAGGTACCATAAATTCAGTCACATTACCGATAGTTGGTACAAAATTAGCTGGCTCGTTATTAGTAGGGTTGATGGCAGATTTAGAGGTTCTGTCGGTGCTCTTCAGAATCAATCTGATCATGTCGAATCGATAGGCGATCTTCCCCATAAGTATGTTGAGCTCAGTCAAGGAGGCGTTGTCTATTGAGATAACGAGGTGAAGGAGTGCACCTACCTTACCTCGCTGTATAACTCTCCATGATTTGGTGCCGATGTTGGCATTTTGCGCCCCAATGGTAGCCAGCACTTTTTCATTTGAGAGTTCGAGGCTCTCTGGAAAGAGTCCGCGGACGATGTGTGTTTTCGGGAAAGATCCTTCTTCCACAAGCATCAGGTCCAGACCACATTTCTCTTTAATTTTCTCGAAATTCGAGCGCATCCACCCAGCAGTGGCGCTGTTAGAGCAGACGAAGATTATCCATCCTGTCTTAAGGTGCGAGCCAGGGAAGACTGGCCACACGCCACGGTCGCTCAGCTCGATTGAGGTGTCTATCACCGCCTCCTTCACAGCAGCCATTTGCTCTGTGGAGAGAGGGTTTTTGCCCAAGTCGGTTGGGATGATTCCAAGCCTAACTAGGCTAGCCACCTGGCTAAAGGTGGGTCCCTCAGGCCTAGGACCTTTCCGAACCTTCTTGGCGGCAGGTTTGGGGGGAGTCTGGTCTTCAGATCTGCCTCGCTTGTTGTCAGGCTTGTCTGTTTGTGCTGCTTGGGCTAAGATTAGAGCACTTTCTCTGTCTAAGCCTCTCCGCAAAGCACTTTTGAAGCGTCTATTTTGTAGACCGCTGAGTCTAACAAAACCACCTTGCTTCTGTAATTGTAGCCCAGTCAAGCTCTTCCCAATGGAGGAGCAACCCGATTTCTCGGAGACCACGCTACAATTGTCCACCAGAGTGGAGGTGTCAGAATCTGAAGTGGTCGCTTCCGCTTCGTGTTTTCTGCCACTAATAAGTTTGGATGTTGTCCACAAGACATCACTATCCATACTTTGGAAGTTAGGGGGGTTCGGTTGCCCGTCAGCAAGCCGAGAAGTGGAGGCCGGGTTCTGCTCTGTAGCAGAAGAACCATCAGCCTTCGGGAGCCCAGTAGCTACCCGATTTGGGTTGTCTTCTGGTTGCCCAACAGCAATTCCAGAAGTTGATGCGATTTCAGAGGCATTCGTCTGTAAGTTTTTTAATTTTAAATTTGAAATTGTACCCACGAGTCTTCGTGAAAGTAAGTCGCCCATGCCAGAGCCCGATATGGCATGGGAAGGCTGGATTTAAAACCGAAGGTCGCCTGGTATTCGGAGTTTGCATACTTGCGACTAGGCGCTCCCCTAGCCATGCATCCATCGGCATATGCAACCTTAGAGTTGGAGATTTGTTAGGGTTGACTCCCCAATTGGACGACAAGTCCGGTTAGTTCTTAGTCATCACTCATCAAAACAGACATGGTCTGATTGACTCGTTGCGATTTAAGTCTCCGCACCGGCACCAACCTCACAAGGATGGTACACTCGACAAGGTAACTAACCACGCGGAGGTACATACATACATGGTCTCACGCACCGGTTAGTAAAAAAAATACACAACGTGTGCTCACTAAGCAGGTTCGACGTGAACTGATGGTGGGGGACGTGCAATGCGGCAGCTACTCGAAATTGCAACAAAAAACATTAACGGAGAATAAAGTTATTCGATTTTCTTAACACACCCGGTCTCACAGACCAATAGGTCACCATAGGACTTTTCACCAAGCTATCTCTTTCTGAAGTGCCGCATCTCTTTCTTAAACTTCAAACGTCAAAAGCAAATTGAATGAAAACAATGTCAGTGTCAAAAGAGTAAAAAAAAAACAAACAAACAGCTGAATGAAATGAATAATCATTGTGATGGTTAATAAAGTGTATATTTAAGTGAAAACATAAGCAATTGAAGATTAAAAAGTACCAGCTTATAGAGAACAAACTTGAGAAAGTAAATTAAAGTAAAAAGTTGCTTCGAAACAGAAATATTTTTTTGCCACAAGGCTATTGTCACGGTTTCACTTTTATTTTTGGTACAGAATCTTAATGTATTGTTATCTTTTGAGTATTACAAAATAGTATTTGGATACTCCTTTTTAGTTCTGGAAATTTGTTTTTGTTATAATAATTCACTTTAATATAAAATTATTACGAGATCTTTGCAACAAAAACATTTTTTGCCACAACTACGATATTCTCACTTTTTCACTTTTATTTTTTGAACACAATCACATTATAATGTTAACTTTTTAATTATATAAAACGTGGTTTGGATACTACTTCTTAGTTCCGTAAATTTTTTTTTCTTAAAATTGGCTTTGGTATAAACTTTTAGTAACTATTCGCGAAGAACTTATTTCCCGCCATGCATGTTTTCATTCATTTCATTCAGCTTTTTTTTTTTATTGTTTTTTTTCTCTTTTGGCACTGAAATTGTCGTTTTTTTTCTCTCTTTTGACACTGACATTGTCGTGACAAGCCCTATTGGCGGGTTAATAGAGCTATAGCGGATGAATGTATGATTGGTTTGTGATCTCACTGTTACATATTCATTAACCCTGACTTTAGAGAAACTGACCTCTCTCTCTCTTAATTCACGTGCACGTGATAGCACGCGTGACCAGGTATAACGACCATATATCCTACAAAAAAAAATGCACTACCTTATCCCTTGACTGGCACAACAGCCTGTATGGATTGGCATCACTTTTTCACTTATGACATGACAGCTATGAAAATCTTAACTGAAGCATCTCTACAATAGTTTTTTTTTCACTTGCAATGGGGGAGACGTACTCCTTTCAGTACAGAATTCTAAAAAATATGAGCATAAAGTGATTCGGTTTATTGACTTTTTCTAATAAGAAAAAGATTATTAAATATTATGAAATAACGTAATCATCGATAAAGCATAAATTTCATGCTAGAAAAACGCGAACAAATTTGTTATATTTCCGTGAACGAACAAAGATAAACAAAGAGAGCTTGTACTGTGAAGTGTCTGATTTTGAGCAGTTTTCCGAAATTGTATGATGTTCTGCTGTAGCAGTGTCCTGCAATTGATCAGTTCACATAGACTATGAAAACCAAGGTATTTTTTTATTGCTTGTTGAAACTTCATAGTTAAGTATTGCACTGCAGAAAACATAAAACAGACACTCCTCCCCCTACTGCCACAGACAACAACAAAAAAAAGAAAAAATTTACATCGTTGCTTTTGCTTCCCTTCACTTAGGTCGCTACTGTTACTGTCAGTTGATGGTGATTGCAAAAAAGAGAAAACAATATTGTTGAATTTATTTATATTTAATTACCCAATTGTTTCGTCGCAAAAACCAAACCATTACGGACAGCCAGAGAAGGAGAAAGCCAGCAAAATAAAGGCACCAAACAAAAAAATCTCTCGGAAGGCCCACTGACCACAGACGACGACTCCTCGTCCAACTTGAAAAACATGGGAATTTTCATCCAACAGACTGTGGGGGTGTGTGTGTGGGGGGTTTTTCTTTTTCCAAAAATACAAACAATTTACTGTGGAGTTAATTTTTGTCCATTCGTTCTTAATTAGTGCTTGAATTTTTTTTGCATTGTCACACCAGGGATTTCTCTTTTTGGTTTGATACATTTGTTTTTATTTTTGGGTACGAATGCACAACCATATCGGGGAAGAGTGCGTCGGGTCTTTGAAGTTGCAACCACTTATCATTGATTGGATTTTTTGTATCACTTTGATTACCAGAGAAAACAACAACGAATTTTACCCGTTAAACAGTCTGCAAGAGTGAGAACAAAAAAAAAACACTTCCCCACAAACAGATGAAATTGGCAGCAAAAAACGGAAAAGAAAATATTTTAGCTTTCCGACCAGGTTTCCAACGGTGAGAATTTTACCAAAATTTTCGATTAATAAAATAATGCAAGTTGAAAACAAACAATTCGTATGGTTCAACTGCTCGCTGTGTTCGTCTTAGGTTAGGTTAGGTTTATGTGGCTGTCGGCAGAAGCCGACACACTTAGACCAATTTAGGTCCATTGTGATACCACGTATATTATCTACCTCAACTCTGTAGATGGGACTGGCCAACGACACGCTGTTGTTCTCAAAAGGTCCCCCATCTACGTTCTAACCGCGCCCAACGTCGTTTAATTACGGTGATCTGACGAGAACCGATTAACTCGGCGTGGTATGGTCGTTGGTTCGTCTTTGTTCGTTGTGTTGTGCCGGGCGAAGGATTAAAACATATTTCTTGCTTTTCAAGACTTTTTAAAAGACGCGCGTATTGTTCCTTAAGGAAATCTGTTGCACACAAGAAGTCAACTAGGCCATCCAAAATGAACATTGCAATTATCTTGGATGAGATGTACTTGCCACTGGGAATGCGGTTAATGGACCCACAAAGCCGTTTAGTTTGTAATTCGCAGCAAATCTGTATAAAGTTTCCTTGTCTTGGAAAAAGCGGAAAAGTGTAACGCAAGATTATCGCCTCAAGACAATTGCAGATGATTGTGGATTGTAGGCCCTTGAACCGTTACTCTTTATAGTCTTTTCTTTTATAAATTAATGAAGAGATTACTTTGCGAATATGAATGCTGCTCCGTCCATGACGTGCGACTGTCTGGGGCCGATTCAAACTGTCAATTGCAATCAAATGCTTTGCAGTTTGCATTGATTAAAATGTGGCACTTGCTAAGAGTTCGTCTTCAATGTTAGTGTGGCACTTGGTGAAGAATTGCCATCGATTTCAGTATGACACTGGCTAAGGAATTGTCTTCGATCGCTCAGTGCGGCGGTAACTAAAGATTTGCCTTCAATTTCAGTGTGGCAGTCGCCAAAGATCATTAGTGTAGCCGTTGAAGAGATACCGCCCGTAGGAAAGACAATAAAACTGTCAAATGCTGAACAATCAATCGCCGCTTGTGTTCAGCCAGTCAGTGGTGGATGAGTAGGAGCTCTTAATATTGCAAGCCCAACGTTCATACGTCTGGTGCGTTAGAAAGTGTGAAGTGACTCCAAAACAAAAATATATTTCAAATCGAACACTAATATTCAATTACCATTTACACCCCGTCGTTATCCGAATCCCAGTGCATTCAGACTCAAGATTGGTACATTGTTCTTCCTCTTTTGGTGTACAGGTTGGTGGTTGCTTTACTTATTCATTGAATAATTATTGAATCATTGGCGAGCACGATTAATAGAAAGAGTGCGTCGTTCAATTGCACATTTACTGACAAGTAAGTACTTAGCTAAGCAGTTTATTCGTCTCGTACTCTATGAGTTTGGGTGCAGTGGTGCAGAGGTTAGTGTGTTGGACTATTAATCTAAAGGTCTCAGGTTCAAATCCCACCGGGGGCAAGTGTCGTCTAGAGTTGACACAACTGGAAATCACCGGTATCGTAAAAAAGGGACCAAACAATAATCAATAACAGGATATGTCTAAATCGTTAAAAAGAGTTAGGTCTAATAACTCCTGGATCACATAAATGCAATGACACCAGCATTAGATTGGCTTCGGTAAAAAAGTAATCCGAAACCGAGAGGTCTTTGCTGTCCCGCGCTCCAATTTTTGAATCTTCGATGTGATGCGAGAACTTCTTTTTCAATCAAGCTCTGTTACTCATGCTGTCATGCAAAGCACCTTTATCGCAGCTGCGGTAAATTTGCCCTTATACCTTTTTTACGCTGTCTAACATTGTGAACCGTATGCGACATATGAGCGCCGGGCTCACAACTGCGCTGCGCACGGTCACAAAAGATGACGGAGTTTTCTCGCCACTTTATCCACACTACGCTTACGCGATGCTGCATGTTGTCATCACACGTTACTTCGCTATTGATCATAGATCAGAGACATCTGAACTTTTCGCACTTGGGAATCACTCCTCCATTCATATAAATATCTGGTGTAGGTCGAAGTGGATCAGAGAACGGGCAGTTCAAGTATTCTGATACCCATTCCCCTCCAAAACTTACACCCATACATTAATTGGGACGTTTGATCCTCGCTTATAATGGCTGCATAGTAACGAATAACTGATTCACTTTGGAGTCCGTCCCTTTTCGTTCAAGCAAATAATCGAGGACTGTAATAAATATCAAGGGAATTAAGACGCTTCCCTGGTGTGTAGAAACTTTGATTGTGAACTCCTCTGTGACGTCAGCGGGGCATCTTACCCTTGTCTTTATTCACTCGTACATGTTCATGATCATCTGTCCGTAGGTTTCAAAATCAACCAACACCATATGCAAAACCTTTGAGGAATCAACGATCCTTATACTTTGGATTGCATCTGCGGTTGATTTACCTGCGACAAACCCGCACTGGTCTTCAGATAGCCGGATTATTTCGCCGCATTCGGCTATTTAATATCCGCTCAACGATCTTCATGGCGTCGGTGTTTGACATCAACTTGATAGAAACGGTGACTGTCACAGTCTCGCGTATCGCATTGGCGTTTGTACAAAGGAAGAAGAAAACTTTCCCTCCAGTGGTTGGGCTTTGGATCACCTCTCATCAGCTTGTGGATGAGAATCCTGAGCCATTTGGACCCGATTTCTGCCATCTTTTTCCGGAACTCGGTGGATATCTCGTCCGTTTTTTGAGTCTTTGGCCGCCTTCATAACTCCTTTTGACAGTAATGTCGTGTAGTGTACTTCTTCATTGTTAGGAACGGCTCTTGGAAAATATATCCGAGGAGATTGTTCATTTAGAAGTCCTCCACAATTCTGTTGCCACCTTTGTAGTATTCTTTCGTCATCCACAAGAAGCAACCCTTGAGGAACTTTGGCGAACGGATTTCCTGGGCATTTCTCCTTCTCTGTTCGCCCCTGCCGCCATTAAAATTTCTGTCGGGAGGAGGCGTTGTTGCTGGGCTATTGCTTCTTCCAGGATCACTTTGCAATGTTTAACCCGAGGCTTTATGAAACTTGCTACGTGTTGACGAACATGGTATTTAGAACGATAACGATGACTTTCACATGCCTAGGATATCTTCCCGCCTGTTCCGCCCCGTAGTAGAACATCTTGTAAGCTTTCACCTTAACGTCCAAGAAACGCGTCCGATTTCCGGTATTTCTTGACACAGAAAATGTCAACTCGCCCTCTTACCATCATCTCTTCAAGCTCGTAGCTACGACCACTGATACTTCAACGTTCCAACTCTTGACCCTAAGGTTGCGCCTAAGCGTAAACATTACTTTTCTATCCTCCGGAAACCGAAAAGCTCCGACCCGAGCATTTCTGCCCGTCCCAGGATAAGTAGAGCCTGGCGGGCTGGTGCGTTTTCTATTAGAATACATTTCCCTAGTGCTTTAGAACGAGTTCGACACCTACATGCTCCTATTATTTCTTGTTTTAATCTTGCTTTCATCACGACATCGGTGTTCTCTATTCGTGTCAACCCACGCTTGCATGCACACTTCCGCGACAGCTTCAAGTTGTTAAATGTGGCGCTAGACTCACATGAATGGTAAATCTGCCTATATGTGATCTGTCACTTCACGGAGAGAAGAGCAACCTCCTACAAGGCTACCGTGGACCAGAGAGTAAAATTTGGTCATGTTTACTTTCTGAATATAGGAGACTGAGTTGTAAGACGTTTTCACGTCAAAACGCGAAGTGACTCTCTTAGGCATCGTCGCAATGCTACAAGGATAGGTGGAATATCGTTGGTGCTTTCAGTACTTGCACCAGAAGTGAATAAACGGAATGCGCATGAGTGATCTCAAGCCTGTATTCGGTCGTCCAGGGAAATACAAAATGTAAAATGTTCTACCACGTGTAAGAAAAAAGCAGAAGCATCCCAAGAGGCGAACTGGAGGATATGAGTTCCTACAGCAGCGACTTAAATATGCCAGTTCCCGACTATTTTGCACGCAGTCTCAATGGCTAATAATAAGGGTCCCGGGCTCCTAAACTACACACATTTCAACACATTAGGGTCCAGTGAGATATTGGGGCAGCTTTTAGTGGTTGATAAATGAATGCAATTTCCCCTATTAATAAAGTATTGGAATTGAAAGGAAACCCCGGCTTACATCAGTACAAAGGTCATATTATAACAACAATATTAATTTACAGCAAGTAAAATTTGAAATATTCAAAAAGTATAAAAGCTTACCATTTGAAGCAATTCAAATTGCCTAACTGCACAACATTCCTTCGTTGGCTCAGCAAAATTGCACTTTAAATAATTAACTTTGCACAAATAATACATTGAAGACACTCAACTTGAAAAAATTATAGAATACACTTTGAACACACAATTATTAAGTAATTTTACATTTTTATATTTCACGATCGCAACTTAACTACTGAAATTAATATTTCCAAGAATTGTGCATTGATCTGTGCTGCCAGACTCCAGAAACAATTCGGTTGGTACTAGATTTAGAGGGGGGAATGCAAATGGCGGAAGAACAAGACTGGGAACAGTATTGGTCGTTTTTATTAGATTTTCTTAACCCATATCTCAGATGTTGTTTACTTAAGCTTGCTTAAATATTTAAATTGTCTTAAAACAACGTTAACATTTTCTTCTATGTTTGTGTCTCGATAAGTAAGGCAGCTAAGCACTAATACCAAGAACATAAGATTGTACTACATTTTAATAAAGTCAATACGAAGTTATCTCTATCTGAAGTGCCGAATCCCTTTCTTTAGAGTTAAGAAATAATTGATCGATGCAATTTCAGTAATTTGCAGATAGCGTATTAATCTCCACCACAGAAATTCGCCAATGTTGTCCATCAATTAATTCAGATGTAGTTTTTGTTTCTTTCATTTGATACTGACGTTGTCGCCAAGTACTCTTTTGGCTGATTATTTTTGATACGAGTATAAACCAATTTTGTGTTAGCTGAGAGTTTTCACAACATTGACGTTCAAACATTTTCACATTGAAGTTCACGTGTTACAAAATTGATAGTCATTGGTGAAAACGGTGAGGAAATTAGAGGAAACTGTCGTCGGGCATTTCATTATTAACTAGTTTAGCGGCCTTTAAACAATGTTGTTTTAATGTGGAAATTGATAGAAGTGTTTAAGGGTTAGGCACTCACTAAATTATCTTAACAAATACGGCTGTACGGCTGTAAGTTTTTCGATTTTTTGACTTAATTTAATGAGAAAGTGGTCTAGTTGGTGCTGCTTTAGAAATGGAAGATTCTTTGTAGAAATTTGAAGCTGAAAACTAGAAATAAACAAATAAAACGCGCCTGGTAAAGGGGGTAGGTCCCGTCCCTTGAGTGGCGAATAAGGGGATGCGTCGGTACGATGATGTGTAAGTCCCACATTGATTCGTGATCCGGGGTAATGAAGTCATTGTAGTGCAAATGCCAAGAATTCCACTGTGAAAGCACATCGTGGACCAAAACCAACTATGGGAAATTATTGGCGCCCAGCCAGGAAACCATAGTTAGTACATACTCGACCGATCGGGGTACCAGGCATAGTACCCCATTTCATCTAAAAACGGCAAAAACAACGGCCAAGGTCTCCAGCCGTAGCGGTCAACAGTGACTAAAAAAGCCGTAACCCACTGCCCAGATCATGAAGGAGGGGTACATGAAGGCCAAGTTTATTTAACGAAAAATGCAGCGGCCGGTATCGTTCATGAGAAGGACTTGGAGGATCGACTTAGATACCAAAAAGTGCTACATCCGCTACAAAGAAACAAAAAAAAACAGCGGGGGCGAAACGAAATAGGTCTCAAGACCAGACCACCAACGCCCCTAAAAGAAGTAAGGTCGCCATAGCCGCAGCTACAGCGTCACCTTCGCGCAAAACACCAAGCAACTTCACAACCTACGCGGAATTAGCGAGAGATCACTTGCAGGTCGCGTTGGTTGATGAAAATACATGAAATACACCAACGGGTAGGCGGTGTAGACAAGTGGCCCAGCATCGAGACTAAGCTTACCGAGATGGCGGATGACCACATCATCCAAAAACCCCAGCGACTAGTGAAACCGGGCGTTCCACTCCGAGGACATTGTCAAAGGCTTCCGGGTATTTGATAACCCGCGCCGATGTTGTCCAAGGATTTCCTTAGCGCTTGCATCGCTTAGATTAGCGAAGCCTGGAAGGGTATTGAATTCCACAGGCTGGATATAAAACACAAATGGAAACGGCGCCTTCGCGCTAATTTGGTGCAGGTGTACTACCATTGAGCCACTCCTGCCTACCTACCTAGCCCCGGCCTAATATTTTTGTATCCTTTTAGAAAGTAATTTTTACATTTTCTAATTTCAGATCTTTGTGCTTTGTCGTTACGGGGAACAAACATTTACTAAAATACACAGTTAACAAGAAATAAAGGGTGGCCATCACTTAATTAACCAAAACGATAGGACGAAGAATTAGCACCGCTGAAAGATTAAAAGAATTAAGTTTCTTTTCGAAATGGGAAATTGCTTGAAAATATCCAACGCTGATGATATATCTTTGCTAAGAGGCAGTGACAATGGAAACGGACGTGACTCCACATCAGATCAAATTGGACCATTGCCCATTTATTCGGTAAGTGGAAAAGCATTTTTTTTTGCAGCCAAATTTTCAAGATCTCTATTTTTTCTTTTGGGCAAATTTAAGGAAATTCTTCAACCAGTCTTTTATCCATCGCCGTCGGTCAGCCGTCCAGTTTCACATCTAACCGAAGAGGAACAAATAAAAATCGCCAAACGCATTGGGCTAATACAGCACTTGCCGATTGGCTCATATGATGGCTGCAAAAAGTCTCGAGAATGTGTCATCTGCATGATCGATTTCTGTGTTGGAGAAGCTGTTCGATATCTACCCTGTATGCACATATACCATGTTAACTGTATTGATGATTGGTTGATGCGCAGTCTTACTTGTCCTAGTTGTATGGAGCCTGTCGATGCAGCTCTCCTAACCAGCTACGAGACAACGTAATCTCCGTTTTCAATTCTGGTTCGTGTTGTGCACGCAGACACACCTTTCGAATTTGTTCGTTTTATTTTTCTTCTTTGTTTTTTTTATAAAATTTATATAAAAAAAAATACTATTTTCTTTTTTAAACTTGGACAAACTCAATTTAGTAATTTTAATAGAAAGTAATGTGGGCATTTTTCCATTTGTTTCCAATAGTTTTGTGCATAAAAAACAATAACAAAGTGATGTTGAACACATTTTGAAATATCATATTTGATAACGTGTAGTTTATCAGGCAATTGAAGGGATTCAATAATTTGTAAACAAATTATAACTGGACTGTTTTTTTTTTTCTAAAAAAAAAATATTTATGTATAACTTAAAATTAATATTTGTTGTTTAAGCTAAACTTAGCATATATAATTCTAAATTTTTAACCGCGCAATAATACAGCAATTGGATACCAGTCGGCCCATTATGTGTTAATGGTTTTTTCGTCATTATGAAAGAAGGTGTGTGGGGGGGGGGGCGAATAAACTATACCTTCGGCGTACAGAGAATTGTTTTTTTTAACTTCTTTTTTTTTTAGACTTAGAACGGGGAGAACATATAATAATATTAAAATAAAAACAGAAATGTTAAAGGAATATATATATATAACTCAAGACATGTATTTGTACATAATTTCTAAACTACTGTGGGCTCACATATATATAAATAAATTAATGGAACACAAGTATATATAAGTATTTTTTTGTATACTTGGTAACCCAGTGGATGCAGTAAGTACCTACGATCAAGCACGACTAACAAACTCACCTGACTTCACCTTCCATCCACCTTCATCCTTCCATCCATGATGTTCTATAACAAGTCGATGGCTTGGTTTTTGCTACGGTCTTCCTTGTTGTCTCAAAAGATTCACAAAAGTTGACGACATTAAACGGGCGTACCTACGAGGCATTATGGCCGCATTTCGGCCACAAACCACCTGGGGAAATTCTTAAATAATGCTGGAGGCAGCTCATGACATTGGTAAGTATCCTGCCTGGGTACTCTATCCTGATGAAACATGCCCAGCAACCCATGAAGGCAGATACGGACATTATATCGCCGCATTTTGACCACAAAACATCTGGGGACAATCCTTAATAATGCAGGCACTTGTGTGGTAACAGGCGACAAAGAAATTCAATTCAATGTTTAAGGTGAGTGGTGGAAATCGGACATTGTTTGGAATACCGGGGCATGGCAAACTGTTCCAAAAGAGCCTTCTATAACCTATCTTACGATTCAAGTGATCTTCGAACATCTCTTCCAAGAGAAGTGGCTGGGGTGAGGAGGAGCTATCAGAGTGTTTCCTCGTTTTGAAAGGAAATTCAATTCACTACGACAGTGTTAAAGGTGAGGGGTGGAAATCGGAAATGTTTGGACAATCTGGGCTTGGAAAACTCTTCCAAAAGAACCTTCAATAAACTATCTTTTGATTCAAGTGGTCTTCACACATCTCTTCTAAGAGACGTGACTGGGGCGAGGAGGAGCTATCAGAGTGTTTCCTCGTTTTGAAAGGAAATGCAATTCACTACGACAGTGTTAAAAGTCGGGGGTGGAAATCGGACATGTTTGGACGACCTGGGCATGGAAAACTGTTCTAAAAGAACCTTCTATAAACTGTATTTTGATTCAAGTGGTCTTCAAACAACTCTCCCAAGAGACGTGGCTGGGGTGAGGAGGAGCTATCCTCATTTTGAAAGGAAATTCAATTCACTTCGACAGTGTTTTGTGGTCCCACAGAAGAAAGTGGACAACTGGATAGTCTAAGCCGACAGCAAATTTTGGAAGTGGAGGTATAACCAAAATTCATATACTTGCCCGGGATCCCTGACCACAAGAAATCTTGGGAAATCATTAAATTAAGCAGAGGACAGCTTGGGACATTGGTAAGTATCCTGTATGGTTGTATGTGGAAGCATGCAAAGGGACTCAGACTGAAGATACGGACACATGCAGATACTGCGGCAATCTACAAGCAGAGGAGGACATAACACATTTGCTGTTGGAATGCAAGGGAGTAGCGCAAAAGCATTTAGAAGATTCTGTAGGAAAATTGGGTGTTTCTCGGAGGAAAGCGTTTAGGTTTTTCTATTCCATTTGATTTTTTGGATCAATTCTCCAGGGATTAAGATGGGCCCAGTCTGGTGTTTTGTGTTGTATGAGTTGTCATAACCCTATTTAACTTTACCTGACTAGAAGATTCACAGAAGATCATCTTTCTTCAGGTGTTCCTCGTCCATTGGAGTCCAACGCACTTATCACTGAACCCCACAGGTTCAATCCCCATGGGGCACAACAACAAACGCCACTCATTAATGGGGAGACCGTTGCCTAGTGTGAGTGCTCTGAGATTTGGATTTCCTTTTTCATATATAAACATCTTTGCTCTCGGTAGGGGCTAGTTGGAAATATCGAGCGTCACCGTTATCGTCAGATTTTCAGGTCGGACGGCAAAAAACCAAAGTTTCAGCTAGGGAGCTGAAATTTATAATATAGACTCTCCAGTTGCCCTAGATGCTCATGTGTAAATCTTTCAAAATTCGCCCATTGGCACGCCCACAATTAAAATTAATGCAACGCTGACGAGCCTACATGTTTACACATCAACTACATCGTGAGTGCTTCGTGGCCCACACCTTTTTTATAAAAAAAAAATTGTGTCTCACAAAAAAAAAACAACAATAGTTTATATTTTTTGTTCATTTGTTTTATTATTTTCAAAAGAGTATTTTTTACACACATATACATATAAATACAATTACATTTATTATATTAATATTCTTTTTATTTCCTACTATATATTTTTTATTTGTTTTTATGTTCAATTTATTTCATTGAGTCTGAATTTTTTTTGTTTTTATTTCTTTGGAAAGGAGAATTTTTCGTAGTTTGTCTTTTAATTTTTTTTTCTAACATTTAAATTTTCACACATAAATAGCTCACCTCTATGCAACCTTATAGAGTCGTATACATATATCTACACATAATTTATATGTAGAAGCATGTATTTAACTCTATACAATTTATTGTTTTTCGCTTTTAATATATTTCATTGTGTGTTTTATTTTTGTTTTTTTTCTTCTTTTTTCTTAAAACGAATATGGGCAGTATATCTCCGGTTGTATTTTTTATTTTCGTATTCTCTTAAATTTTTGTTTTTATATTTTTTAATTACAAAGATATGTTGTTTTTCGTGTTTTGTTTGACATCTTGTTTTTAATTTTATAATTTGTTTGGCAAATAAAAAATATATAGATAAACTAACAATAAGAACTATTTTTTTTTCGAAATATGCTTTTTCAATTTACACACATTTTAAATATAAAAAAATACAAAAAATCTTCGTTTTGGAAAATTTTGTAAGCAATCTTGTTTTTGTTTGAGTAGTGTGTGTGTGTGTTTTTTTTAATTGAAATATTTTGTTAACATTAATTAAAACAAACATTCAATATAAATCTATAATAGAATAGAAAAATATTTTGGTTTTATTTTATGTTTATTTTGTTTTTTTTTTTTTTTTGGGTTGAAATATTTCGAAGCGACGAGGTTTTGAAATGTTGCAGTTTTTTGGGGTGAAATATTTGTTGGATTGCAGGAGCAGGACAGACCAGAAAAAAGAGAGAGATAGAGAGTAAAGGTTGTGATTAGGAATGGATATCAATGCTCCGGTTATAGAAAGTTCGACTTTGTTGTGCTTTAGTTTGGTAGTAGAAGATATGATTCGGGAACAATCGAGAAAAAAGTAAAATAAGTCAATTTTTCTACCAGGGTAACAGCACCCTCTTGCCAGTTTGAGAACCGAACTGATTGTCGTGATAGACAAGATTTAGTTAAAGGCCAGTTCTCAACATCGGATAAGGTCGGTCGCGTGTTGACCGATTACGCTTTTGATCGGTTTCCTATCATTTTTGACAGCTCTTTGACGTAAAGAAAGCAACGCAACGTACGACCTATTTTTGATATATACTTTGCACGTGCTAAGGGGACCCTTATAATGTGCCTGAGTGAAGGGCGCGGGGCCGAAAAAAAACTTCGAAATTGAACCGTCTTCGAGGAGTTGGGAAACACAAAGATTTCTGGATTTGTATTAGTACGACAGGGAGTCGTAAGGGCATTAAGAAAATAAGGCATTAGAAGAAAGGATGAGAAAGCAATGCACGTTAGTTATAAATGTTTGTAAATTATAACGGGCAGGACAAACGTGACTGTTGTATGGCTGAGGAAAGATGCTTTGTATTATGTGAACTACTGCGCATCCAAGACGTGCTGAACCAGTGCGGTTTCCGGCTAGCCAGATCGACAATAGACCAAATTTTCACACTGAAACAAATCCTGGAAAAGACCAACGAATTTCATGGCCGAATGTGGGATCACGGTAAGACTGATCCAATTATGTTGCGTGACACTTGAAAACACGCGGTGTAATGTGCAGTTTGGAAGTAGCTCATCCGAAAATTTTAAAATTTGCCCCGGATTTCGGCAAGGAGATGCGCTATCATGTGATTTCTTCAATCTTGTTCTGGAGAGAAAAGTGAGTAGGGCGGGTATCAAAACGTACAACTACTGGGGTGTGCGGACGATATCGGCCGTCCCCAGCGTACCGTGTTAGAGGCTTTTACGGCGATTGAAGAACGGGTGAAATTGGTTGGTCTTGAACTTAATGAGGACAAGACTAAATACATGCTATCAACAAACAAACAAACATCTGTCTAGGACAATACGTCACTGTTGATAGCAATAACTCGGGATATTAAAGGATTTCACCAACCTTGGAGTAAACATCAACTCCACAAATGATGCCTTAGTGGAGATCCGTCGAAGAATTAGGCAAATGCTGCTACTTCGGTTTAGCTAAATAAATGGGTTCGAAACTCCTCAGTCGAAAGACAAAATGCACGCTCTATCGAACCTTAATCCTGGCAGTCCTAATTTATGTTGCCGAGTGCTGGACGATAAGTAGGAAAGGTGGGCTAATATTGGGTTCTTTTGAAAGAAAAATACTCCGTCGGATAGTTGGTCCTGTGTGCAAGGAGAGCGTGTGGAGGAGAATATAGAGCCGCGAATAAGCTGTACCAAGATGTGGATGTAGTCAGTCCGAAAAGCTAAAACATGTCGACTACATTTGGTCCGGTCACATTGATTTAATTAACAAAAGTGCCCCATCCAAGAGGATCTAACAGGCCACAATTCGAGATGGCGAGGAAGACAGAACCTCCGTTTTAAAGACGAAGCCATCGCAGATACCAGAGCGCTTGGTCTGAGTAACTGGAAGCAGCGTGCCCGGGATCGCAGAGAACGGAGAGTCTCAGGCAGAGACTCTTCACGGGTCAGGAGCCCGTTAAGTAAGTAAGGATATAAAAGTGAATATAACGTTTTATTGGAACTTTCTTTGCTGAGCTTGATAAAATTTCCCAGTAAAATGCGCCTACTGATCAGATTAACGATCCTAGCTACAGGGACAGATAAAGAACAAAGGAAATGTAGGTTTCCTTCCACCCGACCGACCTTATGTGGATTTCTTAAATTGGCTTCAACAGGTAAAGATAAAAATAAATATTAAAGACAACAAACAAAAATTAACATTCAGGGCTCAAGTGTTCAAAGACAAACATAGTCGCCCTCTTTTAAAATTAAATATTAATTGGACAGTAGGTTGAACAAATATAAAACACAAGGAACAGGAAGTATTGTCACTTGAAACACCCGAGACCCTACGAAGTCGATCGAACTTTAACTTAGTTGTTGGAGCTGAAAGGAACATAATCAATTGAAAAGGAATTTTCGCAGGAAAACGGGAACAATGGATTGTTAAATATAATTATATAAAAAAATAAATCAGAGCAAATGAAATATAGTTTTAAAAAACAAGTTCAAAACTTTTAGTTTGGAACTTCTCTCTTGGTTTTCTTCTTTTTTTTTGCTTTTACTAAATCGATACAAAAATAGTTACAAGATAAATCCATTCACAAAACAAAACTACATAATTATAAAAAGAAAATTAATAAACTAATTGTTAATCACTTTGTCATCGTTATATAGCTCCTAACACAATTAATAATTTCATTCCTATAGTGTTTTTGTTTTTCTTGTATGAATAAGTTTTTATTCGTTTTCTTTTAATTAATGTCTTTTTTACAGTTTTTATTTTTTTTTTAACGCACAACCACAAATATTACACAAAAAATATTTTTTTTTACTTACCCTAACATCTTAATTTAAATTTTGCTGCTTGGATAAGTATTTATATGAATGCTTGTGTTTTTTTTTTGTTTTTTTTTTCTGAGTGCTTCATACAAATACCTATCCCTAGAAACAGGGTAGGTATGCAAGTTGATTCCTTAGTTTGCTTGTGAAGATGAATGATGAATTCAGTAAACCTTTTCTTTTCTTCTTCGATTCAGAGCTTAATTCGAAATATAGATAACAGATATTTCTGCAATTGACTTGAGATGATTGCCCCTTCTGGTGTTGGGTGTTACCTTTTACAGAATTCCAAAAAAAAAAAAAAATCACAACTTCAGGAAGAATTTGCAGATCACACTGTAAACACATATACATTTTTTTTTTAATTTTTTTTTACAAGCAACTGGATCAGGCGAACGCGTTTGTTTATTTTATTGTTTTAAAAAAAAAGAAAAAGAAAATATATCAAAAAAAAAATCTCTTACTATCGGAAGGGGGACGTTCATGAAAAGTTTATAACGAAATCGGAACATAGGAATACATTGAAAAAGAAACAAAATGAGTTCTTTTTTTGTTTGCTCCTAATACTTTTGATGATATATTTTGTTTTAATTTTTTTTTAATGTTTTTTTTTTAGATTTGAAATCAGTCTTTGCATAAACATTTTTTTTCTAATATTACCTTTTGACTTAATAAATAATTGTTTCCCCTTGCATTGGTAATGGGTTTTTTTTTTAAGAGGTCATTCATAAGTACGCTCGTTTTTTTTATTTGCTTACTACAACGAATAATTTTGTTACATTATACAATACATATAATTACCTTTTTTATATAATAGCATTACGTAATGTTACTTAGTTTTGTGACAAGAATAAGAAAGAAAAAAAAATATTCTTAAAAACAAAAAACGACAAAACAACACCTAATAATGTTTTGATTTTTTAAATTTATTTAATTAATAATTTTTTGTTTTTTCTTTTGTTTTTTTGGAACGGATTGTTGATAAATTATTTACAAACTTAATTATAATTTGTATCTTAATGCCTAGAATAGATATAAATATTACTTACTCAGTTTTTTGTGTAAAGTAATTTTGTTTTGTTTAAATTTGTGTTTTGTAAATTTTTTGTTTTGCCTTTTTTTTGTATCAAATGCTTGTCACAAGTCGTTGTATTTTAATGGAAGGAAATAAGTTGAAAAACAAAAGGATAATAAAATTAAAAAAAGTATCTGAAGTTATATGAAAGAATGTGATGCATGAAATGAAGTGATTCATTGTCGTCGACTACATTTATGCCATGACATGGGCGGAAGAAAATGGAATCATACACCTACTCTAACAGAAAAAGGTGTACCGATCGCTACAAACCTATGATTCTGTCGACATACAAATATCTTGTCGTAATAGTTGATTTTATCGGTGTCAAAGTGAGGAATTCGTTTGAAAAATGTTTATTTGTAGCTCTTAACAGTCCACCAAATATGTTCAAGGAAGAAAACCTCTGTGACCTTCCCGAGACTGGGTCCAAGGTACAGCGCCGTACTGATTGAGGGGGATTTGAACGCAAATTACTTACGAAGCAATAGTTTAACACGTTTATTTAAATATTCGTGTGATAAGACGGGTCTTTAAGTTGTTAATTCTTCTTCTTCTGTTTTAGAACTGATGAAGATCCTTCTTTGGTAGACATGTTCTTAACTTGTTCCAGGTATCGAATATTTTGAAATGGCCAAGTTTTAATTTTATCCGCGATTTCATATTTTGCTCATTTCAGTTCAATATTGCGAGAACTAGTGTTCGTTACACATCGATAGTTTAAGTTTTTGATACTATCGATGTTTTTCTTAAGACAATCGATAGTCTGAAAAATAAATTAGAAAACCTCTGAAGTCTATCAATAAAACATACCATAGAGCCATATTAATAAAAAAAACACTATGCGTTCTTTAACACACGAGTTAACTGGCACACGGATAGCACACTTGTCAATATGCTAACTTTTCTTATTAATAACAAAAATGTTAACCTATGTTAGCTATTCGCTCTTTATCAAATAAAACACGTCAGCACTTCGCCAAATTATACTCAAAAATGGAGTGTATCTGTCAAATCATTCATCAGTTGGCACTCATTTCTCTGAATTAAATTCAAATACGATGATCCTAGTGTGGACACCACGCAGTATGAAATAGTAATTCGCCCAATATGGGATAAGAGTTCTCTTTCATCCTCTCAATGTTTGCACACATGCATGTGCTTGCTTTCAATTTGTGAATTCATGAACGACAATCTGAGAATGTGTGTTATCCTCCGCCTGCCAGGTAAAGCTAAGACATATTTATTAATAAGAATTATAAGTTAACAGATGTGTTAGTGCTACTTCGCTGCTATTCGTTGTTTATTGGTATGGGGTATGTTCGATAATGCACACAAATTTATCGGAATTTAGAATTTTGCTTTAAAAGAGGAGCATACTGAGACTATTCTTTTAATCGATTCTGTTTGTCGTTGTGGATGAGGCCTGACTAAGAAAATATAGTTTGCTTGGAACTGAAGTCGCAGGTTCGCACAAATAAAGTTCCACAAAATTCTTAAGCCCCTTAGAATTGTTCCAATATTCTGTAGCACATTTGTAACTGGGAATTTCTATATATTGACGAAAGTCAAAAATTGCTTCAGTAAGCGGGCTTCGGTTTTGGTATGGTTACTTCACCACTTCAGGGAGAAACAACAGCTCTTAGGATTTTTGCATTTTTAGCTTCACTTCAGCGGGAGAGCCTTTTCTCTTTGAGTGGTTTTGTTTGTGGATGATCTGTTTTCATCATACAATATCAAATTCTGAAGATTTAGTTTATTTTAGAAATCGTGCATACTCCTTTTGCAAAACAATGTGCCATCTTGAAAAATTCTTCCTCGGTTGTAAATCCATGTTTCTTAAGTCTTGGGACTAAAATGGTGGCTAAAATTGTTGGAGTTCTTCTTTCGTACGGCATCAGGTTTTTTTATTAATCTTTCAATCATAATTCATGCATTTGTACGCATTATTTTCACCACATTTTGCTTCTTAGTGCAATAAAACAAAAATCTCGAAAATTCGCAGATATGATACCGAAAAGAGTACTACAAGTTTCAAGTCCACTTTACTTGAAAATCAAAAGGAAATTTCCCTTAATACATAAATCATAAAAAAAACTATCGATGCAAATAAAAATCATCGAGATTTTCGATAGGTGACAACTATCGATAATACTCTCGATGTTTAACGAACACTAGCGAGAACAAATAGCTCTCGGACAGTTAGATTCAGGTCCTGTCGCGACTTTAACTATGAAGATGTCGTGCGGGAATTTAATGGGTCTGATTGGATTGAGATTTATGGCTCACCTGATCTTAACACCAAAGTTGAACTATTTAATAACCTGCTAGGTCGGTTATTGGATAACTATGTCCCATTAGGAAAAAGGGAAATTAAGCCAAAGCCCTTGGTATAACAACAATATCAAGTGACTTATTCCGGAAAGAGAGCATTTCAACCGGCGATTTAAGAGAAACCCATTGGAATATAATAGAAGACAAACTCAACAAGTTGCAACGCCTAGCCTGTGTGTGTACATCGGGCGCAAGGAGAACAGTTGGATGTTTTACTGAACCTTCCCCCCTTCATCTATTCATACTTAGGGAACAAACGGCCTACATGCTCATCGCAATAGATGAAAGCAACTCCAAACCAATTCAAGCAGACCGGGCTCACGAAATCGATAGGAATGAGTTACTAGGAACAACCTTTACGGACAACTGTCTGAAAAGGTACAACTTCATTCACAACTTCAAGGTAACCCTCCCGCATGGATTGAACTGGGAGCGTAATAAGCCAACATTTGTTAAAGGCTCACTCGTGTGGTACACGGATCGATCCAAACCAGATGAAGGAGTTGGGGCAGGAGTGTACGGAGCAACCACTAAAGCATCTCTATACGTGAGTATGGAGAAAAGCAACTCCGTATTTCAAGCTGATATACACGAAATAGAACTCTGCATCAGGGAGAATCTAAACAGAAACATCACCAACAAGTTCATTTAGATCCTCTCTGACAGCAAAGCAGCACTGCTGGCTATTAACGCCTCAAATCTAGTCTGGGACTTCCTTAAGCTACTCAAGACATTAGCCAGCACAAATAGAGTCCACCTGATCTGGGTGCCTCAGCGGTTTTGATGGCAATGAAAAAGCGGACGAGCTTGCCAGGAAAGGATCTGCGTCATCATTCAAGACCATTCTGGGACGTACCTATAAGCCCTGCCTAAAACTGCATTATTAAATGGTTGGATTCATTACTGGACAAAATACTAAAGGTAACAGACAGGGCAAACAATTCCTACCAACCCCATGCGCCAAAAGATCAAAGTAACTCCTACAACTACCCAGAGGACAGATACATAGAGCCATCGGATTCCTGGCGGGGCACTGTAGAGTCAAAAAACACCTTCTGGCCATGGGCTGAAGACTATATCTGTCGAATGTGCAATGAAGAAGAAGGGCATTTTCTATGCCACTGTGACTGCCTAAAAAAAACACGTCTGCGCATCCTAGATAAACCCTACCTTGAAACGGTTAACATATCTGTCAACTCACCCAAAGACCTTCTCGAGTTTATCAAGAAATCCGGCCTCATGATTGAGCTAAAGCCAAAACGATGACATCACAATAGGCCTTGGAAGCGGTGGGTTAATTCGGAAACGCCAACAAAATATAAATATTAGAAATTAACGGTTCATATAGGGCCTAAAACCTAGCTTCTCCAACCACTTTCTTGTGCGAAGTGGAACGGACCTACAATTTTAAGCCGAATCCGAACGGCAAATTTGAGAAGCTTCTCATGACAATTGATACTCTTGGATGTTTGTCGGACGTTTGCAAGAGGTAGAGCAGTGGAAAAAAACTCAAGATGCTACTTGGCCCTGGCGGGAATCGAACCGGCGACCTTTCGATTAGTAGTACAGGAAACTGGTAAAATTGTGCAGGGAGATTGGATGTTTTGTGAGGGAAAGTGTTAAGGTTATGCCTTTTGAAGCTTGAATTTAATCGGTTCCACCGGGGATCGCGATTTGGTTCCTTTTTAGTTTATTTTGAAAAAAAAAAAAAGAAATCCAAATCCCAGAGCACTCAGACTCGGTAACTGTACATAGTACTACCGGGCAGAAACCCTCTTTTTGGTGTAGGGGTCGGAGAAACAAGGTGTTATTTGTCTCTCTCCATTAATGGGTGGCGTATGTTGTTGTTCCCCATGGGGATTGAACCTGCACCGCACGGGTCACAAGCCAAAACACACTAACCTGTTGGTGCTTAGTGCTGTATGCGAACTACATACCCCTCTTTAACCTAACCTAACCTAACCTAAGGGTGACGAAAACAAAAATTACTGCGGCTGTTCTTGTTTTTAAGTAGTTTAAATATGTAAAACTTTGAGGTAGTTAAGGAGTTCATCTACCTAGGAGTAAACATCAACTCCACGAATGACACCTTAGTGGAGATCCGGCAGAGAATTACCTCAGGAGACCGCTGCTACTTCGGTTTAGCGACACAAATGGGTTCCGAACTCCTCACTCGAAGGACAAAATGCATGCTCTATCGAACTTTAATCCTGCCAGTCCTGCCGAGTACTGGACGATAAGTAGAAAAGGGGAGCTAATATTGGGTTCCTTTGAAGGAAAAATACTCCGTCGGATATTTGGTTCTGTGTGAACTCGCGAACTCTATGAGCTGTACCAAGATTTAGATGTAGTCCAAAAACCTTAATCACGTCGACTGCATTGGCTCGGCCACATTGAGAGAATGGAAAATAATGTTCCAGTCAAGAGGAGTCAAGAGGATCTTCGACTTCCAGCCACCTGATTCGAGAAGGCAGCGAAGAGTGAAACTCCGTTTTAAGGACCAAGCCATCGCGGATGCCAGAGCGCTTGGTCTGGAGAACTGAAAGCAGCGTGACCGGGATCGCAAAGGATGCAGTGTCTCAGGCAGAGACTCTTCACGGGTCGGGAGCCCGCTTAGTAAAGTAATAAATGAATAACATAATATACTTACAGGCGCAGGTCTATCCAAAGAAAATCAAAATAAAAACTGAATGAACTCGTCGCTTCAATGGCACAGTGCATGAGTGCTTGCCTGAGAAGACGCTGGTCTAGGTTCGAATCCCAGTGGAAGTGATGGATTTTCGGGATAAAATGAAGGTTGTGGCGAACCGTGAAACAGCGCTCTAACTCCAGCCGTCCACTTCACGTGGTAACGATTGTAAAATATATGGTTGTTCATTCAAAATAATATAAAGTAAGTAAGATACTTTTGTAGGTTGTATGTAGTTAAGTAGCTTAAATAGTTTCGATTCGTTTTTTATTTCACGATGTAAGTAGTTTGAAAAAGAAAATGTAAAGGAAGTAAATTTGGATTTAAAACTGTTTTTAGGCCGAAAGGCATTATCATGAAAATTCTTTTCAAGACTTACCTTCAAGCGCCAACATAGGCCACGAGATACAACAGGTTTTGTTAAACAAGTTTAATTCAATATAAAATTGAGTTGGAATTTGAATTGAATTTCACTTGTTTAACAAGACTTGTTGTATGGTAATACAGGTCTCTGTAAATTAGTTAAGATATTGATAAATAGCCTACCAAAAAATAAAAATCGATGAAAAACAAAACACTTCATTTGTTTGCACCAAAATTGAGTTGCGAAAGAGCTCTCCAAAACCGCATGACATAAGTATGCATAATATCGACCGCTTAGAAGAATGAGAAGCAAACATGAGGACGTGGCAAACATGAACAAAAACCATTCATTCATTACATCACAAAAACCAGAAAATAAAACAAAAATCACATTCACAGATAGAAAATCGGAGCAGTTAACTATAAAGTTGAATGAAGTTCTGGCGTCTTTAAACCGTTCCACAAGATCACATGATACATGTTTGTTTTAAAAGTTTCACTAATTTTAAACTTGTTCGCTTTGTTCTCTTTTTTCATTCATTGTTTAAATTTTCCCTATTTCCTAACACAATAATTGAGTTTATGTTTTTTTTTTCTTTACTTTTTTATGATCAACATCAAACATTTACTTTATATGTGGAATACATGTATATACATATGTATATATTTATATTGTTATAATTGTTTTTGTAAGTGTTTTTCTTTATTATAATTAATGCAGGTTTGTTTCTGTTTCCAATAACAACAAAAAAAAAATTCTTCAACATAACCAAGCAAAATAAAGTTAAATTTGTTAAATTACGTTTTGCTTTTATTCATATACACATACTTTTAATTGTTAATTCCTATCTACAAGATACAAAAAATATTCTTTTATATACTTGTTTTGTTTTTTTAGTGTTTTTTTTTTTTGTAACAGAAAAACTAGTAAAAATATAAATATAGTCGACGATGATTGGCACAAATATTCGAAAAAAGGTTATTCTTTTGTTAATATGTAGAATCGCTAACGAATTGAGAAAAGTTTCGGATTTTTTTTTTTTTTGGTTTAATTCCATCCATCGTCGTTGAAAATGTGTATATTTCTTTTTCCTTTCATTGCACGCACGTGTTTATTTGTTACACTTAAATAAACGAGTTTTCTTTCATAATAGACATTCAATTTAAAATTAGTCACTAATTTTTTTTTTAATGATTTCACAATTACTAGACGTTGGGATTATTTCTATGTAGTATAATTCATTTTTCTTATTTTTTTTTAATTTATTTTTCTTTGTATAAAAAGCTATTTTCATAATTTGTTTTTTTTTTTCTTTTTCTCATTCGACTATAAATAATTCTACGATTTTTTTTTTAAATAATTGTTTCGTAATTTGTTTTTTTCTTGTCTGTGGATTTTATATTGTATGCTTGGGTGTCTTGATAATTTTTTTTTCTTTTTTATGATAAGTTTATGTCCATGTACATATCTATTTTTTTTTTTGTTTTTGTTTCATTGTGCTTTCAAGATTGTTCGCATTAAGGTTTTTTACTCTTTTTTTTAAAGGTGAATGATTGCTTGAATTTGTAAACTAACGATGTCTAGAGAGGGGGATTTTAAGGGCATTCTCTACAAGTCGTAGAAAAGCTGTTTTTTTGTATGGTTTAGATGGCGTGTGCGTAGCGTATAAAGGGTTTAGGGACACGAGGAAACTTAAAAAGGAAACAATTAAACACTATTGAATAAAAGAAATTTGAGTCTACGAAAATCGCAAAAAAAAACATGCTGGGTTCTTAGCAAGGTTCATTCAAGAACAAACGGACAACGATGCTTTTCAGACGTTCAAAAGAGATGGAGATGGTAACCAAACAAATCGGTGAAATAATGCAAATCGGAGGACCGACATATAAGAGGGACATGACTTGCTCAGATAAAAATTTAGTCAACATACAGCTGGGTTTGCACAATTACTTACTTACTTACTTAACGGGCTGCAGACCGTGATGAATCTCTGCCTGAGACACTGCAGCCTTCCATCTTCTGCGATCTCGCGAACGCTGCTTCCTGTTGTCCAGACCAAGCACTCTGACATCCGCGATGGCTTGGCCTTTGCAACGGAGGTTCGGTCTCCCTGACATTCCCAAACCTGGAAGTTGAAGGTCCTATTTACTGGAGTATTATTGTACAATTTTAGAGTGAAATGAAATCGAAGTCCGGTGTTTGGGTGTTGTAGAATCAGGGTAAGCATTGATAGGCATCAACCTGGCGATGCACACTAGCCGAATCCATATCCATTTACACAGATGGCTCGAAAACGGACGTAGGCGTTGGAGCTGGAGTGTTTTCCGAAACATTAAATATAAAAAGCACATTTCGACTCCCTGATCACAGCAGCGTCTTCCAAATTAGCCTCAATGGCGGTGATATCACGTGATGATATTACAATTTTCATTGATAGCCAAGCTGCAATTAAAGCAATCTCTTCTGTCGAAATAAAATCTAAGCTTGTGAAACGGTGCCGCGAGGAGCTTAGGGTTCTTGGTGATCAAAATAATGTAAAACTCTGCTGGTTCCCTGGTCATAGGGGCATTCAGGGTAATGAAATTGCTGATGAACTGGCTAGAAAGTGCTCTAGTATGAGTCATGAACAGACGGACCAGTCTGTCAAACCGCCATTGTATGACCTCAAAGCACGGGTGAGGCAGAAAATTCTGGAGATCGAAAAAACATGTGGAAAACCCATCAACACCGCTGCCTCATCAACCCACATATCTAACCTAACCTATCTCATTTCTATGTTTAACACATATTCACCGATAGGGAATTTCGACAGAGGATTAGGCACCACCCATTTGCGGGCGATGTGAAAATTGACTCGATTAGTGAATTTGATTCAATGCATTTGTCTTGTCACAAAGTAGAGATGGAGTTTTTTTTACAGTTCCCCTTCGAGTTTGACAGCTCACCGACGTTTGTTTAGTTTGTTCTTAAATGTTCATAAATTGAAAAAAAGTGTCACAAACAATTCGAATGTACTCAAAAAATTAACACAACTAAGAATCATTACACAAGCTTTAGCCAACAACTTAAACCCATAAATATAATTCCAATGCCAACTGAAAAAAAATCAAATAAAACAAAAAAAATAAACAAATTAAAAATTTTATATTTTCAATTTAATCTGTTAAATATCTTTACAGCTTTGTTTTTATTGAAGTTTATGTTATTATACATAACAAGCTCATGTTGTTTATTTATATTTAGGTAGACTTTTTCTTTTAATACATATATAAAAGGCAAAACCTTTTCTCTTTTGAGTTCTCGAGACATAAAATTAAAATCGAAAAACTAACAATATGGAAAATAATTGAAAAGAAAAATAAAACATTAATTTTTACAACTAAAATAATTTATAAAAAAAAAAAACAAAGGAGAGCAAAATATTTCACGGATCATCATCACCAGTTATCTTTTTTAAAGATAGTTCGTATCGTTAATTTCTTTCGGTTCTTATTTGTTCCTTATTTGCTTTTAGAAAAAAAAAAACTAAAACTAAAATTTATGCAATAATGAAAGTCGAAGAATATTTTATACAAAAAAAAAAAAAAAAAAGATTAAGAAAGAAATTTAAAAACATTTTGCACGATTTCGTAACAGATTTGTATATTAAAAATGATATGTGTTTATTATAATTAATAAACAAATATTGTACATTAGAAAAACAGAAAAATGAAAACATATATGCATCTATATATATATATATATTGTTTTTAAATAAAATAAAAAATCAAATAAAAAATGGCTTCCGTTTATTTACTAATGTATTTTTCTTGTTTTTTTTAATTATTATTAGTTAAAATCAGTCAATTTATCATTTACTTATTAGTTCTTTAGTGTTTTAAGTTAATTAATATTTATTATTATTATTATTATATTTTTTTTTTGAAAAAATATATATATATGATTTTAGGAATAGTACATGGCCGCCTCCTTGTTGGAATCTTGAAAAGTGAGTACACCCCTTTGCATATTTTGGAATGTTATTATATTAATCTGTTTGCTTTCGAAGGAGACATCATTTTTAATGTAAGGAAGATCCTTTGTCAGATAAAACGATTACGTATATCATGTTTTGAAAATCAATATGCTTTGGCAGGTTGGGTTTGTCCTTACAATTGATACAATTTGTCAGTAGTAGTTAAAAATAGAAGGCTCCTTAATGTCCATTGTGCGCAGAATATAAATTAACGATTTGTTCTTATTTGTGTGGCACAATCACATCTATTGATCGGTGATCGAGGATCGAGTGTATAAGTAACAACAGCGTAGTGAAATGATCACATCTATTGATCGGTGATCGAGTATATAAGCAACAACAGGGTAGTGGAAATGATTTTTTTCATGTAGAAATCTTCAATAAATAATGGAATACAGAGGGCTGTGGTACATTAAATCAGGAGCAGTTAAAACACGTCAGATGAAAACGATCAAACGACGAAAGCGGTCGCTGTGTAAATCTATAGATAAGATAGATACTCGTACAGCTATCGTCGAAACGTCGATTCCCGATCTGTGAAGCTGTAAACAAAACGATCACTTCACAACATCACGGAACGAGAATCGACCCTGTGATCGCCACGGTTTTATTCTCTTCACGACTATTGTGAGACAATAAAAAGGTATCATCGGCTCATCAGCTATGTATATCTATAGATTAGATAGATACCCGTACAGCTATCGGCGGAATGACAGTGTTTTGATCTCTGGGTCGCTTCTCGATCTTTGAAGTTGTGAACAAAATGATCACTTCTCAACATCAGGGAACGAGAATTGCTTCACTTTATCAAAGCACACATTTGGCCTTATTTCGTTTGGCGTAACTTCACTCCACCGACATTTGACTCCACGATTCACAAAATCGAGAGCTTGGTTAAACCTTTCGATACGGATGGGACATAGAACAAAGGTGTTTTTTATACCTTGGATGTCCCATCCGGATCGAAAGGGTTAAGGGAGATTATAAAGGAAAAGGATCGACACTTCAGACTATTATTAGTTAATCTGGTCAGCTACGGTTTAATTCAGTTCACAATCGATTACAATGAGACTAACCACGATGGGGTAGTAGACAAAATATGACCTGTTGACTGGTGATTAAATTAGTAGAAGACTAATGAATGTATAGAACTTGCTTGAATGCGCAGCAATAGGAAACTGACACACAGCCCTATTCTTCTATCCATCGGGGAAAATTCTCTCTATTTATTTCTTTATCGCTATTCTGTTGTCATTCGAAGTGAGCCTGAACCAACAATACCAGCATTTGATTGACCTCAGCGATGAAGTGATTCGAAATTGAAATGCCTACCTATATTTTTTGAGGTCAAACCGGCGAAGCCTACAGGCGGACCAGTAGGAATGCGGTGAAGTGAGACGGTTATGATCCTTTTAATTCTGATCATAGCTTCACAGCCATTAAAGGAAGAAGAAGAAGATTTCGATGTGGACTAAATAAAATCTAAATAAAGAGTTTTTATGGATGTTGGGTCCAAAACTGTGTCCAGACAGTGTAGAGATAGAGACCCCTGGGGCGGGACTCTATTGATATCAATTGAAGATCAGATGCGCAGATGGAAGGAACATTTGTGTGCCTGCTTAATGACGATTGGAGCGTTCAGATATGTGATAATAGCTATGGGCCCCCAGGTGTTCGACGTGCGCGATCTTACAGAGGTATTGACACTGGACCTCCAACAGTTGCAGAAATCTATTTTATTTATTTTTATTTATTTCAAATATATAATGTTCTCTGTACATATAAGAATCAGATTCTCTTAGCTTATACAGGAGTTTATAAACAGTTAACAGCACAATAGCAATAATAAAAAATAAAAAAAAAACTGCGATCAATCTTCTCTAACAAAGCAGCATACCAACGAGCTCCTCAAAGCAGATCCCGCCACAACGGCTTATATTTTACTTTCGTTAAGACAGACCTTTTGGGAGCATGAAACATATCCCAGAGACTGGAAGGATGGAGTTTTTGTATTTTTCAGTAATTGATACAGTAGGTACCCTTTCGATGTAATTACACAGCGCAGGAATTTTTTGATTCTGCAACTACGAACGCAACGCCATTTTTGACGTATTTCGTTTCCCACTATTAGGTGCCAGAACTAAGAAGAAGTAGAACGATAGGAAAGATTGGTTTGTGCAATGAAAAGAGATTGAATCAGATCTTAAGAACTGCAATAACTGGCGTGGCATTACCGTTTCGTCCGTTTTTCCGAAACTAATGGCAACTACCACCCCCGAACGTACAAAGGTTATAATCGAGACTCTACGCTCAAAATGCATCAAGCGGGCTTCCGCATTGGTTGAGCATGCGTCGATCATTTCAGCACATTGTGCATCATTATCGAGCAATCAGCCGAGTTCAAGACACTGTTTTACCTTTTGTTCGTAGATTTTGTGAGGCCTTTGATCGGATGAATTACGATTGCATATGGAGGCCTCTTCTCAGGAGAGGAGTCCCCTTAAAAAACAGTTGCTATCATTAAGGAGTCCTACAACAAAGTTTTGTTCTGCACAATATACAGCTCACCGACTATTTCGAAATGCATTCTTAGCCGTTCAACACGTATGTAGAATGCCCTTCTCCGGTCTGTTTTTCCTTCCTATTGTAATTTACAAACATTTAAAACCAACGTGCATCGGTTTCACCTCTTTCGTTCTTATTCCCATTACCTTAACCCTTCTGTCAAGCACAACTTTTATACCTTTCCATCAACCACAAGTTCTGGCCAGAGTTTCGTACTTTTTGTATGAACGCACATCACAGAATGAAAAAAAAAACCGCTGCACGTGAAAGCACAAAAATGGGAAACCACAAAAAAATATAGTTTCCATACAAATTGTATGTAGGTCTGTCCAAACCTTGTCTTGTCATTGACGGAAGGTAGTAAAATTGAAAAAGGCTTATTTCTTTCAAGCGGGTACATATATATAAATAAAATTTGTATTAAATACAAGTAAAAATAATGGTTGACTCTATCATGGAGTTTCAAGAAGCTTGGACGATAACTGCTTAGAAAAAACTGCCATCAAAATGTCGAAATATCTGGCCAGACCTTATAGTTGACAGAAGGGTTAATGGCCGCACTTTGTGACTATAAACTTGTCCATATTATAAGGGTACTTAAAGTCCCTTCAGTGCGCACAAATTATAAAAAAAACAGGGACTATGCCGATGATATCTGTTTCCTGGCGGGTAAGATGGGATGTGTCAATCCTGCAGATGAATGGGCGTCGGTCATTTTAAGGCCAGGTACACAAGACCGATTGCAAAATCGGGTAACTACGGCCATGTGTAATTATATATAACCACGCGCATGACCGACTGACAATTCGGCCGATTTGAAAATCTGTACCCAAACACAGATTCAAAATCAGTGTAGTGGGCCGATCGCAAAAGCGGTCTTCCGCGCATGGTCTAAGGATCATAGGCAATAATACCCATAGGTCGCTTCACACGTCATTGAATTATTTTGATGCAGACGCCAGTTGAGGAGGTCGTACAATTTAACTACCAAGGATGTTTTGTATCATCTGATAGCGGAACGGACCTAGAATTAGTAACGCTCGAGCTGCCTTTGCTATCCTGTCCCCTGTTTTTAGATTCAGCCAGATCTAGTCACTAAGTTGAGACCTCTTCGAATCCAACGTGAGATCCTTGCTTGTGTATGCTTGTGAAACCTGGAAAGTCTCATCAAACATCACGAGAAAATTACAGACTTTTGTTAATCATTCGTATCGCAGACAGATACATCTTAAAGATTCCCTCACCGCAAGCTATATCCAACCAACCAGGAATTATGGTGGAAATGATTTAAAAGCTGATAGATGCCGAGATAAGACAGCCAAAATGGCGCTGAGGAAGCTAAACGGGAACAGCGCGAAGCAGTCCGTCGAATGGAATCCTCAGGGTGGACGGCGGGTTGGAAGACCAAGAACAACCTGGATATCAATAGTCTTAGCAGAAGCAGCGACTAAGAGGAAAACGTGGCGCCAGCTGAAATATTTATTAGCGGACCGGGGAAAATAGAGAAGATTTTTTGACGCCGCTCTATGCTCTGCACGGACTTAAAGGAACTTGATGATGAAAATCTTCAGTTTTTTTTATGATAAGCGTGTGCAGCTGGACTTGATGGCATATCAGCTGAGGTCCTGAAAGCAGATCCCGCCACAACGGCTTATATTCGACTTTCGTTAATGCAGGCTATTTGGGAACATGAAACCTAACCCAGGGAATGGAAGAATGGAGTTATTGTTAATATGTTTTTTTAGGTAGGTACCCTTATAATGCGTGTACACAGCGCAGGCATTTTGTCAATTCTGCACCTTAAAATGCAATGCGATTGCGGACGTACTTCATTGCCTACTATTAGGTGCCAGAACTAGGAAGAATTAGAATGATAGGAAAGATTGGTTTGTGTATTGGGTAAGTGTTTTAAGATTAACATTACTCGCTAGTAGATCATCACAAAATCAAACTTTCTGCGGCCTAATCTTATTGCTAAAGTTGTGTGTTCGTGTACTTATTATTGTAGAACATTATGGACCCCAGTAGAGATACATCTATGTTTCAAAACAGACTGCCACTTGTGCTGCTATTAAATTCGATTTTTACACCCTACAAATCAATCACCTGCATTGATAGCAGTCTTAGAGAGAAATACATGCGGTGCTTAGTTTTTAGACTAAATTCCTAACGAGCTTTGTCAATGCCTATGAGTATTTAATGCAAGCGCTTCACACAAGCGATAGAAGAAACATCGATAAGTCGCCCGAATTCGGCTACATAAATAAAAGTATGACAAACATTGAATTAAAATACGAGATACTTTGATGAAATAATGGAGGGCAACTAAAAACAACGACGAATTTCCCTTCGCACGTGATTAATTGTATTTTATTTTTGTGGCAAAATAAAGGCAAGAGGACAACTAAATCACTTATCAGGGAGTTGAGATTTATTCAAACTAAAATAAATTAAAATAAATACGAATACGACCAGCACTCGACATAATAGATCTCTTTAAGCATGCGTCTCAAAGCAGTAAAAAAACAAAAAACGGGACATGGACAAAGGAAAAAAAAAAAAAAACGGTCTTAAAAATGTGTACATGTCTGTGGCGGCAGCGACCAAACAAAAATATATAATATATAATCGTGAATAACGTTTACGAGACTTATTCTTTTTCTAACTACTACTCTTACGTGGGTTTATTTGTTTCCCAACTTCTAAATAATAATAAAAAATAAAACTTTCTAATAATACACAGAAGAAAAAGAATAACAAATAATAATAATAGAAATATCGAATGAGTTAAGATGGGTTGAAGGAAGCTGAATACTCACACGCTTGTTTGTGTCTCATAAGTGGATTTTGTTCCTAATTAATTTCTTAGACTTGCGAGTTTATTTACACTAATACTCTGGTCACCTTGGTTTTACTCTATGAAATATGAATAAGAATTAAGACCGGGAACAACCCTGTGTTTCATTTGATATTTTTTTTTTTTGCAAGCTGCCCTTCCCTCCCATCGTTGTATTCTTTTATAAATTTGTTTTCAATACAAATTTGTTACTGTTGTGTGTGTTTGTGTTTGTTTGTTTTCTTTTTTTCTTTACTAACTTATTCCGCAGACATTATATTATGAACTTGTTCTAATTTAAAGGCAAGCCTTTGCTTTTGTGAGAATTCATCCTCTTCCAAGGTTACGGTAAGTTGTTCATTATATTTCACAGCATATTCATATAATTCATGGAGGGCACAATTTGTATTAAATTCTGTTGTATGTAACTGTAACGAGAATATGTCCAACTTAGTGTTTTTTTTTTATATTGTACGAAATAAAAAATGTGATTTATTTTTGATACTCACTCTCGATTCCTCGGCGAGCATTGCATTCATATCCTGATCGGATATGGCTGGCATTTCCCTAATATCACGATAATATCGATCCACCCACTTGCGATATTCAGGTATATCTTTTGCGTATAATAATTTTGAGCTTGGAGAGTCCTTACCTATAAATGTGAATCAAGTATTAGAATTTTTTCCAATTGATGCACACAAGTTCCCTTACCTAATCTATGATCTGATGTGGAACATGAATCCATAAATGTTTGAGCAACTACTGATAAGCAGGAATCAACTATGTTTGATTTATGAATATCAAAGACAAAGTTTGGATTTTTTATTAAGTTAACCCAAAATCTGAAAATGCAAACAACAAATTAATAATCAACCACATTCATTTTAATTTTTTGTTTATTTTTTTGTAATGCGTAGGAAATTTAGATGCCATCAATATCCTCAGACGGAAAATGCCCCTCAAACCTTCATACACCGGCTTATCAACTGAGGTAACGCCAGCATCAATCGAAAATCATCCCCCTTGGCTGTTCCGCTGATGCTATAAACACCAAACTCTCCAACACAAAAAACGACTTATTGATCAATGAAGACCACTCGCAACTTTTCATGGATATGATGAGCAAGTACTGCACAAATTCCTATACACTGACTGCTCCAAAGGGGAAAATAGCACTGGCTACACGGTAGTCTCAGCAAACGGCATAGTAGCGAGGGAATACCAAACCACTTCTCTATTAAAGCAATAGACGTTTACGAGACTACAAGAAAAAATTCAATCATCTGTACCGACAGCCTCTTCACGCTCAAAGCCATTCGAAACGCAAAAAATCTCTCAACACTCACCCGCGAAATCCGAGACAACATCATAAAAGGAAAACAAATAAACTAAGAATCATCTGGATCCTAAAGTCATTCCGGGATCAAAGAAAACGAACTTCCGCAGTCAATCGATGTCGCCAAGAACGCTGCGAAATGTCAAAGCAAGAAATATTTCACCCCTTCTGATATGGCTACAATTTATAAGGCGTTTATTCGCCCCAAACTTGAGTACTACGCTCATATCTGGGCCGGTGCCCCAACCACATCTTTGGAGCTACTTGACGGAATGCAAAAACGAGCAATAAGACTTTTAGGCAATAGAGATTTAGTGAAATCCCTTGACACTCTTAGACATCGTCGCAATGTCTCCTGCCTATCGATATTTCCACCGCAAGTGCTCAAACGAAATAGCCAGCTGCATTCCACCGTCAGAACATTTAGCCGCAACTCCCGCCATGCTAGGAATGCGCAGGAGTTTACTTTTAAGTTAGCTTTCAGACGTACAGTGAAATACAAAGAATCTTTCCTTAGCCGTACAACATGAGTGTGGATTGCTCTTCATCGCTCCGTACTTCCTACCCATTATAATTTACAAACATTTAAGCCCAACGTGCATCTGTTTCTTTTCCGTCATCCTTATCCCCATTGCCTTAATGCCCGCACTATGTGACTATAAACATGTCCCCATTATAAGGGTACAAAAATGCCTTTCGTGCGCGAAAATTATAAAAAAAAAAATTCAACTCACCTTAATGGTAAACTATTACTCTTCCATGTATGCACAACTTCTGGATCTGTTATGCCATGCAACAATGCCTGATCATCCAAGAAATCAAACATATATTTTATAGCCAAAGGCAGCGCCGACCCTCGATGGGCTGTGCTGAATATTGTCTCGAATAGATCATCGACAAATTTTTGCAGGGTACCTTTTGTAGCTAGCAATCTGGTTAAATAGATTTCAGATACAAGTTTATTTACACGTTCACCCTCTTTTTGCAGGTCACTGTCATGATGTTTAACCAAATGCCAATATTTAAGACCATTCTCATGGACATCATTGTTAAGGGGGCTACCAGCCCGGCTAAATGTCGGTGAGGATGATGTGTATTTCGATAGATTGAGTGTTTCGTATCTGCAAAGAAGGAATTTATTTAGCGCATTCGAATGGTGAGTCATGTGTCCCGTTCACTGTAACACCTACTTATGAGATTTCTCATTTTTATCTGAGAGTATGGAGAAATTATATATGGAGCTTTGTTTCGGCACCAAACTGAGACCAGCACCGTCGGGCACATTGTAATGTTGTAGCGTATTTAGCTTCTTCCATTCGTTTTCCATTTTTGATGTCGTATCTTCATCGTAGAGAATCACCCGTCCTGATGCTCCCGTACGCCATTCTGTGACAAAAAATAACGAGTAAATTATACACCTGTTAGAATAGAAGGCAAAGAAACTCACCTAAATCTAAGTCATCCTTCCTTGGTCGTTGACTGGATGGAATATTTCGATATATTGTATCGAGGCATTTCTCCTTGACCTGACCGATGGTGTCGCAGTCCAACACTTTCACTTGAACATTCTCCGTATTTGTGGGCATCATTTCCATATTTGTGCAGAACATCGGTTGTTGTGTGATGCTGGCGAACACAGTCATCGGTCGGAATTCAATCAATTGTCGAATGAGTTTTTCTTCGCTGAGCGAGTATCGAGCTTCGTGACTGCATGCATCTACTGGACCCTTATCTACCTGACCCTTGACAGCACGGAACAGCATGTAAAGTGGTTCGCCTGCGCATTCTTTCAGAAATTTATACAGTAGAAATGTGAACCATGCGCTAAGCATCTTCTCGGCAACACTCTCCGTCCGACGAAGCAACAGCTTGGGATGACTCTTTCCCTCGATGCATTTTTCAATCAATTCGGCTAGAAGCGTCTTAAGAATATCAGTACAGTATTCCAGCTTCGATTGGAGTGTGACCATTATCAGTGAGGCGACGTTAACTCGTTCACGCATCGAAAAGTAGCGATTCGATTCCAGAGTGCGGATGAAAAGCAAAAGGAATGTTTTATTCATGATCAACTGTCCGAAAAGTCGCAAGCCCTTCTCTTTGCGTAGCAACTCGGGCCTCTCCCACTGCAGAACATTATGATCTTTGTCATTGGGAAAGAGAATTTTCATGGCGTAGGTGCGATAGTCTAGGAATGGAATACCACCCGACGTGAGATCACCAGTGAGATCAGTCATTTCAGTTTGCAATTCAGCAAAAGCTTCCTTGCACTCGGCAGCCACCCGCAGTTCCAGTATGTCCATTTGTTCCTGCATGTTGCGCAGAACCCTATTCGATTCGGATGTTTTCTTTTTGTATGCCACAAGCAAACAGAAGAAGAAGAACATCAAAGCAACCACTCCCGCAATCACTCCAAACATAAGATTCTTTCCCAGACCATGCATTATATTTGGCGAGGCGTAGCTCAACACTCCTATTCTATACTCCAGTGACTGGCCAATTTTAACAACCACCTCAGGCACCTCACTGGAGTCCGTCGATTCTGATGGTGGGCGACAGGTCAACTGCTGTCGCGACAGTGACGTGATATTGCAAATTCCATTGCCGATCATAACAAGGACATCGGTCTCCTTGCAAGCACGATCTAGATTCTTTCCATTGATCGTGAGATATTCACTTTTATAATACTTTACCCGGTCCTCGAATCGATCATACACCGGATTCGGATACAATTCAAAAGCATTTTTATGCTTCGACGAGAGATTCTGTACTCCAACTACGTTGTCCATTAAAAATCCATATTCCAGTAACTCTGGATGATCAGCATCTAACATCGCCGAACCAGTTTCGATTATCGGCGAATTGCAAGACATCTCTGAAGAGGACAACACTTCACACTCGCTCAAGAACATTTGCTGGTTATAGTAGACGTACATGTTTGGACTTTGAATGTAATCAAACTGACTTCCCCTGACGGAGATCTTGATTCCACCCGCAGGAATTCCCTTTGGCACTTTTATAATTCCCGACTGACCCGAACTGACATGATCAATCGTTGGATCCTCGACATACTTGAAGTTGTAATCATTGAATTCGCGTATTCCATTGTCGAAGTGCATCTTTAGTCGTCCTTCAATAATGCCCGGCGATGAACTTGTCCGACACAGTGCTTGTGTGGCATTAGTGCTCAAGATCTCGCACGGCAGGTGATCATTTATGTACGACTGAATACGGCTGCCGGAATTCAAATACTTTCCAATTATCAAAATCTGTGTTCCACCCGAGACTGGACCGAATTTCGGAGTGAAATCGTCGATCTTTGGGTCGACAAATTCAAAATCAGTCTTCGATTCCCCTCGATAGTCACCGATCTGCACCACAATTCGACCATTCCGATACAGCTGCACTCCGGGGCTGTCAACGGTGCACACAATCTGTTTTGTGTCGATATAGAACTGTTGGAAGGGCATACAATTTATACCGGCAATGCGAACTCCCGAGTAGATGTCGGTAAAGTTCTTTCCCAGGTTAATGCCGAGGATGGTGATATTGGTGCCACCCTCCCATGGACCCGTTTTCGGCGTGAAGGAATGAATTTCTGGATTTGGACAGGTCTCCATCCGATTTAGCCAATCTGTTTTGCCTTCGTTATTCTTATTGCATTGCTCCTCGACTTCACAGGAATTCGTGGAGGAACACCAACCACAGTTGTACTTTTCTGCCAAAGCCAGACACATGCCGCAGCTGTCGGCCATGTCGCGACAACGATAGATCACCACTATTTGTGAAAGAGAAGTTATAAAATCAGTTATATATAAAAGTTGGCACAGGAAGCTTACCATGAATGTCGTGGGGATTATCCAAGGGTTTCGATCCGCCCCATATCACTGCGAATGTAGCTGTCAAATTTGGTGACCTCGAAGTATACTGAAACTCCATGTTGTCACAGTAAATAGTGTCACCCAGCAGTTGAGCATTCAGCGATGTAACACGACCTTCAATGTTGAACTGACAGACGAAACGCGTTTGCACGATAAACTGCCCAATAATGTGCACCTTAACCTTGATCGACTTGCTAGTGCCGGCAGCAACGAGCACCTCACTACCATCACCAGTGGCATTGATTGTTGGACAGAATCCTGGTCCAGAACGGTAGCTGGGGCCAATGCGCTAAAACCAAAACGACTATTAAATCGTCTCAAATATCAACAGAGTCCTGAGACACTTACACTGACTCCAGTCACAAGAATGTCGTTGCGACAATTCTCAGCTGTATCGTGGGTGCAACGATGTGCTTCCACACACCAATCGCAGGGGAATTCCGACGACACACACCTTGTACATGACGAATGTGTGCTACAGTCAAAGAATGTAAAGTCTGTTGACACTAAATCTGGACCGTTTTTCGTACGAACCGATAATTTAGCAGTAAAGTGATCTGAAATTCGAAAAAAACTCCCCCTTTAGATTCTGGCAAGGAAGACGAGATGATAACAACTTACGTCTGCCTTGTTCAATCTGTGGCAGCATATCTGTGCGTGGTGTTGTACAATTGACGCCGTTTCGTTTTTTTGTAGCATTTGTAAATAGAGCCTTCTCCTCGGTGGTGAAGGCGCATACAAGGTTCTCCTTTAATTGAGGCAGATGATCAATAATCAATTCCAACTGAAAAGAGAAACCATTTATGAAGAAATGTCACAATTCATTAAGTCTGCTGTGAACTTACCGTTCTTGCCGTGGTACGTTGCAACTGATGCGGCACTACACTTGTAATGGTCGTACATTTGCCAGTCTTGTAGCTAACCCAGTACAGTGGATCGTTCGCATCATCCTCACACGTTGAACGCGGACTGCATTTGTTTTCAAGCGAACACCAACCACAGTATGGGTCTCGTGCACCCAGGCACTGGCCGCATGTCATGTAGTCAGAACAATCGTAAACTTTCACCTTCGAGACTCCGTGCTTGGACATTACGTAAATGTGTAACTTTTGATTGTCAAAGTGCATGTCACTATTAATCGGCGAACCGATATTTATTGGTATATTTGCATATTCTATCGCCGAACTGGCCGATTCCACAACGATCTTCTTTAGATAACCATCAGCTGTGCCAATAAACACAACAGTATAGCCACTAGTACGAGTTGCAGCAACTGCAGTTAGGCGCTTGTTGAATATCGCAACTGGGACAGCGGCAATGGGATGTTCTCCGCCAAGCGGTGAGTTCACGTCGAGGCCGCAGAAATCTTCCCCAATGGTTTGGAGTTTCTGTTACAAAAGGAACAAAATTCACACTGTTCAAGAGATAAAAATAAATTCCACTTACCGTTGAAACGCAATCCATGTTGGGCGAAATAAAGTCCAAGCCACGAGCTCCATTCCCATTGAAGCACGACTTAATGTTCTGCATGAATTTTCTCCGAATGGACTTCAGCGAATATATGCACAAGGCTGAATTATCTGTGGACACATTGCCCTTTCCCTCCGAAAAGACCGCATACAACACATCGTCCTGTTCGGTTATGGCTAGATTTGAGGCAAGATCCGAACCAGGCTTACCAAGGAAGCCGGCCTGCACTAAATTATATTTTGTACCACCTTGAGCATCAATACAATCCACCGGAATCTCCGTATATGAATAATAGTTGGAATCCTCTTGACAAATGCGCACCAACTTTGTGATATACTCCTTTGGCGTTGAATGATGATTATGCTTTAATTGAGTCGTAAGAAAATAAGAAAAGTGCTCCGAACTAAAGCCATAGACATAGTTCACTAGATACGATTCTCGGGCATACGAATTAATGAATATACGCGTGCCCGTTGTCACTGCCGATGAGGCGATTTGAAACATCTTCTGATTCTCAAGGCTGCGCGAAGCTACCGCCGGAATTTCACTACGGTATGGCGAGTTATTTGTGTATGTCACACCGACATACATGACATTCGTAACGGGTGGCTGTGGTGGACCGGGCGCTATAAACGCGACCGTTGATGAATTCGCATCGTTCGCCACCACAGCGTCCGACACTTTCTGTTCGATAATACTGACATTCTGAAGGTTGCGTACCGTACAAATGCCCTGGAACAATGAACCACACGATATAAGACGTGAAGTTGCCCGATCAATGAGCAGCACTTTGTTCACATTGTCTGTTGGTTTGCGTATCGCATGCGCTGGACAATCCAGCACCGTACATTCGACTGAGTCATTTTGCGGACCAGTTATCACAGATTCGTGAAGTTCTAGTTCTGGCGACAATTGAAATAGCCGATTAATGCCACCCACATAGACACGTCCGGTTATTGTGTCCACAACAAGGTGATTGAGCGTTGTATCGAATTCTACTTGCCGCGTTATTATACTGCTATAATTATTTTTTGCTGATGTCGACTGATTGTTTACGCTACTGCTACTACTACTGCTTGCGCTGGTGTTTATGCTGCTGCTGCTGCTGCTGCCACTGCTACCGTTTCCGTTAGCACTATTGTTACATGTTACATGGTGATATAATGCTGCCAGCAACAAGGCGCTGATTAAAAACTTCATGTTTCACAACATAAGTACTGCAAAGAGATAAAAAAAAAAAACTTATGAAATTGAGTAACATTTTTAGACAAACTTTTCTATTAATAATAGTTATTATTTATTATCAAATAACTGCCCCGAATCATGTGTCAGCAGATCTTAAATTACTATGATTAAGGGATGTGTGTTGTGTGCCAGGGCAAGGTGACATAGACGAAAATCAGCTCGTGGATGAGCTAGCAAGAAATGGGGCAGAAATGCGTCTGCAAAGGTCATGGAAACGCTGATCAACCGTCAGCTAATAAAGGATCTTTAAATCCGAAGCTTTCTTAATGACCGGCAGTATGGTTTTCGCAGCAACAGGTCCACTGCTGATTTAATGACTTATCTAACCGAAAAGTTTTTTTTTTTTTTTTTTTTTATAATTCGCTTACGCTAAAGGGGCTTTGTTGTTTCTGTATATGTTCAGTACCCTTATAGTGTTAAACACAGCGCATGCATTTTTTGTTGAACAGTAAGCTGCACCTAGCAATGTAGTATTGTATTGCATGATTTTAGGTGCTACTTACTATTCGAAAGAATAGGACGATAGGAAAGAAGTTTTTTGGTGCTTAGTATTTTTTTTTCTCCACGGGTGGCGAATAAATTGCTTAGGGAGATCTCTATTTATGTGAATTCAAATAAAAATCATGGCCCTGGCCGGGATTCGAACGCACGACCTGCCAATCAGTTAGTGAATACACTACCATCGCACCAATGCCACCCGCACCAAGTGGAACCAATCCCTTCACCAAGGTCCAAGGTGGTGAAAGTAAGATCGTTGAGCTTGATATTTCAAAGGCATTTGACAGAGTTTTGCCAACTACAGAGTCTTCTTAACATCGCCTACAACATCTTATCTGGCGTGCTGTATGAGCTCCTGAAGCCTTTCGTCAACAACCTGATTGGTTCCTATCAGTGTGGCTTCAGGCCAGGAAAGTCTACCATCGACCAAGTATTCACACTGCGGCAGATCTGGGAGAAAACCCAGGAAGTTCAAATCGATACGCACCACCTTTTCGTCGATTTTAAGGCCGCCTATTTATAGAGACGAGCTATACAGAGCAATCTCTAGTTTTGACATCCCTGCCAAACTCGTCCGTTTGTGAAGGATGAAAATGGAGAATGCACGCTGCTCCATCAAGGTCGGTAAAGAACTCACCGAGACCTTCGCTGTCAAATAAGGACTTAGACAATACGATGGGCTGTCAAGTGACTTCTTCAACATCGTTCTTGAAAGACTAGTGCGAAACTCAAATGCTAACACCAGAGGCACTATCTTCCAAAAGTCCGTCCAACTACTCGAACGCAGCGGAATGTCACTGACGCGTTCGTGAGTATTGAGAGGGAAGCGACGAAGATGGGTTTGGCGATCAATGAGGGCAAGACAAAGTATATGCTGTCATCAAGAAAGGACACCCAACACCGCCGTCTCGGATAAAATGTCACTATAGACAGATATAACTTTGAGGTGGTTCAGGACTTTGTCTACCTAGGTTTCCCCAATGAACTCAGGCAATGACTCCAGCGCTGAGATTAAACGAAGAATAACTCTTGCCAATCGCTGTTTATTTGGGCTAAGAAAGCAATTGAGTAGCAAAGCCCTTTCTCGAACCACTAAAGTGACCCTTTATAAGACCTTAATAATCCCAGTCCTTCTCTATGGTGCAGAGGCATGGGCTCTAGCAAACGCGGATGAGGTCACTCTTGGTTGTTTTGAGAGGAAAATTCTTCGGGTAATTTTTGGTCCCGTCTGCATAGACGGTGAATCGAGGAGGAGATACAACGACAAACTGTACGGGCTGTACAGCGACATCGACTTAGCCAGCAGAGTGAAGGTTCAACGACTGAGGTGGCTGGGTCATGCGAATGGACGTGAATGCTCCGGCCCGGAAGATCTTCGAATCCACACCCGAGGGACGGCGCAGTAGAGGAAGACCGCGACTCAGCTGGCGCTAGAAAGCGGAAGGGGACCTTAACCAACTTAGCGTGCGAAACTGGAGACAGCTGGCCAAAGATTGCTGGCTGGACTTTAGCTTGATTTAATTAAGAAAATTACATGCACAAAATTAAACAAAAACCGGTTTCTCTCAGAGAGTAAACCTCCTACGTAATGACTGTGCAATTTATTTATTTTGTTGTAGCTTGATGTAACAAATAAAATTATCTCAAACTTCAAAATGTGTAAACATTTTTTTATACTCGTAAGAAGGTCAATAAATTTGAAGAGCAATTTATATCGTTTTTAATTGGTTCGCGTACTTTTTATAGCTTTTCTTTGTTTTTTCTCAGTAAGTAAACAGTCAATTGATATAAAAGTAAGTTTTTCTTAAATAATTAGAGATTTTGTTTAATATAAGGCTGAATGAAATTTATAGATAAAATATTTGTTTTATGTATTCATTAGACGAAAAGTATAGTTGTTCAGTATTATTCAACACGGTCTCCAAGTATTTGTTCTAAAGCCTTGCATATGTACTGCTAAAATGTGTTTCAACTTCTTGCGCACAGGTGCGACACTCATACTAAATTTTTCGTTTTTTAGGATGCCCATCGAAATCACGAAAAAGCAAATTTTTGATGTTTGAATTTCTAAAGTCAAAATTAAGCGCTTAGATGCTGTTTTTGCTTTTGTTATGGGTTACTTTAGCCATATACTATTTTCTGAGGCTGCAACAAAGGCAATAAAATTAACCTTAAAAACTTTATGTTTAAGATTTGACGAGAGATGGACCAAAAGTGGTCGGCATAGAGAGCGCTTCAAAAATTCAAATTCTCTGTGGCTAAATGAAAATCTAACATTACCACAACATATCTTAGATGAAATACCTTCTTCATCTAGAGTAGGAAGATCGAGAAAAAGCTTTGATGAGTGCTGTGAGAAAAGCAAGAAGAGAAAAGTTAAAACCAATTTAGATTCTTTTAGCGCTGAAGAAATTGCAATGGCTCATGAAAAAAGGCTTAGACAAGACGGAAAAAGAAATACTGCTATTGCAGTGAAAAAAAAAATAACTGAAAGTTCTCCGAACCGAGGTTTGATTGTTTTTTTTTTTTTTTTTTTTTTTTTTAATATATTTGTAAGTTAAACAATTTAACTAATCTTTCAACTAGTCATGTGAACCAAGAAGCAATGTCCTATGGATTAAGCCCCCTTTACTCATGGATACGATTTATGGAATGCATCCTTCATATAGCGTATAGATTAGATGTCAAGGTGTGGCAGGTAAGAGACAAAGGCAGTAAAGAAAAGTGAAAGCCAGAAAAAAAACGAATTCAAGAAAAATTTTGAAGAGAAACAGGGTTATTGGTAGATATGCCAACTCAACAGTCTGGCAATACTAGTGACGGAAACACGACTAGAAGATTTTTTAGAGATGAGATGTGGCGCATCTGCATTTTTTCTCTTGGAATAGAATTTGCTCAAAAATGGTAAATGTTTATGAAAAAAAACAATTTTAACACATTATAATAACCACTTTGTTCAAAGTTTTCAATTAAAGCAAAAAAAAAAAACATAAGAAAACAAAATTTCGTACCATTTTGTTTTGGCTCTACTGTGAAGTTAAGTTTTGCACATACGCCACTTCGTGTTTGGAACGACGCACACTGGGGCACAACACCTCTGAAGCTGGCATTTAATCGAATTTTGAAATTGAGCTTTGTCTTAAACTACCGTTTTGTTTTTGTTTTAAATAGAATAGAGAATAAAAAATGAGACCAAGAAAGTATATTGGGAGCATGGGGTCTTTAGCAGATCGTCACGAATGCAGCATTTGTTAGTTTTTCCATCGAAGCCGGACGTGTTTTTTTTGTTTTGAGTGACTGCAGTTAACTGTGTGCTATTGAAAAAGTATAAATTGCAATGGAATCAGTAAGCTCAGGTGCTTTTATTGTCTTATTTTGATTTAAAAAAAAAAACTATTTTTGTTTTTTAATCTGTGGCTAAAGATAAAAAAATGTGCAAAAAAAGTGTTAGTTTTGTTTTTATCTGAAATCCTAAGAGTTTTAGATGTGTTGACCGTGACCTGACGTTGAGTGTTATATCTCTTCGTGATAAGTGGTTTGTTAAGTCTTAGAATCTGTTAACTTTTTTTGCTACTTGTTGTGTAGTAAATTTTTTTGTTGGTGACGTCACTTTGGAAAAAAAAATCGGATTTTTTTTTTACTTTTAATTACTTCTTAGGCCGAAAACCTTCCCAAACTCTTTCTGTGACACGGGAAGAGCTATATAATATACTAAAAAGCTCAATGTTAAAGGGATTAGAAAGTCAAATCGAATTTTTGAGGGGTGAAGTTCTAAAGCGGGTCCAATGCACCGGTGCTTTTCAACACAATGTTAATGAGAGTATAAAAAAATGAACACAATTATGATTGCATTTGCCAGTGGATATGATATTCGGGAGCGGGTCGAAATTCTGCTTTGCAAAATTCTGACTTTTAACACAAAAATTGTGCTTTTCAAAATTGTGCTTTTTTTCTGTTCTGTCTTACAAAATTCTGCTTTTTAAAATTCTGACAGGCAATATTTTAAACAAATAAATTCTGCTAATTCTGTTTTTTTTTTCTAATTTACGAATTTAGAGGAGACGAATATTTTTCAACTTTGTCAACAAATTACAATATATTTTATATAAAAAAGGTACACGGTGGGTACCAGAAATACACAAAAAAAAACAGCCAAAAAATAACAAATTTTTTCATAATTATTACCAACAAAAAAAAACGAAACACCAGCATTAAGAAACTAAACAAAGTCAGAGAGAACAATATTTGTTGATAATGTCTTAAGAAAACTAATTTTACCTCTTCTTCTAAATATAACAAGTGAGTAGGTACGTAGATTGTTTTACAAAATTGTATTACAAAAAAGCGCGTGCTTTAAACATTTTTCAACCCTTTTTTTATTATTTGCAGAATTTTATAAAGCAGAATTTCGAAAAAAAAAGAATTCTGAAAAGCAGAATTTTGAAAGCAGAATTTTGTAAAACAGAATTTTGAAAAAAAAATGTTGACCTCGCTAGAATTTTGAGCCCAACCCATGATATTGATGTACACAAATTCAGGGAATTCGCACATGACACAGCAAGATGCTTCGTCAGTAAATATCCCTGGTATCATATGCCTCCAACTTTGCATTTATATATTTTATTCATGGGCCAGGAATTATATCATCTGCACTGTTGCCGATCGGCCAACTTTCCGAGGAAACGCAAGAAGCGCGCAACAAAGATTTCAAAGATTAGTTCTATTAATTTGTTTTTCTTCAGGATAAAAGGGGGCCTTAAAGTGGGTGTGCAAGGTAAGTGTGGTGGACAAAAATTAGATCTTCAATAAATCTTTTTTAAATACAATACCTATTGTAAAATGGGCACATTTCTAAAAAGTGCGCGTTTTAGTGGACGTGTCGAGTGGGCGGGTTTAAAAAAATTTTGGGAATGGTCTCCGAAGCTATCGTGCAAAATTTCAGGTCCTTAGCTCTAACGGCTGATTTGATGCCACATTTTAGTGCATTCTGCCCCAATGTGCGACGGTATTTTTGTTGTTGTGTTTAACGTCATAATTTGCTTGCACATTTCTCCGTTCATGTTATGTTTGGAAAATCGAATGCGAACTCTCGTTCACTTGGATTCATATCTCAGCCGGAACAACATTTGTAACAGTTGTAAGTGTTGGTTGATTCGCTGCGTTTTCTTTCATTTTTTTCGCATTTCGAGGTCCAGATAATCTAGCTGCTCTCGGTAGGGTAATTCATAGCAAATTCGTCGATTCTTTTCCAGCAATAGTTTTTGAAAAATTCGCATGCAAACTCAAAATTTTGATAAAAAAAAATGAAAACAAAAGTTTAGACCAATTTTTTTCAAAATTGTGAAATGAAGTGCTAAATTGACTTTCATGTTACTATCAATTCTGAATCGAACACAAAAAACCGAATCGTTTTATGTCTTTTAGTTTTTGAGAAAATTGAAAATTACTAAAACTACGTTAGTATGAGATTTTTGTTTTTTGCTTGCTTGCATAAGTACATTAGTGCTAGCACCCAGCATTACGGCGTATAAACAGTAAGGCATCTTCTATCTGCAACCCCCCTACTTGGGTCCACTGTTGGATTTGGGGTAGGTGCGAGGTCGGGTGTATGAAGTTTCTCTTGCTTTAACAGAATCTGGATTTTTTTTCTAAAATTGCCCCTACCTCCTAAACGGGACAAGATAGACCCCCCCGCCTTTCAGATTATAACAATGCTTGTTTTTGAGCATTCTACAAAAAACCGTTATCAATTCTTGGCGCCCTACTTATCGTACTCTGCCCAAATTACAGGGAAAGATAAAGATATTATCAAAATGTTTCATATCATCTTAGAAGCTCTTGGCCTAGACCAAAGTAAGTGTGTAATAGGTCTTCTTTCATGGAAAACAAATAATTGCTACGTGTATATGTACTTCCAATCGGACAACTTTCAGAAGAAGCTCAAGAGTCAAGAAACAAGGAAAATAGAAGTTTTAGGGAACCGCTTACTAGATAAATATCACCTGTAGATACAAATACTGATCTCTTAAATCGATTGCTTATAACCTAAGATCCATTCTTAGCAAGTCTAAGATGCTTTCCGAGAAGAAACAAAAGTTCCATGGAACATAAGCTTTGCAACTTTTAGATGTACCAAATAATTAAAAAAAAAAAATAAGCTGGTTTTTATGTATTGTTTCGTCTTGAAATTTGTAGTCATTATGTTAAAAAAATTTGTTATATTCTTTTCTGTGAACAATTTCAATTAAAAAAAAACACAAAAAACCTGACAGAAACATATATTTGTGAGCGCTATTACGAGTAATTTAATTCCGCTAAATCAGCGATGGCTGGTTTGCGACGGACGCCTCTACGGCAGCAATATTCTCCACACTTTGGGCAAAACGTACACCCCTATTATGGTTGTTAAATATCAATACGATATTTCATAAGTTTGTTCGTTTACCAATCAAATTGATAAAACGGTATTATGATTAACAAACATAAATTTTTTTGATCAGTAGTGAATAAAATACCATTTGGCGGTCTATTGTGAACGGCATTGTTCGTTTTTCGCGGTATTATGGTTGTCAAAATTTTAGATATATCTATCAATTTTTCAGCCAATCGCGAATTCGTCGTTGGTAAACATATTATGGTTTATTTTATTGATTTGTTTTGTAAATAATAATGTCTACGGTAGAAATTTCTTTCGGTGAAAATGATATTGTGGAAGAGGATAATATGAGGCAAGAAAACAATCGGAAAAAATTACGTGATGCTTCTAATCCAGTGGATTTGGACGAACAAATGTATGTACATAGATTAATCTTTAAATTTTCTTAAAAGTAATTAAAACTCGGTTTTAAATTTGTACAAAACTTTAGACTTTCGAAGGAAGCATTCCTTAATGTATTTGATGACATTAAGGACAAATTGAAGCTTATAAAAAGACAGCGATCTGTTCCCAACATACTTAAGCTTGCTGCTGTCTTAAGATTCCTTGCGCCAGGAAGCTATCAACTAAGCGTTGGGAATGATTATAATATTGGCATGGCGCAGCCAACTGTGTCGGTTGTTTTAAAGGAAGTGTCAAATGAAATAAAGTGAAATGTCAAACGAAGTGCGCACTATTCACAAGAGTTTTTGTTAAATATTCACAATGAGTTAAAAATTTGTCAATCGTTGTTCATAATACCGAATAACAAATTGATTGACAAATTTTATCAAATTTCAAATAATTGATCTTTGACAATCGTAATGAGGCTGGTAGTCTCACTGACACGGCAACATCAAGCAGTGAATATTCTGACTCAAATTTGTTCACTAGACTATGAATTGTTTGTCTACTGGGGCGAGAATTGCGGCATAAAAATTGGCGTTAACGCTCTTAAAGTTGCGACCACCTACTGGGATATTCGGTAGAAAATTTTAATTATTTGTAAACGTTGTTTCTTCGTGTACTTCACCACGATGAAAATGTTGATTTTACTGAATATTTTGACATTGACAGTTCGATAATCGGTTTAAGGGTGCGTTCACACTGAAAGTTTGAAGTTGTCAAGTCGCCTATGAAAGACCCCTTACAAGAGCTGATGTTCAAACTAATAATGAATGTGCAATTTTTCATAAATAATAGATCAGACAAAAATATGTTATTTTAGAAAGGGATACAAATTTTTAATAGTCTACCAAATGCTGTAAAAATTGAAACAAATTTAACAAGATATAGAAATGGAAAAGCTTATGTTTGTTAAAAAAAAGGTGTGAGCCACGCTGCGCTCACGGTATAGTTAATGTGTAAACATGTAGGCTCGTCGGTGTTGCATGTGGAAATATCACAGAGGTTGTGGTTTTGATAAACAAGAGATTTGGGTATTGTATTGAAATAAAACCATGATATATATTTAATGTCAACGACAAAATTTATTTAATGTTTGACCGAACAAATAATTGGTTTGTGAAAGCTGAAGTAGGAGACGTACACCGTCGACTCAAGTGTGTCGATGTACCGGGAAAATATAGCATCGATTGTCGTTTAAGTGACATTCTTCAATCGGCCATCGGTTACCGAAGTACAAATCGATATTTTTCCTCTTACCTTCAACTGATGTACAACAAACTACAAGCTATACAACCTCAATTATTCAAAACAAATCTACTTCCACACAACTTTCCGGTGTTTTGAACATACATAATTAATAAAATAAAAACAACGACACGCGGTTGTTCTCAAAGGGAGACGTACGAATTGCCGCCAAAAAAAATGTCGACCACTAATAATCTCGAGTTTGCCATTCGCTGAAATCTCGACAAGGTTTTAATAGACTTTTAAAAATATCAAAAGTTTTAAACCTCGACCACTTATAATATCGACTTCATTTGTTAAATGTCGGTCAAATTGTCGACAAATTTTCATACGTGTACCTTTCAGTGGCGTGGCGTGGATAATTTTAAAAGGGAAGACGTTGAAAAATTTAGTCACCTATAAAAATAAAAATCTTTAAAACCTGAAATAAAATAATTTTTAATGGGGATATTGTATCTACATAATATGCATTCCACATTGACTTAGCAAAAATATTCTAGCCACATTTTTTATACTTCAAGACATTAATATTTCAATCAACAAGGAGCTTAAAGCATAACAAAAGTGGCTTCAAAAGAAGCCGGTCTTGACAGACGCATGATACAATAACTTAAAAAAATTCAGCATAATGTGGATAGTAATTTTAAAATAAGAAAATTCAGAAGAATTATATGGATAATTCTTTATATTTGTTAAAATATAAAAACGATACAAATAATAATGTCAGCAATAAAAATAAATCAAAATTAAAAACAGCTAAAATTCGCACACTTAAAAAAAAAAAGTGAAAAGTTTTGTTAAAATATTAGTTCTTTATAATTATTTGTATTCTAATGCTATTCGACGATCTTTTTTGATAAACTCTGCCAATACCCTTTCATAGAAGTTTGGTCTATTTTTAATTTTAAGAAGAAGTCTTCTTTCTATCGATATGAGGGCTAAATCAGAGAGCCTATCCTCGCCCTGTGAGTTTCTTAAATAAGTATGAATTCTTTTTAAAGCATCAAAAAGACCTCTCAACGGAGGCGACGGAAATGGGAAGTGTTAAAAGTAAACTACTTAAGTTTAAGACTTGAGGGAACACTTCTTTCAATGCTTCACTATTCAAATGGTTGTGAAGGTCGAGAACCTCAAACTGCCGAAGTGACGACGAAGAATATAAAACATTAAGTTCATTTTTTAATGCCGTGAAGTCAGAAATTCTAGGAAAAAACTTAATTAGGGAAAATATTTTTACATCTGGACTGGAACGAGAAAAAGTGTCATACTTCAAATTATTTAGTAAATCCAAAAATGTAAGATTACTAAATGATTTATATCTGGCATTTATTTGGCTAACTATATTGTCTTTAATTTCAACAAAAAGGCGCTTATAATTCGTCTTCAAATCGAAGTCAAGCAACCTGCGTTTACGTGGAGGTTCGATGCAATCATTTATGCTGTCATAAATAACTTCAAACATATTTAAAAAGTCAGAGCTTATCCATGACTCAAAACGTTCGATTTCTTGCTTGGCATAACTAACGTCTGTTTGTTTTTTTTTTTTTTGAATTAAATTAAATAATACATCGGTCTTTGCAAATATTTCAGAAAGGGTATGAAGCAAAAAACAGAATTCCTTGCTCTCTAATTTATTTAATAAACTTTCTGCCATCGAAAGTGTGTCAGTATCCCATTCCCTAGAGTCATTAATTATTTTACTAAAAGTTTCAATTATATCTATTCTACAGTTAAAGATTACGTTTATTATTCTTGAATGATAATGCCATCGAGTTTCCGATACTCCTGGCATGCGTCGATTGGAAATTTGTTTTAAAAGATTGGACCGCTTTGTGGATTTATTAAAAAATCGAACGATGCTATTAGTATAGCCAAAAAATAGTTTAAGTTCTGCTATGTTTTCTAGAGATCGGGATAGTACTAAATTTAAAACATGTGCATAACAAGGAATACAATTTGCCATCGGGCATTCATCAAGGACCTTCTTTTGAACACCACCCCCCTCGCCGGACATAACTGCGGCACCATCGTAGGATTGTCCTATTAACTTTTCCTTGCAGTCGTATGTTTCAAGAATTTTAAATATATGATTGGATAACTCATTTGCATTACGACTTGCGCTAACGTCAAAAAATCCTGTATACCATCCTCTGACAAGTATCGAAATATGGCACTCAGTTGTTCCCTATGACTCAAATCTGGTGTTTCGTCGATCATAATCGACACGAACCGAGCATCCTTGATTTCCGTTTTAATTTCGGATTTAATAACCGCCGCGATACTATGTATCAAATCGTTTTGAATATCGTTGGATAAACCTGAAAAAATTGGATTGTGTGTACTTGAACACTGCTCTAAATGGGATTCCAATAAAGTGTCATATTTAGATAAAAAATAAACCGCTTCGACATAATTGCCACGATTATCTGAACTAGACCTTTCATCATGACCGCCAAATGCTAACTCCTGTCTGCCTAATAAAATGACCGTGTCAATAAAACGTTCCATTAGTTTCCGATTTTTATCTACTTTTTTATTATGAACAACGAAAGAATTTCCTAAAGAAGTTTCAATGCGATTCGTGCCGAATTCGTGTAGGGATAAACAACAACGAATATGTTTTTCTGTCTTAATATGTTTTTTCGAAGAATTAACTAAATTATTTATATCAGTGAAACCCGTTCGGCTCCAAACACTGGCGGAGTTTGAAAAAAGAAGACAAGGAAAACAAAACATTTTATTAAGCTTGCAACTCCCAGTTAGCCACTTATATTTTTGGTATAAGGAAACATTAAAATGTGTCACAAAACCATCTCTCCTTTGGTAATTAATATTTATAAAAGGCATAGAGCGCCCTACGTCTATAACTTTTTTTTTATCAAGAAAAGATAGCTTACTAAAACTATTTGAATCCTCCAGGAGGAAATCAGTTAAACAGCAATCTACACTAATCAAAGACATTTCCAAAAAAAAATCTAAAACTGCACTAAAATTAAGAAGCTAAAATGTTTTTATCAGTAAGTTGGTTGGTAATAAAAGAAACTAAAAAATTACACATTAACCTTCACTTTCACTTTCACATCTATTCTATCTTTCACTATTTTAATTTAAGATTTTATCAAATTGGCTTTACAAAACACTAGATTTTTTCAAGTTATTGCACTTGTGCAACGCAGTCTGTCAATAAATTCCAACTGATTCTAAATTAAAATTTGAATTCCTGCTTAAAAAAAAAACAAGTGTCGGTATCGGTATTTTATTTGACATGAACTTCTCTTAAGCGATATGCTGAATTTACTCTGCTGACAAATTGCCATAATATTCTACCATATTTTATTTCATAAGACAAAAGTATAACAATAAATTTGTAAAAACATCGAAGCATTAACTATCACAAGAGAGAAAAATGAAAGCTCAACTTCTTACATCAACACGCATATCAATATCAACATCAAATTCAAAATCAAGAATCAACCCACATAACACATTCAGATATTATGTCATAAGAAAAAAGAAGTAAGTCAAAGAACACCGTGTTATTAGACACAATGTTGGAAAAAAAAACGAGTCAAACGTAGCACCTGCATTCCTGCAACATGTTGATATCTTCCGATTGAAAGGCAATGCTAATCGCAAAAGCGAGAATGAAATGAAACAATTCCAAGTATTCAGCGTGAGATTTGGTTTATAAGACGAAATGTAGCGTCTTTTTCTTTGAATATAAAAGCGGGTGTTGAACAAAGAGGATCGGAACCGCAATGCTTGTAGAAGAAAGGGATATAAAACAAGTAAATAAGACGGAAAAATATTTTTTATTCTATTATAGACAGCAGCGGTAGTTGAAAACTTTTTACTAAGACTATTTTTGTGACTCTTCGTTGGTTTTTTGTTTGTGATTTGTGGATTGTGGAAAGTGGTTGAATCTTGATTCTTGAATGAAGTATGAAGATACAGACGAGAGGTAGAATGAAAATATTAAACTTATTCGATAGCTTATGTGTGAGTGTGTGTGTAGATTTTATTTTATAATTAAAATACGGGACGGGTTTCATTTTTCATATATTTATTTGGCAGATAGTGCTTACTTTTGGTGGATTTTTAAAAGGGAAGACGGTAGGAATCGTGTTATATGGACGCCACGCCACTGGTACCTTTATTATATAAATAAAAAAGACTCCAATTTTGTTAACTTTTGATCTAATTAATTTGTTATTTGAGGAAAAAAGTACATATAACTCAATTTACTTCTTTCTTAAATGTGTTTGAATAAAAAATGAAGAATATGTAAAGTATTTCAAATGAAAATAAGTATTTAGTTCAACCTTAAATGAATTGCAATGTTGTTTAAATAGTTCAATCTTGAACAATTTGATTTTTCACTGAGAATAGTTTTAAGCTGCGTTTCTTTTCGTTTTATATATTTTGTTGGTTCCTTTTTTCTAATGTTTGCTTGACGACTATGTACTCCTTAGATAGTTTTGCAATTAATTTATGTACCCCAACATGTGAAGATCCAACAAGCACTTTCAATCTCCTATGCCACGCTTCGAGACTATTTTGAGTTCTGGGTAGGTTTAATTGCATTTGGCCGTGTACTGACCAGAAAGATGGCTCATAAGCAGGAGGCAACATTTTAATTTGCCTAGAAGATGAACGCTTTCTGCTTTGGCCGGAAATGTAATTTTTCTTAAACCAGTCACCTACGCGCTTGCCATCGCTATCCAATGCATCGTATAATTCTGTAAAGTAATTATGTATATCTTCTTTTGGTAAAAAAGCCAATGCCTTCAGCATTCGCATATGTCGGCTAAACGTTTCATTATTTCCATATTTGGTTGTAAGCTTTTCTGCCTGAATTCTTCTCCAAATAATAGATCCAAAATGAAAGAAACATCCTTTGCTTTGAGATTCTGGGAAGTACGAATAAGCAGTGGCAGCACTTGCTTTCTCAAAGTCCGATATAATGAACTGAGGTGATAATGAAATATTGTTAGCACACCCAATCCGACATAATTCATAGAAGAATTCTGCATATATGAGTTTATTTTTGGAACTCATTAAACAAAAAATTAACGGCAAAGCTTGATTGTCTACAACGCCCTGGATTGTAAATAATTGTCGCATTATGGAAGGTACAACTTCAAATGTACCATCCATAAGCCACACTTTACATTTCGACAACATTTTTAAATTGGATATGCTTCCGAAAATCAGAAATCTTTCATTATTATTTACAGTTTTATCGCTGAGAAGAAATAATTCACCTTCCACATATTTTAGGTCGTTTGGTATACAAATCTCACTGACAGTTTCGGGTTCTTTATTTAAATTTTTGCATCTGATTCTTTTAATTTTTTGTTTTTGATTTTGTGTATTCGGTAAATAAACGCGGCAGTCTTTTTGACATTTACCGACACTTTCTGATATAATATTCACAGGCACATTTTCTGTCTTATCGGCAAGATCTTTAAGCAACGCATTTGTTTTATACACATGTTGTTCATGGAACAGAGGGTCATGGGAATGAATCGAAGGGCTTTTCCAAATAGTGTGTTTACTGTTAACAATACTAGTGCTTACTCGACCTTTGCAAGACAATTTCTTTTTGTTTTCACAGCACCACCGATGTATATCACATTGTTTTTTCTCCAAACAGTATACGAATCCATCAATCACCAATTTATTTTTGTTTTTATTCGATATTACACAGCTAATATTCATTGCGCGCCAAATTTAAGTACACTGTTAAGAGGTGCAACATAGAATGACTTAAACAAAACTCCGAGTCAGAAAATTGTGTCATATATGTTTATCAACACATATTGAAAATGCAACAGTTAGCCAACAACAATACCAAGTGAATGGAGAGTATTGTTAAACAGTTAGCCCAGAGAGTTTTTTTTTACTCAATGTCGACTATAGTTAAGTGAATGATGTTAACAGGCGCGACATTTTAAAATCGATATTTTAAAAAATCGACATATTCTCTGTCGATATTTTGATTACTCGACATTTTGCTTAATCGATATTTTTTTGTCGGTAATTTGTTGATCGATTTTTTGCAATCGATATTTTTAAAAGCGGTTAATCGTACCCAACCCGTTCTCAAACGGTCACCCATCTATGTCCTAACCGCGCCAAACGTCGTTTAATTGCGGTGATCTGTCGAGCAGCGATTAACTCACGTGGTAATGAAAATCTGACGATGACGAAATCTGACGAAATCTGACGATGATGGTGACGCTAGATATTTCCAACTAGCCCCTACCGAGAAAAAATTAAAAAAAAAAAATATTTACACATCAACGAGAGCAAAAATGTTTACACATTAATTATTGAAAATTAAAATTTATTTATTTAATTATTTATTATTTGAATTATGAAAATTAAAAATGTAAAAATTACTTTTTCATGCTAAATAAAAAATAATCAATCAATCGAAATTTATGTATAATGTTCACATTTATATTTTATATTTTATTTGATTTTTTGAAAAAAGTCTTGTACTTGACAGATTTAATAAATAAATAAATGTTTCTGGGGGATGTTTTTAACCTGGACAATTAAAAAAGTGCCAAAAACAATCGTTCAAACAAAAAAATAAAAATTATTAAAATAAATTTATAATATAATTTAAATAAATAATTGTTTAAATAAAAAACTCAATTTTCGATGTAACTTTTCTCATTTCCTTCACTTAGCCGGTTTGAGCAAAACTTCCAGCATTTAAATTCAGCTTAGAACTTAGAATAATTTGAAACCGTACAAATGTCATACACAGGACAAGTCCTGGACTATAACAGCCTTGCAAAAAGCACTCTAATTTTGTGAGCCACAACAATAATTACTTACTAACCTACAATCGGTGCAACTTCCTCTGTCTGCTAATTTTACTTAAATTACTGACCTACACTACACTTAAGTTTTAACCGGCGGCGAAACATTTTCAAAACAATCCACATTGAGATGCAATAAACACTCGATTGCTGGATGATCTGAATAGTCTGGTCTTCCATAACAATTTCGAAGCACTTGCACAGTTTAAAAAAAAAAATAATTTAAAAATTAATTAAATAAAAAAACGCAAACACACAATATTTGAACACAATATTCGCGTTGGATTTATCGTAATAGAAAACTTCGATTTGGATAATAAATTTGCACAACAAGATTGCCATGTTGTCTTGTACACCGTTCCATTGGAAAGTTCGCGTCCGCACTATTCGAAAGCCAGAGGACGAATGTGAACAAATTTGTGTTGACGGAAATGCATATCCATCAAAAACGGTAAAGCACAGTTGGTACCGACACACACGCACACACACACATACACACATAAATGGCGGGCAATTATAGATTGTTGTAAAGCTCCCATACCTTGTCCAATGGGTAAGGCCAGGTGATATCGGTGATGGATAGGCTCATTCATACAAGAACGAGCCAGCATTTGTTGCGATTGATGGACATTCGAACCACGGCAAAGGTGCATGTTGGTTATGAAAGATGTTTGTTGTTTACAAAATGCTCAAAGAAAGGATCCATCAAAATTGAAGTCTAATATAAGCCCAATTGAGGCCTCGTTCAATATGTCTTATGGAAGGATCCTGTGAAGTATTTGATCAAGACTCGTTCAATCAGTTAGACGTTGCAACATTGCATCACATTCGATCGATATAGGCCTGACAAAGGAGCAAATGAAACAAACTAACCACCCACTAGCACTGCCGAAATGGTACAAACCTACATCCACACACGGAAGGAGTATGTGTGTAGCTGGCGTTAGCATCGGAATCAGAAGGGAAGAGTAGAAGAAAGTACCAGATACTTTAAATAAACACAAAGGATTGTTACTGTGTTTGCGTGAGCCATTCCTGTAGTTATGCGTTCGCATTTTTTTGTCTTCTATTTTTCGTCTTTATTTCTCTCTCGTTGATGGGGCGTTTGTGTGTGTGTCTGTGTGTGGGTGTGTGGAAATTCAAATGCTGTGTAGCCTATCCTCGAAGAAAATACATACATTTGTTGTAATGTTAACCACTCTTTACATTCTATAGGTATCCCTTAAACATCCTTTTCCGTGTAACCAAAGCGAACCAGGTTGTTGCTCATATATGAGTCATTGTGCCTCCTTCGGTTTGCTGAACGCATTAAGGAAATCTTATACGTCTCCCAGATATGCATTCTAGGAATTTGATTCGTTTCCTTTCCCCTTGTCTGACACTGCTGCGACTCCCACCCACACTATCTCGAATGGCTGTTCAGGGTTGCTTTGATTCCCTCGCTCTGAAATCGAAAGCCAGTCAAGTGAGGCAGTGATGGTGGCAAATTCCGCACACATATTCTCAAATTAAAGACGGAACAAAATGCAAAAAAAAAAAAAAAAAAAAAGGCACACCTGACTGAATGCCTTTGAAATGGATTTTCCAGGAGGCAGGATAGTGAATATTGTCAAAGAAAAATTAATCACTAAAGACTGCTCAAAACTGATGGATTGGTATTTGGAATCAAAGAAGGTGAGAAGGTATGTAGTTTGATTGGAAGATGCAACCAAATAGAACAACACTCTGTGGAAATTGGAAGAATCCTTTGTTAAACCGGTAAAGACTTCTATTTGCTTACTTTGTGCTGGGCAAGCCTTTCATCTAGAAAAGTAGTTTCAAACCGGCGAACCCCACAGGCATTCAGGTTATGATCCAACAAATAATCCTGATCTTAGCTTTACCGACTTTAAGGGAGGAGAAGAAGAAGCAGTAGTTCCAAACTTCCAACGTGGATTTCTTTTTTATAATATTTGAAATCGCAAATTGATAAAATTAATTATTAGGCTTTAAACCTTCTTCTCCGACCATTCGCTTGTGCGAAGTGGATGGGACGTGCAATTCTAAGCCGCATCCGAACGGCAAATTTGTGAAGCTTCCAGGACAATTGATAAAGTTTCTTATAGTGTAACGCATGAATTTGGAATTCAAAAATGTGTGACATGGACCGGCTTTCATGAGGGGGATGACATGGTTTTCCAACTTTAAATTCATTTGCTAGCTTCGTTAGGTTCTTTCATGGCAGCTGGGTCAGAACCAGCTGATCCCTCTGTACTCATCCCGCCTTGCACACTCAGACTTGAAGCAGGGAAAAAGGCAGTAAGAGAGGCGAACCTTTGAAGGACGGCACTAGACCCTTGCCACACCACAAGAGTGCTATGGCCAACCTTCAATGGAGACAGAACCGGGAGTCTCATGAAAAAGGATAGGAAATCACTATCCACCCTTGTAGATATATTAACGGGGCACAATAATCTGCGGTACCACATGAAGAAATTGCGCTTGACGGAAGAAGAACTCTGTAGAGGCAGTGGCGACGAGGAAGCTCTGGAGAATACAACCCACTTCCTATGTCACTGCCCGGGTCTCCAACACATCAGGTACAGATTCCTGGGGAGACATTTCTTCCATGACCTAGACGAGCTCTCCAGCACACCGATAGACAGGATAATGAACTTCACCAAATCCACAGGATGGTTTGTATCGAACAACGCAGTGAGGAATTAATCTCAGTTTTTTGTACAGGGATAAAAAATGAGTAAGGGACAACCCTCCTCCCCCGATGGGCATCACAATAGGTCAGTATTGACCTAAGTGTGGCACTAAGCCAGCCCGCCTACCAAACTTAACCTAGGTTCTTGCAACTTATTATCCGTGCAGGGCGGGCTGAGAATAATATCGCAGCGTCCCTAAGGGGTCAAATCTCCCGCAATTGTGCACTTTAGTCTCCCCAGTTAGCAGGTTTACCACGGTATTACGCCTGGCCGACTTGTGTCCATCTAAATCCGTGGCACGACTGTGGATCACCGGTGTCGTAAAAAGGCGATCAAACAAAAACCGATATACAGGCGTCAAAATCGGAAAAAAAGGCAAGGCCGGCCTACGGGATGAGGACCCACCCTTAAGCCAGGAAGAGCTATCAGTAGGTGCATGATAGCTGATTGAATGTTTGTCAAGACTTTCGCATGAGGTGGGGCAGTTGAGAACAAACTTAAGGTAGAGCATGAGACCCCTCGCCAAGTAATCCAACGCATAACCACTGAGGCAAATTGCTGCTGGCTTGCTTTTATCACTTCACGCCACACATCTGATAGTGTTTACCAAAAATAGCCATAACTTGCTCACAGCATTGTAACCGCCCGGAGATAGCTTGAGAAACCATAGGTTGTGCATACGTTCGATGGGGTGGGAGGCATCACAATGGATCTACGTCACCAAGTGTAACAGCTGCAGGATTTTCGTGTTCCCTCAAACCACAGCCCTGACCTCACATTCTATAGAAATTTGAATTGTTCCCAGTAACAGCAGTTATTAATCGAAGGCAACACCAACACACGCTTGATGTGTTGTTATCCTTGCCAGGGCACATCATGCTTTCGTGTCGGTCCCAATTTAATCTCTTATCGTAAGCAAATCTGATTCAACCGAACTAATTAGTAAGCTGCATTCGATATGCTCTGCACTGCCTTTGTTTTGAACACAGACAGTTCTCAATGGACGGGCAATGATTTGCCTCCATCCAAATCCTCAAGAGCCCTTAAGAAATTTCGTGCGTCGTGATTGGCAAAACTACTTGTAGTGCATCTCATATTGGAGTATTGTTAGCTTTACGCTGTACAGGGTGCTTAAGTGATTTTCGCTTCATAAAGGGGTTTTCCTATCCAATTAGAGAGATTAAAATCCTCTGCCCAAGATTTACGCTTCATCAACACGTATTTTGTGTATGTGTGTGTGTATGTGTGTGTGTGTGTTTTTCGCAATATTTATGAAAATCACATAAACCGCATCATCTGCTTATCGAAGTTGCAGCAACAGTAGCACTGCATCTCGACGGAAATCATTAGTGCAACGGATCTACCTGCAATGCAACAATTCTACCCTCTACTCGCCAAACACACGCACACAGAGCCAAACAAACAGGTAGCTTTTAAAGCTCTCGAAGAGCTGATGGAGGAGGACATTAAAGGGTTGATCCATCATTTATTTCCAAAGTGAAATGCAGCACACTTGTACGCGAACGGTATTCTTAAATGAAAGGGTTGATGCAGCAGCAGCATCTGAAAACCTACGAATACAAACCAGTTCAATTGGTATGAAATACTCGAGAATCCGTTCACCTGAGAATGTGGACCGCAGCTAAATAATATTTCATGAAATGAATGTGAGATGAAATTCAAAAATTGTAGCACTTTGTGTGGGGAAAACTAATGAAACGCCAGACCGCGCTGTAACAGCATTTTCGTTTCGAAAAGAGCCAGTTTGCTTTACCGACCTAACTCTTGCCACTTCCGGTTTCGGAACCACCACGGAACTGCATCGTCCACAGAATTTCGTGGTGGACCTGTTACATTTTGTCCACTTGCACATACCGCCACGTTAGTCTTCCAAGGCTTCCATACTACTGCGATGAATAAAAAAATACCAGCATCAAGCGGTTCTTTAGAGCATTTGATGTTTTCAGGGCTGATTTCACCCTCCGGCTTTCTGCCGACCATCTTTTACAGTCGCATTACGTATGGGTCGCATCGTCTATTGTGGAATCACCTTAACGACAGGCTAGGCGCTTCACTCCTCCCATCTTATGTAGGTAGGTGCAAAAACCTCCATATCTTCGCCCTAGGAATTCAGTAGGCTCACTTAGACCGCTATTTCGGTACTGTGGTACCACTAGGGGGAGTCCTGAGATTACCTACTGTGAGCTTGTGGTTGCGGGGATGGTAATCATGAAGAGCTCGGGAGTGCATCCATCAGGGAACCATAAGAACCATCAGAACCATCAGGGTGAATTGATTGATGCAATCGAACCTTGGACTGATCCCATTTCACTGCGCACCGGAGGAAGAGCCACCCCTTCTTATTCCACGGAAAGGAGACCCTTTTGAGATGACTGTTTCAATCGAATCTCAAATTGCTGTTTAATCTCTTTGCAGGTAATTCCGAATCGCCGGGTGACGGATATAATCGAGTCCCGATCATGTTATTAGATACCATGGAGTGGAGATGGGAGTAATTGAAAAGTGTGCAGTGGCACACCACAAGGGGGAGTACTCTCACCACTACTCTTGATCTAAGTAGTGAACGACGAGATCATGTCCGACCTAGAGGAGGTCGGGTGCAAAGTAACGGCCTATGCGGACGACATTGCCATAGCTATATCGGGCAAATTGTCCAACACTATCAGAGACCTAATGGAATCAGCTCTCAGGAAATTATCCCCATGATGTTAGGTCTCAATATGAGCCGAGCAAAAACAGAGCTGGTTTTATTTACTAGAAAAAAATTAAGATCCCAGCGATAATGCCCCCAACGCTTAACAACGGCCCACTTTAATTTTTAAGCCAAGCTTGATATCTGGGAGTAATCCTAGAAAACAAACTCAGTTGGAAACTGAATGTACAAGACCGCATAAGGAAGGCGACGATAGCCATATACTCCTGCAAGAAATCCCCTTGGCTCCAGATGGGATCTGACCCCTAAGATAGTCTATTGGGTGTGCTTGGCGGTTGTCCGACCAAACCCTACTTATCGTATCGTAACTTGGTGGCCTGCGGTGTTAAATAAATGCCACCTGAGCGCCTTTGAAGGGACCCACAGGTCAGCCTGCATCTGCATTACAGGAGCCTTTAAATCGATCTTTGGAAGCTGGTCGCTTCTAAGGCAGCCCTTAGACGGAGAGAATCGCATATGTCGCAAAGCTCACACATTAGTCACGCGAGCATCTTAATTGCCTACAAGATTCCTTTTAGTACGGACTACGAAGTCCCAATAATTGCTTTCAGCAAGAAACATAGGACAGTCAACCCGGACCGAGCCAGCTTTGAGGAAGGTCAAATCTTAAACTAAGACACCATTTAAATATACCCCGACGGGTCAAAGACAGCGGACAGATGATCCTGCACTCAATGTCACGCTACGACTAACTTCCTTACCATTGCGGATAATTTCAGTCGGAAGTCATGCCCAACCGTGAAGCATCATGCAGACCCACTTTCAGCCCGTTGACGGCAGATCTATCGTGATCTACTTAGACAGTCAGGCAGCAATGAAAGCTCTCGACGATCCTGCAGAAATACTTTGGCCATGGTCCAACCGCGGACTACATCACGCCATACTTAGACTTCACAAGACCTTTCTCGAATGCCTATTTCAGCAGGAAAGAATGGAGAAACGGACTCGTCTCCAGCAGGGAAGAATTGAGAAACGGACCCGTCCCCAGGACGCAAGCCATTACCACATTTACGGACGGTTCAAAGATGGTAGGGTCAGTCGTCTTTTCATATTAAAATCGGTACGCCTCCCTGACCACAGCAGCGCTTTCCAAGCAGAGGTCCTGGCAGTGACAACAGCAGCCCGTGAGTCTGTGGTAAGGGCAATACCCTCCGATGGCATTACCTTCTTTATCGACAGGCAGGCAGGAATAAAAGCCCTAACTGCAGCAGTAATAAAATCCAAGCTTTTGAAGTGCTGTCGCGAAGAACTCAAGGTTCTTGGTACTCAGCATAAGGTATGGATCGCTCTGCTCGGTTCCGGGACATAAAGGCATTCCAGGCAAGGAGAAAGCGGATGAATAAGCAAGACAAGGTTCTTCAGCTGTGTCAGAACAAGCTGTAACATCCTGCCTTGCACACTCAGGCTTGAAGCAGGGAGAAAGGCAATAAGAGAGCCGAACCTTAGATGGACGGCACTAAATACTTGCCAGAATGCTGTGGTCAACCTTTAATGGAGCCAGAACCGAGAGTCTCATGAAAAAGGATAGGAAGTCACTATCCAGCCTCGTGTATTAACGTGGCACAATACCCTGCGGTACCACATGAAGAAATTGCGCTTGACGGAAGAATACTTCTGCAGAGGCTGTGGCGACGAGGAAGCTCTGGAGAATACAACCCACTTCCTATGTCACTGCCCGGGTCTCCAACACATCAGGTACAGATTTCTGGGAAGACATTTCTTCCATGACCTAGACGAGCTCCCCAGCACACCGATAGACAGGATAATGAACCTCATCAAATCCGCAGGATGGTTTTTATCGAACAACACAGTGAGTAAATAATCCCTGTTTTTGTAGACAGGGTTAAAAAATGAGTAAGGGACAACCCTCCTCGCCCGATGGGCATCACAATGGGTCAGTTTTGACCTGAGTGGGGCACTAAGCCAGCCCGCATAACTAACCTAACCTAACCTAGGGCTAGATAGGATAGAGGCGGTTGGACTGAAGCGTCACCCTCGGTATGTTAACCTCCCGCCGAGCAGACAAATGGGACTAGAAGTGAGGTTCGACTGTAACAGTCCCCTCCAGGCGGATTGGATTCTACTCTGCATATTCCAACTTCTCTTCTCGGAGTTATATCCACATAATCACCTCACAGAAGGCAGACAGAGTTTCCCAGTAGACCATATCCTTGTTTGAGTTTCTTATTTACGCTATTGGAGAAAACAGTCTTCTTCTTTTCTTTGACGACGTCAAAAAGTATCGGCAGACATCCCGGTTTCGCATAACTTCGTCACCAAGCCCAATCAAATGCTGGGGACCCAAACATTCTTATGACTGCTTCTCTTTCGTGATTGTATAGGAACGTTGATTGAAATTGCCTTTTTGAAGCGGTTCCTAGGATATCCCTTTTGAACATGACAGTACCAACTGAGCCGGTCGCGTTCCAGGTATATGGACGCAGTTCCTTCCGCAGGCTAACAGCTCAGTACTCAATTGAAACAAAAATTAATTAACAGCATGATGTCTCGGTTTAACCTTATTCCAACCAGTGTAGCCAACTTCCCACCAGCGTATGCAGCAACAATACAAATACAAAGCAAAACACTCTATTCAAGAGTTTCTGACTGCCTTAGGTGTCCATGCGGATGTTTGATTATCCTACGAGCACATGGAATTGTAAAAAACAAATTTAATCATGTACCACTACAAGGATGTAATCAAATACAAGTTTTTCAGTTGTTGTTCTCCTTCTTGTGCGTCGTCGTCTCCAGTCTCTGCCCTCATTATATTCCTTTGAATTGTAAGGAAATCATGTTTTTTTTTTGTTTTTTGTGCACCATAATCAGACATCCGTGAATGAATGAGTCAACAAAAGATTTGCTTGTCACATTGACACCACTTTCCCACATCGTTCACGAACATACCCCCCCCCCCCCCCCCATCATAAAAAAAAAACCAGCGGCAACAAGGATCTCCCATGTCAACCGTTGCCAAGAACACTGCCCATAGCCAAGGCATCACCATAACTACTACAATCACTGCATGGAAGCTCATTGAAAGTTTAACTAACTTCTAGACAGTTTATTTATTGGAATAAATGAGGAAAACAAGGCGATTGCGGCGTCATAGAAGGGCCAAGCCAAGAGCCAAGCGAACCCATCGTTATCTCAAACTTCATCCTTCATATTCTCAATGGTGAATTAAGTAAATACCACAGAGCCAATCAGGTTGGCATTTAATTAAACGGGGATACCTACCTTGTTAAACACAACTTATGAAGGAGTAAAAAAAAAGTCGTATAATGACAAAACTTTGCTGCTTTGAAGTTGGTGGTGTTTGGTTCAGTTTACCGTTGCCCACGCTAATCATGCGACCGGTTACTCAAAGTAGTTTTAAGCTCTCCATGGATTATTTGATTGACTTTGCATGTTGTGGCAGGGCATAATTTGCTGCTTTTAATTATGCGAAAGAGTTGGGAATTGATTTTGAGATTATGCTAAAACTTGTAGGGCGGGCATTTGTGTTGAGTTCTTAATCAATAAAGTTCTTTGGTCAGCTTTAGTTCAATACGGTCAGTAATTGGTTCAGTAGTAAAGTGATTAATTGTTTGGATACAGGCAGCATGTGTCGCTTGCTACGTGTGCAGTAAAACTTTTGGCAAACGGTGGGGATTCAGGCCCGAGATGGGGCTGCGGATAGACCGGCTCCCTCTTGACCTTCATATTCAATTTATCGCATCTTGCAGCGCAGAAAGGTTCAATCGCGGTTCTGGTCATCAAAGCTCCACAGTTGGGTGGAGCGATTTTTTTTTTTAAATCTTTAAGGCCTATATGCGCAAAAGTTGCCTTTGAGGATGCAAATCCTAAATAAAAAGTTTGGTTCATTGCCGGTTGTAACAGATCAGCAAAAATTCGAACAAAATAAAAACCTCTCGATTGCGAATACGTTGTTAAGGCCGCGCCTACTTTATCTAGGAAAGCAACCATAGTGTACTCCTTGTGATCAAGAGTATGGGGCTGTTTCCATCGACTTGCATTTGAAGTACGCATGTTGAGTCGCAGACAGAAATTGCATATTTATGTTGGTACGAAGATGGCTATCCATCAGCTGCTCCAGCCTTTTAAGGAGGAATGATGATGGACTAATAGGCCCGAGACTAACATGGCAATATTTATTATTAGAGACGAATGTATTTAAGGAACCTTTAATTTTACGCCGACTCCGAACGGCAAATTTAAGAAGCTTTTAAGTAGGGATTTAGGTTTTGTTGATGGGATTAGACTTTGGCACTCTTGATCACTAGTCACGCCGCACAGTGGTCAAAAATGATTTTTTTTCGATGCAAAAACCATCAAAATAGCGGTAGAATTTTGTCTGCTTAAAGGAAATTCCCAAGCTATGAAAATGGTAAATTTCAAGAAAATTTCTCTACAGGGTCTTAAGCTTAAATAAAATTTTGTCAGAAAAAGGATTTTTTTAAGCTCCTCTAGGCGGGTCTAGGCGAAGAAAAACAGTACGTCGACCTAAATAGATCTATTGTACCATAGGTCAGAGAAGATTTTAGGTTAGTGCGTTTTCCAAGGTAATAATGCTTCTAGCAGGGAATTTCTTCAAGTCTTCATTGCTTAAGAGTTCTTTGAAGAAGATCCTCTTTCTGATTTCGCAGAGAGCTGGGCATTCGCACAATAATGGCTCTGTGGTTTCGTCGTCCTCGAGGCACAGCCTGCACTCTGAAGAGTCAATTAATTTAATTTTGTTAAGGTGGTATCGCAAACCGTGGTGACCTGTGAGGTAGCCTGTTAGGTTTTTAATATCATGGCTACGTAGGTTTAGGAACCTGCTGGCATTGTTTTCAAAGGGCTGGATGGCTCGTTTGGCCTGTCTTAGACCTGGAGTGTTTTCCCAGTGTGAGATACATTTTGAGTGTTCAAAACCCCCATGGTCAGGAATCTAATACAGTTTGGTTTGGCTTCTTTGGCTGACTTTCTGGAGGGTATTGAAGCAGTGTAGGACTTATTTGGAGTAAATTGTGTGTGAGCTAAGGGCATTTATAGCTGCTTGACTGTCCGTGAATATATGGATGTGAGCGCCTTTGACACTACTGTTGAAGATGTGGTTAGCGCATTGTTGAATGGCGAGGAGCTCTGCCTGGGGCCTTTTCCCATTGGTATTGAGACGTTTAGATTTGGTTCGTGAACACCAGCTCCTGTGCCCGATTCCATTTTAGAACCATCCGTATACCACTCTAATCCTATTTGGCGGTTCGGTGGGCTATTACTAGCCCATGCTTCTCTATTTGGTATCTCCGTAGAGAGCCGCTTATTGAAACATAATATTTTTTGAGGGCGGTCTGTAACCGCGCAGATCATGTCAAGTTCTGGAATTTCTGAGCGCAGCGTGGGTGGTCACTAAGACATAACTCATTCGTTTGTAACAGACTTGCTGAGCTGCGTATTGCCACTTTGTTTATATCTATGTGTAAGGGTGTTAGTCCAATTATGGCTTATATGGAAGCAGTGGGGCAGGTCCGCATGGCTCCGGATAAACCAAGACATGCGAGACGTTCTAACTTTGTGAGCTTTGATATTGTTGTTTTGGTCCACCATATTATAGAACCGTATGACGAAGCAGTTATTTTCGGACTTCAAGCATCGCAAGGTATTTACCCAAGTGTTTTACTTTAAACTTTGTGGGCAGAGGCTAGTGTATTGGCCTACATATCTGAAGGTCTCAGGATCAAATCCCGCAGGGGCCAAGTAACATCTAAACTTTTTTTCCACTGCTCCACCTCTTGCGAACGTCTGACAAACGTCCAAGAGGATCATTTGTCATGAGAAGCTTCTCAAATTGGACTTTCGGATTCGGCTTATTAAAAATTGTAAGTCCACTTCGCACAATGGTTGGAGAAGCTAGGGTTAACTCCCTGTATGGGCCATTAATGCCTTATATAAATTAATACTTTTTTTCTTTAAGAACAGTCCCGACTATGGCGGATCTTCTAATAAAAAAAGCTCATCACTATTTCATTGTTTAAAGGGTGTTTTGATTTTTGCCACGACTTTTGGCATATCGGACCACTGTCCAAGAATTAATTTTGCGTTGTACTTGCAAACAATTTTTTTTTAAAAAAAGACTAAAATATTGCGGATCTCCTAAGAAAAAAAGCTCATCACTATTTCATTGTTAAAAGGGTGTTTTGATTTTTGCCACGACTTTTGGCATATCGGACCAGTGTCTAAGAATTAATTTTGCGTTGTACTTCCAAACAATTCTTTTTTAGAAACATAGGGACGGGCTACAGTCCGCTTGGGCGAACTGTTGGATACCCTATTCTTATTCCTATCCCTCATAAGTGGGCGTGACAAAAGTCTAAGTATGGTTGAATTGTTAAGAACGCTCTACATATTTTGTTATATAACATTTAAAGGATTTTATCAAAAAAAAAACGCTCCCTAGCTCAAACTTGGATGTTTCAATAAAATTGTTTTATTTAATTGTGGGCGTGTCAGTAGGCGGATTTAAAAAAAATTAACACATGAGCATAAAGGGCCCCTAGAGAGTATATATTATAAATTTCAGCTCCCTAGCTCAAACCTTGGATTTTCAAAAAAAATGTTTTATTTATTTGTGGGCGTGTCAGTGGGCGGATTTTGAAAAAAATTTATCCCGAGTTTTAGGAGTCATAGATCATATATAAAAAATTTCAGCTTTCTAGCTCAAAATTTGATTTTTTCCAAAATTTTGTTTT